>VXBX01006202.1:404027-488285 GCA_013400415.1 Scytalopus superciliaris | reverse complement strand
CCCGCCGGGAGGCAGGCTGTGTGCCCGGGGTGGGTGGTGGCCGGGACCCCCCCCGGGGCCGCGGTGTCGGTGCGAGGGGATGGGCAGAGCCCGGCGGCTGCGGAGGGGAGATACCGCTATCCATGGGCCCGGTGCGAGGGGTGGGCACGGCAAGGGGACCGTGACACCGGGGACAGGGCAGAGACGGGGGGTGGTGACACCGGGGACAGGGCAGAGCAAGGATGGTGACACCGGGGACAGGGCAGAGCAAGGATGGTGACACAGGGGACAGGGCAGAGACGGGGGATGGTGACACCGGGGACAGGGCAGAGCAGAGAGACGGTGATACCAGAGACAGGGCAGAGCAAGGATGGTGACACGAGGGACAGGATAGAGCAAAGATACGGTGACACGAGGGACAGGGCAGCACACAGGGATGATGACAAGGGACAGGGCAGCACAAGGATAGTGACACCAGGAACAGGGCAGCGCACACGGATGGTGACACCAGGGACAGGGCAGCACACACAGATGGTGGCATGAGGGATGGGGCGTGGGCAGGGTATCAACACCACGTAGCATCTCGTTTATTTAAACCAGGGTAGTTTCAGAGCCCCGACGTGCCTTGCAGTAGGACAAATAAATGGTGTTTATTTGACAAAAAGGGTGTTTGGCATTATTTCTTTCCTGGCAGCAGATACTGTGAAGGCAATTCTGTAGATAGGTTTGAAACCACGATGAGCGGTGGTGACGGGTAATAGTTTGGAGTAACTTGTCTCGCTGTGTTTAATACAGGCCTGGTGCAATTCCATGGGTGTGTTCATCTATTTGAGAGCTCCCTGTACTGACACTATTTGAGGGATCCTTATACTGACAAAAGGTGCCTTTGCACAGGTCTTATTCCTGCTCCTCCCCTTTTCCTGTGCTAAATTAAGGGTCTTTGCTATCACAGATAGCTGGAAGACATGGAGACTTTCATTTCAAATGGATAGGTGGATAACCAGATGTTTTATAGGCCTGTGGCTTCTAAGTTTTTTCTCAAGCCTGGAAAATACAGGATGCGTGATAATTATTTTCTTTTTTTTCCTTGCCACTGCTTGCCTCTGCAGCTGACTTCATTTTAGTTGTATTAGGCTGGTGTTTATTTATAAGCAAATTGGGTTTAACTTTCTATTTATGTCAAGCAGTGGTTTGGGACTCTTTTTGATATATAGACCTATTGTGTTTTTTACTGGTTGTGCACAATTTTATTTCATGAACTTCAGTTCACCTGGTGTTTGGTTTAAAACTTTTACTAGGTCTCAGCAGGCGTTTAGAAATAATACTTGGACCAAAGGTTAAGAGCTACTCACTGCTGATACTTTTGTATCCTTTTCGTGCAAATAGTTTACTTTTAGACCTTCTTAAAGTCAGATACAGAATACTGAGGAGTAGGAAAATACATTGTTCCCCATAGACTTCTCTGGACAGCTTAGATTAATTTTTTTTTCATGTATTATTGTAAGGTGATTTGTGATAATTGAGCCAGAGGACTTCTGTAGACATTTCTACCTGAGCTGTACTGGCTTGGGCCCTGCTTTTGTAAGTTGATAGGATCCACCTGGGTGCCAGACCAGCTGGAGCGAGTTGGCATCAAGTGCCACAGCATAGCATCGTACAGAAGTTGCTAATTGCTCGTGATCTTTTCTAGCAGTGCCTCTGGTTACTCTGCAGAACGTCTCTCGGCTGTGTAACTACATTTCGTGTATTCTCTTTTTTATTATTATTATTTGTGTGTGGGTTTTCTCTTTTTTAAAGGAAATCCCTTGCGGAAGCAGAACCGTTCCTGCTTTGCATAGCCTTTGCACATCCCTCGTGTGGGCTGTCTGCAGTCCTGCTCAGAAGTTGGCTGAAGCTGGGTCACTGGAATTGAGAGGGTGCCCTCTGGTGACATCTGTCTTTGGAGTTTGGGCTGCATGTAAAGGAGCACTCCAGTTAGTCTGGAATTAAATACCCCCGTCAGCACGGCTGGAGGTGTGTTCTGCCCTGAAATGCCGGTGGGTCGTGGCTGAGATGGGCACGGGCAGTCTCTTGGGAATTCATGTGGAGGATGTACAGCAGTCACTTGGTGTCTCTGAGCCCTCGTGTGAATTATTCTACCTTGGAGTTTATTTTTGCTGCATTTTGATAGAAATGTTTAATTCTTCAGTCTAATGGAGACAAAACCCCCACAAAAACCCTCTTCATGAATTTGCCTTGTTTACTTATCAGGGGTTGTTTGGTTTTTCGTTCTGTAGAATTTTTATTTCCTGTAGAAATGTTTGGGTTTTTTTCTTGCAGAGTTTTTGAGACATCTTTTCCTTCCCTGCACTTTCATCTTGCCTGGTGACCATGTAGATTAAAAATGCCAATGTTCAGATATTTTATTGATCTTGATGATGCTCAGCACTAATGAACAAGAATGAAGATGCAGGGCTAACTTCAGCTACTTTTTGGAACTTGGATTTTTAAAATTGGCTGTGTTTGTACAGAAAACTAATGTAGTCACAGTGTGCTAATGTTTTGCTTGATGTGTCTTTGAATATTCTTTGAATTGACAAGCCACACCTCCATCTTAATCGGTTTGTTCCACTTTTTTTTTTTTTCCCATTGAGATTAGGAGTTAATCTTTTCCTTTATATTTGCGTGGAGCTGAGTCATTTGGACTCCTCCTTTCATTCAATAAGTAAAGCTGAGTTGAAAATGTCCTTTAGGGGTGGAGAGTGTAATTGGTCACATTTGGTCAAAGTATAAGACATTAAAGGTATGGTGTATTTTTGTTTTCAGTGTTGGTTTAAAGCCCTTGTTAGAAAAGATACTTAGAAATGCATTTTCAAAGTAGCGAGAACCTTTCTGTTAATAAGTTTATATTTAAATACCTGAAACTGCTGCAGTAGAAATCGTCTTTTAATATAAGTGTGTGTGGTGTATTTATTGCATGAACAGAAGCTTTGTGGGTTTCATGTTTTGTCTGGTTATGAATTAATCACCTTAAAAGACTACTGGAAGTGTCTCTTAATGTTACAGTTGGGTGTTTTAAGTAAATGCTGGGTCCCCTAGAATGTGTGACTGCAACTTTTTTTTTCCTTTACAAGGATCCTTAAAGGCCTTGTAGGATTGCAGAGAAAATGGCATTGCAGTCCTTTCTGGGGGCAAGCTGGTCCCACCTGGGATTCTGCCCAGCAGGAAGGGCCCATCCAAAGTGGGAGCTGGAGCAAGGAAGGCACTGGGGTGTTGGAGGGCTCCCAGCACTGGCTCTGGGCAGGCAGGAGGAGCTGTGTGAGCTGAGGAAGGTGGGGAACAGGGAGAGGGTGGCCCAGAGTCATAAAAGGGGAGGTTATATTCTGCAGCTTGGTGTGTGGTGAACATTGGAGTGGTGGCTGTGACTCAGAGGTCAAAATGGCAAAATGATGGTCATTGAACTCACCTGTGGCTCAGGGAGGCTGTTTTCTGTCTGTGTTTCACTTTATAGGAGAGTTTGTCCAGAAAAAGGGACCTGTTCACTGAATCTTATAGTACAGCAAGCAAAATACTGGGAAATCTAGTGAGTCACCACACAGTGCTCCTGATGTGCATAAAAGGTTGATGTTTGCTGTCTGGACTCACTGTTCTGAGGTGTGCTGCTTTAGTACACTCAGAGTTGTCTTCTGAAACCTCCCTAGGTGGGTTGCAGACTGTCACGTGGCACGAGTGGTGTCTTCCTTGAACCCGTGGAGATCCCCTGAGAATGCTCAGTCCTTCCCATCCCAGTGTAACTTTTCCCTTGTCTGTAAGTTCAGTGCAGAGAAAAAGCAGCCTCCGTGGCTAATGTGTACTTTTCTGTAAGGACAGGATTCCCTTTCCCCAGCCCTGTCTGTGTTGTCTTACAGTCCTGACTACAAGGATGACAGTTCGGGTGAAGCTGGGAGAAGCAGCAGCCACGTACCCTGCAGGTCCTGGAGGCTTTGCCCTTATTCCCATAGGGCTGCACTGGTCAGTTGTGTTTTGGCTCTTTGACTGGATCAAGTGCATCAACGAGTCAAGGTTTCCTGTCCCAGGAAACCCCTGGCTGTGGTGCAGTGCACATCTTTACCTGGTGCTGAGACACAGCTCGGTCAGAATATCAAGAAATGCTCATCAGCTCCTCGTGTGCATCATATTTGTGATTAAAAATCCTGCTTATTGCTCAGTGGTTAAGAGCTTTTGTTAAAGATTAAGGCTGTGTAGCATGGCAGTTGATTTGATGGCAAATACGGGAGAGCAACACATCCATTGCTGCTTGATGGTCAAGTGGAAACCCTTCCCTTTTTTCTCCTAAAGGCAGATATTACTTGCAGTCCTCTATGGTAGGATTAATCCTGATTCAAACTCTTTTGCAATAATTATTTATTCTGTTTCTTTGAGGCATGGAACTTATGGCCAGTTCTCCGTGCCTGTTGCAGGATTTCATTAATTTGTAGACACACACATACATTCCATAGGCAAAGGAAGCTTTAGGTTTCATGTGAACAGGGAGAGCCGTGTGCCTGCCCTGTTTGCTCTGGTCTGTCTGGGGAGACTGGGAGTCTCTCCTGTATATTGCAAGTGTGACCACAGCAGTTCATGTAGCTCAGTGCCTCATCAACATCTAGTTGAGATTTGAACAGGGATTGGAACAAGCTGGCTGAAGTTCAATCCAGATAAAATATACATGATGATGTGGATGTAATTATCAGCCTTCCTAATTGAAGGACTGCATTTGCCATTCAGTAGAAGTGTTGGTGCCCTCTGGTGACTCACATTTATTAGTTGTTCTTAGCAATCATACTGAAGCAGTGAAATCAGTTTTTTAAGTCTTTGACTGGAAGATTGAGCCCTCTGCCCTGGATCAGAGCTGGAAATTTTGGCTAGAAGTTGTCTTTCCCCTTCCTCCCTTGGTTTTACATCATATTGTAGTTTCTAGTGCAAGTAAGGAAACATAAGGAGGGGAGCTGGGGTCAGTTAAGGAATTGAAAACAGCATGCCCAGCTATGAGCAGCACTGCCAGAGAAGGCAGACTGATTGTTAAGCTTGCTGTGAGGTCCTCTGCCAAAAAGTGCTCGGTCCAAATTAGTAATTTCTTGCAGCTTGTGAGTCTCCTCACTTACACTCCTTGTCCTGTGCGTCCATCTGCCCAAGGGCTGAGTTGCTCAGGGAGGAAAAGTGTAACAGGGTTTGAGAGAAGCTTGAGATACACTGTCTCTCGTGCTGTAGCTCCCTTTGAGAGCGATTGGGAGGCAGAATGTGTGCAGATGGTTTTGCTGGCTCTGGAGCCACCTCATTGGCACTTGTGCTCTGGGGTGGGTGTGTGTCGCCTCCTTTTCTCTGTAATGGGTTTGTGCTATCGGCAGCAATCAATGTCTGAAGTGACCTGGGACTGGCTGGCCATTGCTGCAGGAGTGTGGCATTAAAAGCTGTTTGATTTGTGCCTCCCTCATTATTCATTAAGGGACATCTTTGAGACTGTGGAATCTGCTCTCATTGAAATGGGCTCAGATTGATTGTGCTGGGCAAGAAGGATATTGATCTTTTTCAGAAGTTGAAGGAGTATTTCTTAGGTAATAGTAGCTAGACAAAACTGGCAGAGGTCCTGAAAAAATGATCTTAATGCAGTTTGTATATTGGATTCCTTCTATCACATTATTAATATGCTTTGGATTTGGGGTAATTGTCTAGACTATAGTATTGTATTTAGATTTAGAATTGGTGGTGTAATGTCACAGAGTGACTGTACTGAGCCTGATAAGTGAGCAAACAGGACTAGTATAAAGCACATTTTCTGCAGTGATACATCCTTTTCAGGTTAATGTAGAGGCAGGCGAAGCCTCCAGTCAAGCTTCATGTCTGAATTTGTATCTGAGGTGTGGAAGCACAGGTGGAAACGGTTGATTTCTTAGTTTCATGTAAAACTCAAATTTTTAAGCTCTTTGAAAATTATGTTTTGGTCCTCTTGTTTTGTTGCCAGTTTGTTTGTTTGATATTCTAATTGCTCATAAGTGCTGTTATTTGTTTGATAACTTTGGGAGCCTCCACAGTTGTACTAATTAAACTGGTTTGGAATTGAATTAGGTTGTGACCCTCCATGCACTGGGGCAGCTTATTTGTTGACTGCTCACTTCTCCCACTGGTTTGGCAGAAGTACCAGGAGAGAGAAGTGCATCAGAGAACTTACCCGGGTAAAAAAATTAAGCTTCCTTTTTTCTTTTTCTTTCTTTTTTTAACATTCTTCTTGCTTTGTTTTTCAGTTCGATAGTTCCCCCAAACTGTTCCTCAGCCATACAAAATCTTGTACAGTGTCACAGTGGAGAAAGGAACAAAAAAAAGTGGTGGAGATGACCAGGAAGTATAAAATGAGAGTTTCAATCAACCTCCTGAAGTCAGTGAAGTTGGCCCTTTGGTTATAGCTGAGCTTGTGACCTGCTGATTTCTGGTTATCTTGAATCCCTAGATGCGTTTGCAGATCTGGGAACTTGGGAAAAACTTTGTTTCAGATTTTATGCAGAAAAATTTGAGGGACTTTAAGATCATTGTGGCATTTCTGGAAATTGCCTTTGCATGGAGCTGAACGCTGCCGTTTTTTACAGTTGGTTGGTGTAGTGAGTGGGGAAAGATAGTGGTGTTACTGGAAACTTGCTAATAGAGCTGATCAAGGCCAGGAGTCTGTGAAGTATTTTAGGGATTCCAAAAGCATCTGCAATTGCAGCTGTGAGGTGTTAGAATGCTGGTAGCATCGTGCAGTTTCTTACCTGTATGTTGTGGGTTTCAAAATGCACGTGAATTGTTTGAAGTGCTAAATAGGTGAAAGAGGAAAAGGCCCTAAGTTTTGTGCTGCTCTCTCTCCCATTACTGCATCTCTATTTTGTGCTGTGTCGCTAATTAGTAACTTTAATATCATGAAGTGGATTGATAATGCACGTGGCTGAGTGGATGACTCATAGTGGTTATAGTTCCTCTCCTACTCTGGCACGTAATTAACTCGTTCTGTGTGGTTAAAGGGCACCTGAACGGTGCTGCTGTTGCTGGCAGGGCCAGACCCCTCTGCCAACAGCCAGTTTTCCCATGTGCTTTATTGCTGAGTCTACCTGAGTAGTGGCAGCTATCTTGTTTATTTTTAGAATATTAGTCACCTACTTTTAGATTGACTGGTTTGCTTGGGCAGTAGTCATCAGGCTTCTCTGGTAAGTACCTTTAAATAATTTTGACATTATTATTATTGATCCAAATGTTATGGAAATATGCCAACAGGCATTTTGGAAAAGAATAATGTTTGAGAGTAGAATCTATTGAGTTTAGTTCCTTAATGCAGTTGAAGTGATTTGCAAGTACCTTCTGGAGTTTGGAGTGCAAAATTCCTACAGGATTAGCAAGATTTCTTCTTAGCTACACACTAACCCTGTGCTTCCAAGAGCCATGAAAGGGGTGGACAGTGAGCAACCCAAAACCTGGGCCTTGCAGGTCTGCCTTAAGATAGGGTGAGGATGAACATTGCCTAGGTGTAAGGCTTTAATTTTATTGGGTTTTAACGTGCTGGACATGAATGGTGTCAGGTGTGTGTGATTTCTTAGGAAACTGTTTTCCATTTTATATATAGAATAACAACAAATCTTTCTCTGGAGCAGAAATGTTTTTCCTTGAAAAGTGCTTGGCTGACCACCCTTTGCTTGTTTGTCCTATCAATATATAATTTATTATAATCCTCCTTTGGGATTTTTTTTTTAGCCCCTCCCTGTGTGAGCCTGTTTTGGATTTATTTTAGAGCAGATTTTGCCAGATAACTCTTTGATAATAGATTTTGGTGTTCTTAGTGATATACCTTACTGAAAGTGCTCTTCTCCTTAATAACAGACAGTAATTTTCCTTCTGATCCAGTCTAGTCTGTGGCATTTCCAGTCATGGTAATAATTTTTAATGGTGCTTTCAGCAAGTAGATGTTGTGTTATATTGGACAAAATTTTTGTTACAAAAGTACTGGGGTAGAAGTACCAAATCTAATAGCAGAATGAAACTGTGATTCTTTGGTTATTTTTTGTACCCCTGTATAACTATAGCTATGCTTGCAAAAGATTATTTTATTTGTGGAAGTTGTTCAGCTTTACTGCCAATATCTATTAAAGTGGTCAAAGTGTCCACCTGGAATAGTTTTAAAGGAGTTTGGAGAGGAAAATGACGTTAACCAAATTGTATTCAGGAGATGAAACAAAAAGGCAAGCTTGGTAAGTTTTCATCTGAGGTGAGTGCCAGAGGTTCAGTGTTTTATAAGCTGAAGGCATATTAAAGCAATGTGAAGTGGAAAAAACTACTTTTGAGGTATAGTGTTTCTTTACCTTTGAGGAATGGCAGCGCAGCAGATAGAGTGCTTTAGGACTTGCTTGTGGGTGGCTTCCTCACTGTCTGCTTGTAATGGCTTGCCCTTGTCCTTTATTAACTTGCCTTTTTTTTTTTTTTTTCCTAATGTGGATAAGGGTCTGTGTGATGACAGAACTTGAACTGTATTTCGTGCTGTGACTTGCCTTTAATACTTCTGAGAAGTCAATCTCGACTCTTTTCTGAAGCTGCCTTAGTGGCGGGAAGACTTCTTCAGTTAGGATCTAGTTCATGTTTCAGATAAGGTAATTTAATTTAACTTCCAAGAAATATTTCTATAGCTGTATATAAGCTGGTTTTCAGGGATATGGGTTTGTTAAGGAGAGATGTCTAAAATCTCTTACAGACCAGCAGTTGGAACTGCTTTGATTTCTTCTCCTTTTAGTTACAAATGCTGTATGACTAGGAGAGAGAGTATTTATTGTTACAAGATCCCAAATGATTCTTGTATGTACAACGGAAAGTTTCAAAGTATTTAAGGTGATACTGTGTGAGGGCTTCTAGAGAAACTTAGCAAATATGCAAAATGGCTATGAATTCTTAAACAAATTTAGATAAAGAAAGGTATATGCGCTATTGATTTGAGGCTGATGTGGTTTTGTTGAAGAATAATTCTCGAGCTGAATTTTACAACTTAGAAGACAGTAAAGACATTAATTGAAAGGATATTGCTGAGGCCAAAAAGCCTTTTATAAAGGACAGCTTTGGAAAATGTGAAATCTCTTGTGCAGATCTATATGGTGGGATAATTCAGAGATGTGTCGTGTTTGTGTTAGGCTGTTAGATGGACACAGACATCTGGTTGGCCTCTGTTAAGTGATACGGCTAAAAAGGGAAGATTGTTTGATTAATAATGCAAGTAGCTAATGTGAAAGATGGCTTGCTAGGCTGCCTCACCCACAGAACTTCGGTTAAACCTCTTGTTTGTAAACAAAGGTATATTGTAGGACAGTTTAGAGCTTTATTTCAGCTGTATCCATTTTTATTTTTTAAAGCTAGATTTTATTTTCATGACTTAGGGAAAAAACCCGTGATTTTATGTACTTTTTCTTCCTCTCTTTTTGTGAAATGATAGTGTTAAATGAAAAGCAGAGTCAGGCAGAAGTGGAGTTAAAGGACATAGACAGAAGTGAGATCTCTCCAGGGAACAGGAAAAGACAGGTTTCCCTTGCTGCCTTGGGATGTGCTGGAGTTCCGTGTTGCTTTCAACAAGGTGTCACATTTCTGTGTGCCTGTTACTGAATGTCGCTGGTATCATCTTCATTTTACTTGAGTGAGGCAGAGAAGATGAGGAGAAGTGACGGGGCTTCAGCAGATGAACTTTTTGTTGCTGGTCTCTTTCTCTGGTGTCATCTTTCCCTATTGCATTCCAGGTCATTAATGGAATTGGATATCTTTTTCCCCTCGGAGCAGTAGGGCGTGTTTCTGTGATCTTATCACTGGAGTTGCTGATCGCTGTTTCTCTGCGGCTCTTTCTGTGTTTATGGTTCTCCTGAAGTTGGTGGAAGTGCTTTTACTTACCGGAAGAAAATTGCTATCTTTTGGAATTCCTAATTAGCACTGTAACAATCCTCAAAGTCGGAGAACACATCTTGGGAAGAGAAAAGGGGTCTTGTCTAGGTTGGGGGTGGCATTTGTGAACTGTGCTCTCTTTTGGGGCTGGGTTGAGCAGAGCGAATTGGTGTTGAATTTGCTTCATTCACCACCGAGGAGCTGGTTTGTGCAGCAGCCCTGCTGCCAGATGTTTGCCAGCATTGTCAGATTTCTGGGGTTTATCAGCCACACACAGCTCACCTGGAAAATCTTACTCGTTGCTTGTGAAAAAAACAGGTTCTTTTGTCAGCAAGATCCTGTAAATCCCTGTGTGAATATTTCATTTGAATTGGTAGTGGAGTTTGCTGGTTTTTTTCTGAGGCAGTTTTTCTCTGTTGACTTGAAGGTAATGAAAGACGAATTTGTATAGGTCATTAAAATATCTTTGCTTTTAAGTGATAAAGCTGTTTCAAAAGTATCACCTGCCAAAACACATTAACCATGTTGTGGCTGGTGACTTCAGCAGCATTTCAACAGTGAGGTAGCAATACCCTATTTATGATGTGGCTGACTCTTGTTTATGTTTAAATAACAGCACGACCAACATGAGCCTCCCCTACTTGGTAAGCTGAATACGAAACTAAAAGATTAAGGTGTTTTCAAAGTGCAGCCAAAGTATTGACCTTTTCAGCCATTCTCTCAGCAGGTAAGAGGCAACTCACTTCCTGGTGGCATCGAGTGGGGAAATGGGTTACTTTTGGTTTGTTTCTTGTAGTTCACTGATATGGGTGATCTCGGCTTTGAAGCAGTACTGACAGCTCTTAATTAATTTAGTTTATATATACATATACATTTACATATACATTTATAATTGGGTGCCCCGTCCAGTTCTCCCAGCTCGGTTTGTTTCTCTGCACTGGGGCTTTTCTGTTGCTTTAAGCAGTGCTGCTCCCTCTTTGGTGTGCAGTGCCCACTTATATTTCTTACTGACAGATTTCCTTGTACCTCCAGGACAAGGACAGTTTAACGTCAGTAATGATGAAGCAGGATCAAATCCGTGTCCAAATTGTAGCTTAGGCTATTCATTCCAAATACTTGGAAACTATTCCTTTCAGTTCTCTCTCTTAGTCAATTGCCTTTTTTTCAGGTTTTTTCTCCTGTTCAAGGTGAAGCTTGCATGGCAGCAAAAATGCTCATCTTAGCCAAGCTGTGTGTATGTTTGTGTGGCTGAATTTTTGGTTTTTTATATTTTTAACTCTAACTCTTAAGGCAGCAGTACAGGGCACGGCAGGGTCTCAAAGACGTGTTGTATTTTCATTTAGATGAGGTGAAGAATTGGCTTTCATTAGTTTGTCCAGAATGACTAATAGCTATTGCTTAAGACTAGACCAGTGCTGTTGATTAGTGTGGGCCAGAAAATCCCCTCCTTGTAGAAGGGGAGGGAAAAAAAGACTTCGGTGCAAAATTCAGGGCAGAATTCCTGCAAGGTTTTCTCGCAGAAGCTGCCAGGAACAGATAGTTCTGAGTGTGGTTTTCCCGAGCTTTGCACTGCTGTATCATTGTGATGGTTTTGGTGATCCTAGAAAAGAAAGTGAAGCATTTCCCAGTCAAAGGTCAGAGATTTTGCCATTAGTACCAACTGAAGGGGATTCTTTTGGAGGGTGCCAGGCTGAGCTCTTTAAAGATGCAGTTAACATCACTGAATGGTCACTTGATAATGGGTTTTATATTCCTAGCTGTGATCATCTGCCATCTCGTGCTGTGGATTTGCTAGCATTACAGCATTCTGGATTTACTTTTCACCAGTTAAAAGATGAACACAAAGGTGAATGTAATTCTCTTTTTAGTTAAATGAACCGTTAAATGGTGTGATTTCCTTAGGAAGAAATACCATCATCTGTTGTGAAACAGTTGATTTACATTCAAAACACCCTTCTCCTCCAAGTCTCTGTCAAAACTGTATTGTGTACAGGCTGTGTCTGTCACTACTGGTGGGCCAGCTTGCACATAGCTGCACTTAAATCGGTTTGTAATGTCTGCGTGCATTGATTCATTGGCACCAACGGCCACAGCTGCATCTCATGAGCTTAAGGACATGTTTGAGTGATAATTATCCAGTCTGCCACTGAATAGCTCAAATATCCAAATAGTTGGGTAGGATATCACTTGTGAACATACTGTGCTGAGTTCATAGTGCTGGAATAATCTTAGAAATCCTGCTTGACTGACTGTATCGAAGGCATGCCATTAATCTTTCCCCTGCAGTTTGTCTTTCTCCCTGTTTTGTAACAAGAATTTGAGGCTTGCCTTTAATGCCATTAGAGGTGTATTAGCGTTTTTGCATAGTTGGTTTTTGTTCTTTGCCAGCTGTGCTCTTCAGATTAGTGCTTGTGCCATGTCTCAGTGTCTTTCTGGTGTCTTCTGGAAAGCACTGTATTCTGTATCAGTTCTACAAACTCTGTAGATATTTATTATGTCATCCCTTTCATCAATAATGTAGATAGATGGCTTAGGAATGGCTCCAGCAGGACTCTCATTTATACTGTCCATTTACCTGAAATCACGTTTAGGTTTTGCTGGTGATCTGGCTGTTGTTGTCAGTGCACAAAGCAGTAAAGGTGTGCTTACCAGAATTTCAGGCCTTCAAATAAATTTGTGTCTGCCTTGAGTAACTAAAGAGACAAGATTGCTCTCTAGTCTACTGTACATTTCTGTTTTAAGATGGTATCAGACTTTTCTCTTGTTGTTAAAAATATACAGTCCTCCTTCATGAAAATGTTCACTCTGAATGATTTCAGTTGAAATAAATATGCTTGGTTGGTCTCAGACACTTTGAATAGGTCACTGACATCTGTTTGGGCCATCTGACAAATCCTCTGAATTTATCTGATTGTTCTTGAGCACTGAAACAAGGTTCCAGCATCCATTCAGTTTGTTGGAGTTCTATTTGAATTAACTTGGATTCAATAATTTTCTTATACCGTGTTTTATTAGGCCGGTGCTGTGGTGGTCAGCACTTGCTGACTGATCTTGGGAGAAGAAAAGTATTTAATATTAAAATATGGGTATTTGAGTCTTTACTCTCTCATTAGTTACCTGATTTACTGAGACCTTTGCAAACAGAGTTAGAAATGTGGGAAAGATGTGGATGCTCAGATGAATAATTAACTATAGAAGTCGGATGCTCTGGGCTTGACACGCTTCCATGAATGAATACAGGGGATGGTGACACAGGCAGAAGATCCACCTCCCTTCCCCAAATGCCTGTTGTAGTTTCCCATGATAGTCATACCAAACACAGGCAATTCCTGGGCTGAGAGGTTTTTTTTTCCCCTGTTAGCACCATTTCTATAGCAACGGTGCATATTGATGCGTGATGTTCAGAAAAGAATGATTATTCCTGAATGTGTTGCCATCACAGGTGTTATTGATAAAGACTGTACTCATCTCTCTGAAAGCTGGATTTCAAACCAGACTAAGATTCTGTGTGTCTCCTTCAAGAAGGATCATCCTTGTCTATTAATGGCTTTACAAAAAAATACAGTAGAATGTTCTCTCAACAGTATTTTCTTCCTGAATGAGAAAGTCAGGAGCTTTGCCTCCTTTTCTCTAAATGTCAATCTTTTTTGCCTTTAGCAAGTGTTCAGTTGAGGTTGGTGTATGTACTAAGGCTTTAAATCTGTGGATTTGGAGGCTGTTACTCAGCAACAGTTGGTACTTCGTCATCTCAGTCTTGCTAAAATCCTGTCCTAGGATGGTTTGATCATCTTGGTTGTGATTTGGCTGTTCACAGCTTTGACTCCAGCACTTAATGCCTTCAGAAGATAATTCACTGAGTCACATGGGTGTTTGAGGTTTCTTTATGTCCATGTGTGATGCGTAGGTTTGCAGGGGATATTCAGTCTGGATCCTCAGACTCAGTTTTTGTCCTGTTTTCTTATATTGCCTTATTTCTTGGTGTGTGAGTTGTGGTGATTGCTGGTGTTGGAGTTCCTGCAGCCGGCTGACAGCAACAAAGCTCATGCTGTCAGTTGCCATCTCTTGTTTCAGAACTTACAAGTGTGCAGTTGTACATAAAATTTTATTTACGTATGTTTCTCAAATCTTTTTCCTGTGAAGCGCTTTGTCTGTTCTGAGAGAAGGCATGCCAACCTGCAGGGGTGCATTTGTGGATTGTTACAGCCTGTTTTCTGCTGGAATTGTTAGTGTTGCCTTATTTAAAACAATTGAAAAGGTAAAAAAATTAAGAGTGTAGAAGGCAGCTCCTGGAGACTTTTCACAGGGACTACGTTGTGATATTTTTGCTGATGCTCTGTCTTAGTAATTGATATTTTGTGATATTTTTGCTGATGCACGCTCTTAATGATTCTTCCCTATTCCTGGGTTGTTTGCATTTTCCACAAGCAGAGTGAAAATGTGGATCTGAGTACCCCTGAAAAGAATATTTGGATCCTGAAGTCTGCCCTAGCAGCATTCAGTGCTCTGTTACCTGCTGCTGACTCCCCTGTTCAGAGTGCTGCCCACAGATGGGTTCTTCCTTTATTAATTCCACTGACCTGGTGCCTGCACATCTAGGCCATAGTAAAAATATTTTGCAAACTGAGCATCAGTTAATCAAGAGGACATGAATCATTTACTGCTGCTCTTGTTTGCAAACAAAACTGAGCTACGTGGCCACGTGGTGGCCTTAGAGAAGCCAATTGGGGAAAGGTTATCATCTTATAGAACTGCTGAATTAATTAATTAATTAAAAAGATCTTAGTCTAGTTTAAATCTTACTTATTTTCTTTGACTTCTCTTTGCTTCTTGTTCTTGAAAATACAAGTCAGTAGCTCCTATCTTTCAGAAATGTCTCCAGGTTATGATTTCTCCTGTTTTGTGTCTTTGGGGTGAGGGGGATCCTCCTCTGGTTCCTCACTGAGCAAACCTGGATTTCTTCTCCAGGTATTCGAAGAAATGTTGCTCAGACAACAGGTAGGCTTGAATTCTAGAGAGGATGCTGAGCAGAGTGAAACTGTGTTATACTTTTGATGTGCTTTCTGTGCTAAAATAGTTTGCTTACTGTTTTGGCATATGGGAAGAAAAACCAATTGTGTACCGTAACTTCAGGGGTTCATTCTGTTCTGACAGCAACTGTAAAGGAATAAAACTTTCTTCTGTGCATTGTCCTTTCTAAAGAACCACAGGACAGAGGCTTGTTGGTGATCTCTGAAGAAAGAAGTGCTGGGGACCTGATGTCTTGTAAGGCAGTTTGTGAGCACAAACTGCTTCAGGTTTTGTGCAGTTATTTCCTTACTGCACTTAGGTTTTGTCTTTTAACACTTTTAACTGCTTTCCTTAGCAGAAAGCCAACCTCTTACGACCTCAGGCTAAACTCCAGTAGCACGTACACATGCTCACATTTTTGGCTTGCCCCATTCGTTGCCTGCAACGCTCCTTCTGTTTGATTCACGCCTGTGCTGTGTGAGGGCCCGGCGCTGCCCCTGCTCGCAGCTGTGTGCTGGTGCTGAAATCTGGTGCCTTGTGCTGCAGGATTTCCCAGCTAACCCTTGGCCCCGAGTCAGTCCACCCAGGAACAGCTGCTTTGGAGTGGGGAAGTTGGAATGGTAAGGCTCTCCTCCCCGGGTTTCTCTGTAACTCATCGGAAAACTTTCCACTTTGAGCTGGACCTCTTGATTGTTTCTGCAAGTTGTTCACAAACTGAGCTAGTGGTTTGATTTTTGTAATAGGTTTTGTGGAATGAGGAGCTTGTGCCCTGAAGAAGGATATTCTGGATTTTAGTTTTGTTTTTTTTTTTCCTTTATCTCCTCTGAGGAAATAGGAGCTACAAGTTGTACCAGTTCTTGAGATTAAAAAGGAGAGCGTTGGTACTGGAGCACCATGGAGAAGAGATCTTGATAACTGCAAATTGAGTAAGATACGAATGAGACAAAACCTTACCATGTTTTACTTTAATGTTATCTCTCTCTCCCCTGCTACTGCCAAGGTCAGGGAATGAGGTGCATAAAAACAGCAATAAGATCTTGTTGTTCAGAACACAAGCATGTACATGATACTGAAAGTTCTCCCTGTGTGGGTAGTGTCTTCTTAAAGAATAACAATTTTCCTTAGTTACTCGGGTAAAGCCTTTTCTAAGGTAAGAGAAGGAAATTTAAATTTAAATGAACACATTTAAATGAAGCTTCTCTTTGCTTTTGCTTTTTCTTTTTTAATTTAAAATTTCAGTGTCAAACCTAATAAAAGAATGGTTGTTCTCTTTCTTGTTATCCTGTGGATTCTAATTTCGTCTGTCTTGGAGCTTAACCAGCTGATCCCGCTGTGACTGTTGTGCAACAGATGCTCAGGGGAAGAATGTATGTGTGACATAAGTGAGCTCTGTGAGTACAGAGGTGCTTTCAGTTTGCAGCAGGACCGATCAAACCAGTGAAAGCAGCAGTCTGTGTTACTGGGTCAGCTGTGCTGCTGGGGCAGGCACCGTGTGACATGATTCCTGTCAGCAAGGAGTCTGGGATCAGCTTAGGCACCAAGGGGGTTTTTGCTGCTACTAATGCTTTCTGGAAACTCTTAAGAATCTGGTTGTTGTGTTCTGATTCTGAGCATAAATTTTCGTTTCATTCATAGTCCTGGTTTGTTCTGATACTTAATGGTGGCAAGTGTATCCCGATGCAGAGCTCAGTTTGTCAGCACAAGCAGGCTGAGGTCTCCTGGTTTCCACCTCTGCAGTGGTGTCTCCAGAGAACCTGCAAGCCCTTCTCTCCATGCATTTCATTGCAAGTTTTTTTGGAAGCCAGGTGACCAGAACTGCAGCAAGTACAGCATCAGTATCTCTTTGGAAATCTTTTGCAGGTAGTGTTGGTCCATAACTAATGCAAAAATCTCTTGTGGCTGCTTAATGCTTACAGCATTGGTGGCACCATTTCCAGCTGAAATTCACAGCAGAAATTTTACAGGGATCGGCTCCAAGAGTCCTTTAATGATTGACTTCAATTTTTTATTCTTCTGTCCATCAGATAGTTTTATTTGTCCTGTATTATATTGCTTTCCTGTATTGCCAAATGTTTTATTGTTCTAATATTTGTACTGGCGTTGCATATTTAATAACTCTGAGTAATCTTTTTCTTGTCTAACATTATGCTCCTGTATCTGTTTTTGTCATGTCTCTACCCAATGTGTGCCTTCTACTGGTGTCTTTTATCTCAGTCTTCACTAGTGGCAGTTTATCCAATGCTTTGCCAAGATTCACGTGTCTGGAGATTTGCAGTGCGTGTGATTTTTGGGTCTGGGATTTTATTACTTTCAGGTGATAAATTTCCTGCAGGAGGATGGGGTTATATTCAGTTGCTTGGGTTTTATTTCATCTCTTTTGTGGTAACTTCTATTTTTATCAGTTTTGCTATCTTACATTACCTCTTAATATTACCATGCTTACTGAAAACTGAATTAAAACGTGGCTTCAGGTGACTTTCATTTTTCTTCTCTAACACTGTGTACATGCTGCCTTTATTCTTACGGTGCAGTAACCTGGTTGGGTTTCTGTTTTGGTGCCTTGAGTGGAAAACTTGAAGGATACAGTTCAGAAGATGCAGTTTGGTTTTATGTGGCAAAATCTTCTCTCATAAGTTGGATGAACATTCTTTGTCCTGTTGCCTGTTCCTTGGTGACTTTCTGCTTCATTGTGGGGCTTTTGCATTGGTTTTGTTTCCTTGTGGAGTGTGTGGTCTGTATTTTTTTTTTTTAGTATGTTTCATTTCTTAGGGTTTTTTTGTTTGTATGGTTTGTTTTTAGTTGGTTGATTTATGGGGTTTTTTTTTTTAGCAGTTGTCTCAGCTTTTGCCTCCGAGTAAGTTTTCTTCCACTCTTTAGATGTTTCCACAAGGTGCTCAGATTTGTTATGTCTGGAACTGATTTTTTGGGCCCTACTGTTCTTTGGTCCCCGAAGTCTTTGGTAGTGGCTCTGCATTTGTCCATCGTGATCTATGCAAGGCACTTCTGTTTCCTTAATGGGGATCTGTGATCAAAACAAATGACACTTTGTAGGGACGTGAATAAGAACAAAGAGGATGCTGGTCAGCATGACTCTTGAGCTCTTCATGAAACTGCACTGTGGCTGTTTCCTCAAAGCTGTTGCACTGTTCTGGACAGGCAGTTTTAAGTGTAACTTTAGGGTTGTCTTTTAAAATGCTGTTTGTACAGTGTGTTTTTGGGACAGTGTTTGACCCAAGCTGAGTCAGGAACATTTGCTGTGGAAGGGAGTCAGGTGTAGGTGTTCTGTTAGACACCTGTGAGTCCAGTACTCTCTGGCTGGGTTCTTTCAGACATTCCACACTTGGGGGGGTGTAATGTTTGGTGTTAAATGAACGATTTGAATGCAGTTGCTGCAATAAACAGTTGGACCCCAGTACCAGTGTGATGCTCTGGAGTGTGCTCAGTGTCACGGATGCTGGGTGCCCCCAGTCACCAGGGAGGAATACGTGGGTTGAAGCCGGCTCAAGCTCTCTGAAATTCCTTTGTTATTTAGTTTTGTACTTGGGGCAGAGCCACGTATTCACTCCCCCACACTGCTCTGGCTAACTCTGGGAGACAGTCACTTTTTTAATGAACTTGGGAGCAGCATTTGCACCACTGGTTGATTCACTCAGCTGTGATACGCTCAGGTGATCTGCTGCACTGACAGAGCTGTTTGTCTGAAACAAAGGGCACCCTCTGGTCCCCTCTGTGCTGACATCAAGCCAGCTGTACTCTCACACCCCCTGGGACTGCCCTTGCTCATCCTCACTGAGCTGCCTTTCTGGGGGATCTGTGGGTCAGTCATGGGAAGGGAATGGAATGGTCATCAAACACAGCCTTGGGTGAATTTGCAGAAAAACTCACTGAAGGCAGCAGACCCTGCTTAGCTGTGCTGGCTTTGGCTGAGATAAAGTTAGTTTTCTCCATAGTATTTGTTTTGGGTTTGTGCTGAGGAGGGTGTTGATAGCACAGGGATGTTTGGGTTGTTGCTGAGCAGTTGCTCACACAGTCAAGGCCTTTTCTGCTCCTCACACCACCAGCAAGTCTGCTGGGGTGCAGAGCCAAGGGGATGTAGCTGGGACAGCTCACCCCAACACGGACATCCAGACCACGGGTATGATGAGGAAGAAGGCAGGACTGGGGACATTGAGAGAGACAATGTTTGTTTTCCCAAGTCAGTGTCACATGGGATCAAGCTGGGCTTCCCTGGAGGTGGCTGAACACCTGCTTGCCTGTGGAAGGGATGAATGAATTCCCTGCTTTGCTTTCCTCCAGCACACGGCTTTTGCTTTCTCTGCTGAACTGTCTCATCTCAGCCCACGGGTTTTCTCACTCTTACTCTGCTGGTTGTCTCCCCGCTGTGGGGGAGTGAGTGGCTGCGCAGGGCTGAGTCGCTGGCTGGGCTCAAACCACAACAATAGTCTAGATATTTTCATTCTTTGGGTACGAGGAATCTTTTGTTACCAGTATTTTTAGTTTGCTTTTCAGTGTACAGTATGCATGGCATGAGGAGGTGGGAAGGTAATGTGTCCAGGCTTCAGGTTGGCATAAATGCATGCTTAAGTATTTTGTGCATCATATCAAACACTTTCAGTTCCACGTGTAATGCATTTCTGAGCACGGAGGCATTCGTTAAACTGGAGAGGAGAAACAGACTGGAAGTTCAAATTACTCAGTGTAATTCAGTTTTGGTAATTGGATATACAGGGTAGGCAGTGAAAACTGACTCAATATTGCAGTGTGGCCACAGTCATTCCATATATCCAGCTGTGTTACTCTGAGCTGCTCTACTCTTCATCACTCTGATATTGCTGTTTCCCATTTGTTTTAGTGTTGAGCAGAAGAGCAGCATAGAAAACAAATGACTTATTTTTTCCAGTGTGAGGATTTTTTCCAATAGTTGTCTCAAGTGATACACTGGCCAAAACTGTTGCTGTGACTTTTCATTTGTTATGGGAGTAGTAATGTACTTTTGAAAAGCCACATTAGACATGAGAACATTTCAAATGTTACAAATCCTGAAACTTTAAAGTTGATGAATGCTGGTTTATAGCAGTTCAGTACTTACTGGGTTACCTACCGTATCCCCACAAAGCGGGGAAAAAGTATAAATGTGATTTTAGTTACCATAGTTGGTTTTATTTCCATATTTTCTGTTCAGTAAATGAAAAGGCTGTAGGAGAGGCATTGGGGAGCTTCGTTTGGCTGTATTCCACATGGTACAGTCTGAAGGGTAATTCAGATGGGAAAGGACAGGACAGCAGTGACACTCCCAAGCCAAGGATGAGGTGTATTTTTCCCTTTATATGGTCTGTTAGTGTAACACCAGCTGAAGTTTAAGTGCATTTTTAGTGGAGGAATCAGTCTTGATTAAAGCACGTGGGCTGGGAGTATAATGTTCGAGTAAAATGCAGTGTCCTTGATCCTGTGAATGAGATAGTGCAATCAGTTTTTCCAAAACCAGAAAGGGTAGCATGTGGATGGCAGCTCTGAATTGCAGAAGGACAGCTCAGATGGGACTGTTAATACTCAAAAATTCAGTGGAATACTTAATTCAGTGAAAGCTGTAGCATTTTACTGAAATATGCCACGAGGCTGTCTGTCATTGCCCTGCTTTCTGTATTTAATTCCTACAGTGACACTTTAAAATGACTGCTTTTTTGAGGATATTTTATTATTTAAATAGTGCAGTTTCTTGCCTTCTGAGTTTGTCTGACATATTTGGTTTAGGTCACTTGGAGATAATGGCTTTGGAGGTTATTTTATTTAATTCTGCAGAGGCCAAAAGTATGACCTGCTGCAATACTGCTTTGTCACGTGGAATTACCCAGTTACCTGTCACTTCCCTTCTCCGTTTATTTGCAGACCACGTAATAGTGAAGTTAAGCTACAAATCTGAAGTGAATTTGATAAAAGCACCTTTGGAGACAGTCACACCTGTTACCACAGAGCTATGGAAGCTGATTTATAGCAGTTTTCACACTAGAGGGCACTAAGAGCTCATTAAATTTAAGCATAAACCAATTTTTACTCTCTGTAACACTTTGGTTTTGGGTAGTCTTATTGTTTTTGTAGTGGATGCCAAAAGTTTCCATTTCTTTGCAACATTTTCTCTGCAGAAATGAAAAGTAATAGTATTCTTGAAAGGATGCATTAAAAGTTAGTGTGTGGTTTTCCTTTGTGTGTTTTTATGTTTGTTTTGGGTGTTTTTACTAAGCAAAAATTCGGGTAATTTGTGGAGAAAAGCATAAATTCCATTTGCACTCTTTAATTGCTTTTAATATGGTAATTTTCACTTGAAGCTGGGAAAGAGGCACGTAAGATAGGAAATTATTGGATAACACCTTATTAAAATTATCTACTGGAGTTAACACCTGAAATGAACTTTTTAAAGTTAGTAATAAAAAGAAAAGCATTGTGTTTGAACTGATGTTGCAGACCTAACTAAGTTAGGGCTACTGTATGCATTAGCATATTGATTCATGGCATATAGAAAATAGTAGGGAGAAGAATATAAAGTGATACTGCCAGTCAGGAATGGATCTCAATGGAACCTTCAGGTGTTTGGCTTTAAGTAGGTAATTTGAAAATACATGTTAGAATTTAAAGTCTGGACCTCAGAGTGGTGCAGCTGTTTTGGAAGCCCCTTCTTTTTCTTAAGGATTTTAGATACTGAATCTCGATTAAAACACGCGAGTGAAATGGTTTCTGATGGCTTTCTGCTCTCTGTAGGAATGGGTATTCGGTTGCCTTGGAGATGATCCTGCTGCTGTAAATGTAGGGCCGGAGATTAATGGTGTGGGCAGGATGGACCTGATGAACGGACAGCCCAGCAGTGTTAATATTGCAGCTACTGCTTCAGAGGTAAGGACTGCAAACCTCAGTCACTGGGCAATTAAGGACTCAGCTTGCATTTTAAGTGCACTAAAATGTACGTTTTTCTTTTAACAGGTCTTGTCCGACAGGTTAATATTTTGTGTGTTGGGTTCATGTGCCCAGTTCGGATGTCAATAATGTAAAGTTCTGATCTCTGTATACCAAACTAGAGCATGAGTTAGCATTTACAGCCTTGCCATAGCCACACTGCCTGTTTTGTGTTCTCTTCTATCACATCTAGACAAGGAATCTTTTCTTTTGAAGTTTTAACAGGAATAGATGCTCTTAGTGCAATAAGCTGGGCTAGCAAGGCCTGTGAAAATGTACTTGTCTTTGACAGGTACTTCTGTGTGTGTGTGTTGAGGGACAGTCTGACACAGCAGCACTGGAATAAAGTTGCTCCCTTTGTCTCTTGGAGTATATTCTGGCATAGCTCTGGGTCCCTCCTGCCCACCAAAGCTTCTGCCCTCTGGAAATGAACAGCTCAGAGCATGTGTATCATCCAGGCAATGGAGACTGGCCTCATCTGCTGATGCCTCTTATTTTGAAGTTAATGCAGTCTTCCATTTGTCATCTGTTTAAGGAAAAGAAGGCTTGGGCTGAGGTTAGAACACTGCAAAGTCAATAGTCCTGCCTAAAGTTTCTTCCTTCAGTGGACCTTACCAAAGGTGTTTGGTTTCTTTATGTATTTGCACATAGATTTTGGTGGCAGATATGTGTGCTGTGCACTTGCACGTGCATATGGAAATGGGAAGTACCATAGACAAGGTGAAAGGAAAATCAGAGTCTCGTGTTATCAGAAGGATTCAAATTGTCTCCAGCATCACATCACAAATATTGTCAGTATCTAAACAAGACAGTTGGCATCAGTCTCCAAGACCGTTTATTGTTATCATACAAATTCTTGTACTTCCCATATTATTGTTTTATGAATCATTGACCATTTTTTGGCACATGCCTGAAATACCTTCTTGCTGTAAAGCTACTTTTTTACTCAGCAAAATAGCCTTGAATGTTTGTGTGATATATGATTAAATTGAGTAAAATCTATTGTGGCAAAGTTACATGAATTTGCTTTCAGCAAGGGGTACTTTTTTCCCTATCTTGACTAGTCAGGAGAGAGGACTTGTAACTGAAATGTTTCTCTAAGTACACTGATTACTGAAAATGCCTGACTGGTTTGGAGTTTTTGGTGGTGTTTTCAAAGGCAGTGTTTTCAGAGAGTTTGTACTGTCAGAGTCTGATTAAAACAGGACATGATTATTTAATGTCCTTCTTAAAAGAGTGCTTAAAAGTGGACAAGAGTTTATTTGAACTAATTGAATTCTCAAGGACCCATATCCACAGCCTTGAAAACAGTAAAATGACACAGATTGTCAGAAAGTGCCTTCTTTGTGTGGGCCACAGGACACCCCAGGAATCCCACCCTGTCCCTGAGAGCAGTGTCCAAGGCTTCCTGAGCTCTGGCAGCCTCAGTGCTGTGCCCACTGCCCTGGGGAACCTGTTCCAGTGCTCAGCCCCCCTCTGGGGGAAGAACCTTTTCCTGAGATCCTGCCTGACCCTGCCCTGACTCAGCTCCAGCCCTTCCCTGGGGAACTCATGCCCAGAATTTGTGTTTACATCTCCATGCTAGAGGAAGTGATTGCTCATAGCACAGATGTGTTGCTTTCATGTGGAAACCATGTATGAAACATATGAAACCAATATGAAGTGTTAATTTTTTTGAACAATATTTGTGTTTTGCAGGGAACTGAAATATTTATTTTGTAGATAAATGATTATATATTAATATCCTAGGATCTGGTATTTTCTGCAAATGGAAATGACTGTAATTTAAAAATCCACTAAAATTCTTTGTACTAAATGTATTCAACATGAAGACATGTAGCTCAGTGTAATTTTTGTCAGTTTTTAAGAGAAACAGGAAGAGATGGATACTGTTCTTTGATGTTAACTATTGCTTTGAGAATTCCTAGTATTTTTCCTTACCATAGTGGTATTTTTTCTGTTTGAAATTCAGTGACTGTATTGTTGTTGTTACAAACTTTCCTGTCAACAAAATCAGAATTTAATTATGTTTTGAAATGTGACTGCTGTGTTTTTGAGGAACCCCTTTGAAATCATAGAATCACAGAGTGGTTTGGGTTGGAAGGGACCTTAAAGATGATCTTGTTCCACCCCCCTGCCACGGGCAGGGACCCCTTCCACCATCCCAGGCTGCTCCAAGCCCTGTCCAACCAGGCCTTGGGCACTCCCAGGGATGGGGCAGCCACAGCTTCTCTGCGTGATCTGTACCAGGGCCTGCCCACCCTTATAGAAAAGAATTTCTTCCTAATATACCATCTAAACCTGCCCTCCTGCATCTAGAAGGAAATCATGGCAATCCAGAGGTCAGTTTGAGAGTCTGTGATTTTAGCAGTCTGTCAGGAGAAAGTATGTCCTGTGCCTGAATTTTCCTTGATGTTTGAACCAAAATTTTGCCTTTGGGAATGTGGAAAAAAGAAAAGACAAAGAGAAGAGGAGAGGACCAAAATATCCTCAGTGTTTTTGCTTGTTTCTGCAGAAGAGTAGCAGCTCTGAGTCCTTGAGTGACAAAGGTTCAGCTGAGCTGAAGAAGAGCTTTGATGCCGTGGTATTTGATGTTCTGAAGGTCACGCCAGAGGAATATGCGGTGAGCAATTCCAGTAATTTTTATTACTTTGTGTGTGAATCTTCTTGGCAGCTTTTCCTCTGCTTCTCCATGTCTGTATTTTTTTTGGCCTTATTTCTGTCATCCATGGGTTTTGAAAACAGATCCTGTGCTTTAGTTCTTCATTGTCTATATTCCGCTTAATGGTAAATAATTCCTTTGGCTCCTCTGTCCGGGTATTTTTCACACTCTTACATGTAGCATAGACCAGAGAGTCCTAAATCTGTGTGGTGCAGTGTAATTCTGACATGCATAGTTTAGTTGCAAGACTGTACTTGATCTCTGCTTGGTTTTTTCTGGAGGTGTTTGAATTTTTAACTCTTGATTCTTACTCTAATGAGTGTTTTGGTTTTTTGAGTGTATGGAAAACTGAGATGTTTAACCGAAACACTGAGTGATTTTGTTATTTGTTTTTTAATTTTTCCCCTGCTTGCAGCAGTCAGAACAACAGATGGCCTCTCTAAGTGATTCAGGTGTATTACTAGTAAGATTGCTAACAACCTATTGCTCTTATTGCATGTATAATTCAAGTGATGAGATCCAAGAGGGAGTTATCCCAGAGATCTTATCAATACGTGGTAACATGTGTCACAAAATACTCCCATTGTTTGTTCTGGTTTGTAATTGTTAATAACTATTTCAGTTAATTATTAATGGCTGAATTGACTTTAATGAGCACACTGAAAATTTAAAGCAGCTGTATTATGAAGTAGTACTCACACTTTAAATTCTTCTTGGAGATTTAATGGGATTTATTCCTGACTGAGGCTCAAGTCATGTGGTTTGGGCCTCTCCTTGCACTGCTGTCAGGAACAGCTGGGCAATGCATCACCTGCTTTCCATGGGAAGATGATTTTGGGGCTGGCTATCCTCTCAGGTTTATCTTATGATTTCTCTACATAAAGGAAACCTAACTGCTTAGGGAATTTGGAACTAGGGGCAGGAATTCGAGTGGAATTATGCACTTGGGCTGGAATGAGTTTGTTGAATGGCTCTGCTGTCCAGGCAGTGGGGGATGCCGAGGAGCAGCAGAACAGATCGATGAGTCTCCGAGGAATTGCTGTCACTCCCTTGCACAGCAAAACGTACCAGGTTGCTTTGCCTTGTATCACACTGCATAATCCTTTTGCTCTGCTGTCTAATCCTTCATCTCCCATATGCAGAAACCTTCTACTTTGGGTGTTGGAAATGTTTCCTGCTTAGGAAATCCTGGCTAGATAAAAATCTATACTCAAATCCAGTGTTTTTACCGTTTCCATGTTATGTCTCAGACTGGGTAGAGTTCCACTCACAAACAGGAATCTTGTAATTAAGAATTTCACATTGAAATTTTGAGGCTATGCCTGTATTTTTGGTTTATACTACCTGGTATAATTTTGCTGTTTTTTCAGTTCCCCAAAGAAACATCTCTACTCTTAAACTTTTTCCTTTTAGAGTGTTTGGTTCTTCATATTAGGTTTCATTTACTGTAAATGGATATGAAATATCTTACAGATAGAATTGTGAACATTTGAGCAAAATCATCAGTGTTCAGCCCTTTGGCAAGGAAATAATTAATTTAATTTCTTTTTCAGCATTTCTTTACATGGCTGCACTTCTTTGTTAATGTTTGTTTCCCCAGGCAGGTTTATCTGCTTTTCCAGCATCACTTGCTTGCTTGGAGTGCTGTCTTTTTCTGAAGGTTGTAGGAGTAAGTAAACTTGCCAGAAACTTTTAGGAAAAGTACTTGTGACCCTTATGCTTGTGTTTATTTTATTGGCCATTTCCTTATTCGTCCTGGGTTTAGTCCTGCAGTAACAGAGAAGTATAAAATCTGGATTTCAGTGTTAATGTGAGGACTACGAGAGTGGTGTTAAGCGTGGCCAAGCCCTTGAGGAGACCAGCACTGGGGAACATGCAAGGCTGTGTTAGTGGGGTTTCCTTGTAGTAGTGGGTATGTACCTCTGGGACTGGACATGGATGTGCTACCAGTTGCTTTCTCAAAGTATGGGGAAGCTGGTTTGGTGATAGCTCTTGTGAAATGGATGCAGTGCAGACTACAGACATCTGGCACTGGTGAAGGCTGATTGAATACTGTTTAAAAGAAATACGATTTATTTTAAAGCGTGGTAAACTGTGGAAATAATTTTAGGGCTGGCTAAGAACCTTGTTCATTGGAAAGGTAGTTGATAAAGCCAGTAAAACAGCAGTAAAAGCAGGTTGGTGCACAAGAGCTAGTTGGACAGCTGTCTAATTAATGGTTAGGAAACCTTGGCTGGCATGGAAAAGAATTGCAGAGAATAGGGCAGTGTAAAGCCGACAGTTGTACTGATCAAGTCAACATGAGCATTGTGAAGTCCCATCCTGCACCGTGTTGCTTTTTGACCAGGTCACTGTGTGCAGATGGACAAGTACAAGTATGCTGGAGGAAGGAGAGTAACAATCTGAAAGATAATTAAGTTTGAGATATACTGGAAATAAGATCCGTGCTAGTGGTTTCAGTACCAATGAGACACAGATGTCTTTTCAGTTCCCACTGACTTAGAGACATCGTTGTTATTTCAGAACTCCATCTGTTTAGTCAGTTAGTGGGCAAGAGACAAGTTGGACAACAAAAGCTATCACTTGTAATCCTGTATTTTCAAGAAGCTGCTTACCAAGCCAAAGAGAAACCTGAGTGCAGATATTTTGGGTGATATTGTTTCCATATTCCTGCCCTTTGGCAGTCATCTAACACTACCCTGAATGTTAGTTATCCTGGCGTGCTGTTCCGTGTAACGCTCCTTTGTCTCACGCTGACTTCCTAGCAAAACTCTGCCAGCCCTTCCAGGGCTCCAGCTTGAACAGTAATGGAAATTCTTGTTATAATATTGGTGTTACACTGTTGTTACCAGCTGGGTGGTTTCAATTTCTTTGTAAGGTTGAAGGCTGCTTTAGGAAGGGCCAAGCTGCAGAAATGGGTGAGATCTTCAGGCCTGGCTGTGCTGTTGCAGATTTATACTTTGCTTTATCACCTTGCAGCTGACAAAGAGTTTCCAGGGAGTGTATCAAATAGCGGCATGCTGCATAGATTTGGGGCAAAAAGAATCCCATTCAATGCATATGAAGCAGGATATGTTTGTTTTCTGCCAAGAATTCTACACGCAGCTTTGTAGCTGTGATTACTGAGGCCATCTCTGATTTAAATCCCTGCTTTTAGGCTGGTCACTGCCCAGTTCTTTACTAGGAGGGCTGGAAACCACAACCAGGTTGGTGCCAGGATGGCCCAGCGGGGTCTGGCCCGCTGTGTGTGCACAGGGTCACAGTGAATGCTCCCCGTTTTCATCCAAGGGAGGAGTGTGGTTTCGAGCACACAGGGCACAATCTGTGGGGCAGGCATATGTTAGTGGGGCAGTGGCAGTGGAAAGGGGAGGCTGAAGGCAAAAAGCAAAATGACTGTGGGGACACGAGCTCCAAATTAAGGTGCTGGGGAACCTCAGGTTGAAGAAATATTTATTTTTTGCTTTACAGTAAATTCTTATTTCTTAGGCAGCTACTGTTTAATTATCTGCCTGTTTATTACTTTTTGACTCACTTTTCCATTTTATACTTCAGCTTAGCCACGGTGGTGTAAATATTTGAGGTAGAATTAAGGGAAGCACAGCTGTATAAATCCATTGCTTTTTTTTTCCACTGAGTTATCTAAGAAGGATTCTTTATTCTTCGCCCTGGTCTCTGGAAGTGCTGCAGAGTAAGGTCATGCTGAGATGGATGTGTATTTCTTTCTTTTTGATTCCAGTTAAGCTTTGTCAAATGGTTGCTGGAAGAAGACACTGCTTTTTTTGGAAACAATACGCAAATGGAGTTTATTTAAAAAGCATTTAGTCGAAACAAGGAGTTTTTTCTCAGGGATGTTCTTATGACAGTTAAATATCAAGTTACCAATATCCTGTTAGCTTTACTTCGCTGAAGAATGCGAAGAAAATTGTGTTCCCAATGAGAGCAAAAAGAAGCAACTTAATTATACCCTGTGGAGGAGCTATTAATGATGAAAGTTTTGGAGTGGGTGTTGTGAGAAAACAAGGAGAGTTTCAACACAGGAACTCGAATCCCCCGCTGTTCATTCTGGACAGCAGAATTATTCTCCTACTGATGCCGTGCTTTAACAGAGGCTTAGCTATTTTTTTTTCAGTGAGGAAAAGTGTCCTGGCAGCCCAGAGAGACAGTGCTAAGCCAAGTTGGAAGGCTTAAATATAATTCCTTCTAAAAATTCAGATTAAGGAACAATTTATGAAGTGCTGCTTGAACCAACATGGCTTCAAGGAAAATCAGGTGATGGCAGTATTCTTCAATAACCAAAACGCAGACATTTGATATTTTTGTTTTTATTTTTTTTTCATCCCAAACAGAAGGTTAGTTTTTCTTTTTACGCTGAGGGTCTCTGTCTGGGAGCTGTGGGAAGTGCACTGTCCTGAGGGGTAGGTACAGGGCAGGAAAACTTGTAGTGGCCTGATAGAGTTCATGCTTGAGACTAGAAGGATCACAGCCCAGACCCAATGGGAACTTTGATGTGGGAGTGTGGAGAGGAGCTTAACACAGTGGTCTGAACTGTAACTAGAAGTTCTTAAGTTACAGGTTTTTGTGGAAGGAGCATAATCCAAGTGTACTCATAGAGAAGAGAAAAAGAATCAGGGAATGCTTTAAAATCTCATTTTGTTGATGTTCTCCATATTGGTCAAAGAAGCACGACACAGAAAAGTAGCTCTCAGTCATCTGGATGTGAGATTTCTGACCTGACAGATCCCCTCAAGAGAGGGGTAAAACCTCTTTATGTGAAGCTCTGTGGTAATAATTTTAGTATTTTCAAGTACTTAATTGTTAACAAGTCCAACTTCTCAGCACCCACGAGAGCTAAAATATGTTTAAACTTGGCTGTTGAAGATTGTCCCCAGGCAGGGTCTTCTGTACATGCAGGGGTGGGGAAGTATCTGCCAGCTACTGTTCCAGTGTGTTAACTGGAAAATGATCATTCACTGGTTTTAAGAGATCCCCTGTAGAGCTTTTCAAGTGGTTGAGAATTGGGGAAATACATTAGCTATATATTAAAAACATACATCATCTAATCATACACTAGAACTCTTATCTAGGATCTAGGGCAAATATAGACACAAAAATTCCATGTGGCTCACATAAATGAACTTGGTAGACTTATGATTTCTGGAAGGACAGAAAATGTCAAGTTTCACTATCTTTGCATAATCAGAATGCTTATTTAAAAGATAAGTAAGGACAAGTTCAGAGTTTTGTATGCACATGTAATTATTTTTATTTTTTCTGAATCTGTGGAGCTGGCAATCCAAAACCAGAGAAGTTATGGTTGGCGTGCTTCACGTAACAAGTTGATGTGAACACTTACAATTTTTTGGTTTGAATATTAAAGCATTAAACCACATTTGGGAGAGGGAAGCTCTCCAGGAATTTGGGTTGAGGAGCTGGGGAGAGAAAAGTTAATGCATTGTATCTCTCAGTGCAGGAACCAAATGAGTGGCTGTGTTTAGTGGGGTCTTACATTCCCCTCGAGCTGGGCAAGGTAGAAGCTTTTTGTTGCTGTCAGAGTTGAGCAATGGCACATAACATAGAAATCATAGCTTGTTTTCTCAGTTTTGTCATTTCAATTGCTCTTAATTAGACTGCCAGCCTTTCAGCTTGCTTGGTTTTTTACTGAGCAGTGAGAGAGCACCTTTTAAAAGGGTAAAAATTCAGTTGTTAGGCTTACAAAGATGAGCAAGTTAATGTTTCAAGAAATCTGTTTTGTCAAAAGATATTTTTACACTTGAATGTGAGTTAGTGTCATATATTTACATAAAATCAAATGGTTTTTTATCCATCAGCTTCAGTATTCAGCTCTCAGTGGCTTGATTCTTTTGAGTTATGAGCAATTTATTAGGCACTTGGAACTCTTAATGGAAATTTCAAGCTCTTTAAAAAAGGAGCATCAGTAAGGGATGTTTCTTGAACAAGTGCTAATGTGACACAATGTTACTTAAGATTTTGGTAAAAGCAGAATTATGTCAACCAAACAGGCCAAAAAAATGAATCAAGCCTAATATCAAGGGGATAGTAAAAGAAGTTGCTCTGTTAAAAGTTGCCAAGCTTTTTTTGTTCGCAGACTTATTTTGATATTTTAATGTACTCAATAGCAATTTCAAATACTTTTATAAAGACCGTTAGTCTTGAACCTTGATATCTGTGTGTTTTTACAGTGTTAAAATGCCCTTTTCGATATCCCCATCTGAAATGTATGCATTTATTTCCTGCGCATATATTTTTGTGAGGCTCTAATAACACTTTTTGTTTGATAAATATTTGGTATTGAGCCTGTCTTAAAGTAATAATCTGTTTAGGAGTTGCTACTGAAGCAAGCAGGAGTCAAATTGAGCTCAGGCAGTTCAGGCTGATGAAGAGGACAGATTCTGGGGGGCTGGGAAGAAATACATTTATTTTCAAGCCTCCTTTCTCTTCTGTGAACAATGAATCAGTTTCCTGGCTCGTTTCTATTGTACTGTTATTGTAATCCTGTTTTAGTGAGGAGGATTTGCAGTGAAATGTTAATAACCATTGAAATGCCTGTGTTTTTTTTGTAAGGATCTTTTAATATGCCCTAGATTTGTATTTTATTGAAGTTTTATTCTCCTTGTCCCACCTCCCCAACCCCAACCAATTTTCCTATTAATTTCCTCTATTGAAAAGCACAGTGATACATCCAATCAGCCACATACTCACCAAAAGCAATGCATTTCTGAGAAAGCTTGATATTCAATGGGAGGCACGAGATTGAGTTCTGTGGCTGGTGCTTCAGGAGTGGGTTCTTTGCCGTGGAAATCAAAAGGAAGAGTCTCAACTCTTCCCAAAATGTGGCTTTCCAGCCACTCTCCCCCCAGCCTGTCACCCTGCCTGGGGTGGTTCTGATCCAAGGGCAGGGCCTGGCATTGCTCCTGTTCAACCTCACACACCTGACCAGCAGGGCAGCCTGTCCACATCCTTGTGCAGAGCCTTCCTGCCCTCCAGCACATCGACACTGCCCCTCAACTCGGGGTTGTTTGGAAGAAAGAGCAGCTGATTAAAGCAGGACAGAAAGTGTATAAAAATGAAACACAGGGTTTGTTACTTCTGTGATGATACACTGCAAAATACCCTATGATTGTGTGCGGTGTGTTGGTTACAGACAAATGTTTTTATCTTTTTTTTTATGCTTATTGTCAGAATTCCTATCTAAAAATAGATTTAGAGGTCAAGGAGATGTGCTCCCAAGTGCACATTTGGTTGTCTCCCAAAACACATCTTGCCTCATTAGAGCAGGTGCATCTCTTTGCACTTTCTGGCTTACAACTAGAGCATCCCAGTTAAAATTCTCCTGCAAGGCTGACTGTCTCTGGGGAGCTGTTGTGCCATCCACAGTGGCATTCAGTGGCACTGGCAATTTGTGAGAGTCACAAACCTGTCAGTGTGTACCTTGGAGTGTATAAATGGGGAGCTGCTGTTTTCAAGGAAATGGGAATAAAGCTGTGCAGCTGACAGCTGAGGGAGCAAAACAAGGTCCCTGGGTTCATTATTAAAAGGATATTTGTGATACCTGGCTTGGATGACACTGGTATTTCTGGGCTACCTATGTACTCTTGAAAAGAAATGATCTTTTTACTTTGACTCTGTTGGCTGTCAGCAATCCTAAACTGAAGGGGATTAAATAAGTTTGAAATAAGGCTCTGTGAATGTTTCAAAATGCAAAACCTGGTCTCTGACTTTACGCTTTTCAAAGCTAAACAGACATCCCAGAATGATAATGCACTGACTAGCTCTGCCTTGCTGGAAGAGATATGGCTGTGTTTAATATTAACTGTTGCTGTTCTATGGTGTAAGCTCTGACTTGCATGTGTAATTGCAGGATGATGCTCCTGAGGATAATTTCTCCTGATTTGTTTGTTATTTGTTTATGTAAATAAATTGGGAGCATTTCATTCCCAAGTTTTGCAGAATGGCCCTGTGGTAGGAGCTGAAAGCTCTGAAATTAGCAACAAAATGAAAGCCAAATAAGAAAAGGAAACTGAACAAATGCAGTTATTAATCAGCACAGCACCTTAATGAAACGCAAGGCTCTTAACTTAAATCATCTTAACTTACAATTTTTAAAATTTTTGTTCCAGGGTCAAATAACACTAATGGATGTGCCTGTATTTAAAGCAATTCAGCCTGAGGTGAGTATTTCCTTGGCTTTGTTTTCAAATTTAAATGAAAAAAAAATTATGCCAGAGTATAAACTCTGGAATTGCAAAGTGTATGTCTATAAATCCTACTTTTTGTTCCAGTAAATACAGCTCTGAGGCAGATGGTTTTTAACACGAGAATATCTGGGGCTCATAGTTTGTTTGGGGAATAATATTGGTATTTAAATATTCAGTTAGTGCTGGAGATGAAGTGTCTGGGGCTTAGTGGTTCTGAATGATAAACACCCTGATTTGATTATTCTGATCATGTTTTCAGTTTCAGCTGCTGATACCTGTTTAATACTTCATCCTATCCTGTGTTTCCATTACTGGTTCATATCCTATTTGGAAAAACAGACATTATTGTAATGGCATCAAGATGTCTGTGATTTGTGGGTGTATCAGGATAATATATGGATGATTTATGTTCTCTGATTTATTTTTATGCAATGCCATATTCCTTTCACATTGTAACTGACTTGAACTGATTTTCATGTTTTCAGTATCTTCACAGCAACTGTGATAAATGATGGATTTTTTTCCTTATTTCTGTACCATTAGCATTTTCCTGTGGGCATTGTTTTGCACTTTTGAGGGCTTATTTTTCAGTTTATTGTCACTTTACCAGTACTGTGGAAGGCTCTCTCAGCTCATCAGTCACCTTCAGCCTATCACAAGCTATTCCACTGGTAGCAGGCTTGGTAACAATGCTCTTGTGACACTCAACAATGTTTTGCTTTCAGTGGAGAAATCTGCTCCGTGTTTTGATTCTGATTATTGATTTCATCATTTGTGTACCTCCACATTGTTTTGAAAGCTGCTGTCTGATCTGTACTTGAAAATGTTGTCATGATTGAGCTCTCACACGATTTCAACAAGCTGCTTCCCAGCCCTTGTGGATTTGTGGGGTTTTTGGTTGGTTTTGTTGGTTTAATCTTTCTAAGAGCTTCCCATTTGATCTGATCTGAACCAACATCACAGCAGTGCTTAAGATTAGAAAAAGCACTACACAAACACACATACGAGGCAAGTATTTAAAAGAGTCAGATAAAAGAGAAGAATGCTTTAAAGTTTTGGAAAAAAGCTTGGAAAAAAGAGGGATCCTATTAGAAGATCAGGATAAACATATTCTGCCAATTAAAAGCACTCTAAGGATATCCAGCAAAACCATGAGAGCCCAAGGGAATATGTCTAGAAAGTAATTATTTATAAGAAATCTGTAAGTATTGCATGAGGAAAAATTGATATGATGTCTTCACTGGAAAATATCCATGAGGAAGGGTGGCTGTTCTGACTCTTCTCAGGTGTTTACACAGAAGCAGCTGAAGGCTCTGACAAGGTGCAGGTGTTAACTGTCCATCAGTGCTCCCTCACAGGTACACGGAGCTCTGCTGGCTCTAAATTGTGTTAGTCCCCCAAGGAGAGGGGCCATGAAGATCAGCTCTCGGGTCAGGAGACACCCAACACAATTAAATTGCTTTCCTCCCGCTTTGCAGAAGGGCAAATCAGCCATGGAAGACTTACTTTGCCTAAAGGCATCTTGACAGCAGGTTAATGGAGTGTTGTGGATTTGAGTTCCCTTCAAGTTCCTACCAGACTGTGCCATATCCACGGCTTGACTCAGCTTGTAAATGTCCACCCATCCCTTGAGTGTGCACTCAGGCATTGTGGACTTTGGAACTAGAAAACAAAGCAGGATCTGCCAGCACTGGTATCAGATTTCACAGCTCTCATCTGCGTGCCCAGTGGGACACGGGGAGCAACGTTTTTCTCGCTGTGCCGAGATTTGAAAACAGGGTGTTTTGCTACAAACTGTTGTAGTTCACCAGCAAATCTGTGCTGTATAGGCTGTGAATCTCCCTTTGCTTCCCAGACTCTGTAGGATGGTATCTGAATGGAAATTTTTAGCCTTTAAATGTGTGTTCATTAGTTTTCCCATATAAGGGCTCTGTAAGATATACTCCAAGATGCTTAATTTTTAAAATTACTGGAGATGACTTTTCACCATGTTTAGGATGTGTGAGCAGTATTCTTTAATACTTGTTAGTATTCTCTAAATTATTGTGTTACATCTTAGTTGTATTAATTTTCTTTCTTAATTATTACAGATGGCTTTTTTTTAAAGCAACATCAGAACTTCAGCTTGGTTGTCTTAACAAAAACCAAAGCTGAATAACACTTTCCAGGGCAATATATAGTAATTTTCCTTTTAGCATCAAAATCAATGAATATAGTCATAGCACACATTTGTCTCTATCTGTAGCCAATAAATGAGATTATTTCTGTCTGTATTCTAATTTCTTACCCATGTTGTGGGTTCAGGTGTGTACTTGAGTTCCTACACATCACCCACAAGGCAGCATCTCGTGCTTGGTGAAGAAACAGACAGGGAGCTGAGTGTTTTCTGCAGAACTCAGGGTTAAGGGCCAGTGGATACCTTGAAATTTGAGATCACCCAGAAGCAGGGACTTGACCTGTTACCATGGCTTGGATGTTATATAGTGACACCATCCCCTGCCTGAGCTTTAAGCCATCACACTCTGTCACTCCAAGGAATTCTGGAAACCACCTTTCTGCATCCCAAAACAACTGCCTGCAAGTTGCTTCTGAGAAAAGAAATGAGAAGGAATTACTGTTTCTTTGTTAATGAATAGTTAATGGACTGCAGTATAAGAAATTAAGATAATAAAGAAGAACACACCTCTCTGACATAGACTTCTGTTTGTATGAAAGCAGCTGATCTGCATTTTAACTTTTAGGGGGGGGTTGGGGGGGGAAAGAAAAAGATGGGAGTTCCCTCAGTCAATCATAAGATCTCCATCTATTCCTGGGAATGACAAGGGGTGTGTTGTTCTTTATTCTCTCTCTGGTAGTGGTTGTGGCTGTAAAGCAGAAAGAAGTCCTAGACCTGCTCAGTTGTGCTGCTGGTAGTTGTGTTAACATTAGCCAAGGGCCAGGTTGTCCCCTTGCAGAACACGTCAGCTTGCTTTTATTGGAAAGGCTGACTACTTACTTTACATATTTTAATACATCATCCAAAATTATTTGCCCATATGTCCTCACATTGAATGTCTTTACAGGGTTATTGTCTTTAACCTTTTAATCCCTTCTACTTCACTAGGCCAGGCAGTGAAAAAAACCTCACTTATTGAATATTCTTAATCTTCTAGTAAGAGATGAATTAGCAAAGTCCCCAATTCAACAAAAGGTGAATTGTAAAAATCCAGTAAAACAGAACAATTCAGAAATTACACTCGTGGAATATCAATTTGCAAAAGGAGTCAGAACAAGTGTAACTGTATTACCTCAATGTATTGTTGCTCTGCTAAGTTATTTTGAAACTGAAGAGATTTGTGTATCGACATGCTTTTGGCTCTGAGCATGTGTTATGCACTAAATTAAAGAAGTGAATTTTCATCCTTGTTCTCCCAGGAGCTGGCAAGCTGTGGCTGGAATAAAAAAGAGAAATACAGTTCTGCACCGAATGCTGTTGCTTTCACAAGAAGATTCAATCACGTGAGTTATTTTTTTCCCAGCATTGTTACATGTACACATTTTTAAAAGTCTGTGGGATTAAGTGTTCTGGCACATCACTTTTATTCAGGCTCACAGCTGATTACTTGAAATCTTAAGGAACTGCTTAGAGCAGATACTTTTTATCTACAGGACGTATAAAAAGACCAAACCAGTACTGAAGAAATAGCTGTGAATCTGTTTTGAGTAACTGTAATGGATGAAAGTGCCTATTTGCCCCATAAATGCTGGCTGTCCTTTATATTAAGACAGAATCACAATTACAGGTTAAAGGCTTACCATATAGGATTTCTGGAGTAGCAATTAGATGTAATTTCCCTCTGTGTTAGCTGAGTTTCTTTTGCTTCACATAGCTGTTTTTGTCCCTGGAAACAGAAGCCTGCAGTCAGTATGGTTACCTTTTTAAGGTGATTCTAGGGAAACTGTAACAATTCCAAACAATTTCTCTGTACAAAATGTGTTCTTTAACTCTCTACTTGGCATAAGCTTTTCAAGGTAATTTTTTGGCAGGATTTTTTCAACATTTTCATGTCTTGTGCTTGAGGTTTATGGTTTTCTTAACAATTTCTCTATGTAAAATCAGGTTTTAAAAGAAGAACAGAATTTTAGCTTTCTCCACAATTAAAACTGTAGGACTCCAGCTATGTAGATGGCCAACCAAGTTTCAAAACTGTAATGGCTTTTAAGTAATGCCATATTTTCTCTTGTAATTCTATTGCTCTCATCTCCCCTCTTGTAAATGTTTAATAGTGTCTCCAACTTACAAGCTCTCTTCCAGACCTAACCTCTGTCCCCAGTCTCAGACTTACAGACATCTTTATTAATCATCTGAAACTCAGACCAAACTCACCTTTTTGGGGTTTTCTTCCTATCAGTTCTTGTGTACTTTCTCACTTTTCATTATGGTCCCATTTAGGATATGACCAAATCCTATTACTTCTCACCAAAAGCACACAGGAAATTTCTTAACCTTGTAATGACTGAAACCCTTGTCTGGCCGTGGGTTTTGGACCTGGTTTTCCACTTGACCGAAGAGAAAATGTTACACTGCAAACTTCTTGTGACCACACCCTAAACTGAAATGTGGGTGGGTTACTTTGAGGATTCGAGGGGGTTTTTGGTGTTCTGTTTTGCTGTTGTTCTTGCATTGAGTTGGCATTTTCTTGGTATGGCTTTTCAAGTTGCGCCTGTAGAGACTGGTGTAAAAACACTGATACTTTTGGTGTAAATCTCACTGATATGGCACTGATTCCAACACTTGCTGTCTTGCTTATTCATGCAAATTGTCTCTTCAAAGAAATGTTTAGTTTTGCTGAACACTCTGGAATGTTTTATACGAAGGGCCAGGTCAGGCAGTTACCTCACCAAGGACCTCACTTCTCAGTTGTTACTGTGTAGGGAACTGCCTGAACAGAAAATCAACTTTAAATGTACCAAAGAATTGCTTAAAATGTGCTCAGCAGCCAGAAGGAAGGAGGGGACAACTTACCATGGCAATAAGGACTTCCATGAAGTTTAGGTGAGCCTTTACTCTGGCATCAAGGAAAGCCATGAGTCTTCCTTGTGTACGGGAGGAAGGGAGGGGGCAAGTGTTGTTTCTGCTCCACTTACCTGAAAGTTCTAAGCCTTGATCCTGAAATAAGTAATCAAGACCATCACTGCAACTTCTGGCCTGCTCAGACAAGAACACATTTCATCAAACTGCTGTTAACCTTGGAAATTTCACTGGGTTTAAATTATGCATTATGCATCTGTCTCTCTTCTTTTTTTTTTTTTTTTCCCCGCAACTTGCCAAAAGAAAACTGTGAACAGCTCTCACTTTTTAAGTAAAGAGAATATTAAATCACTAACAGCTTCTTCTGAGCAAATTGATCTGCTGGTAGCATTTTGGAAGCAGCAGTGATTCTGTGCAGCTGATTGCAGTCCACTGAGGATGGAGTAGGGCATTCCCAGCATTAGTTATGTGATAATTACATGTGGTGCCTGTAAAACAGATCCAGTTCAGGGAAATCAGTCGAATCATTCTGTGCCAGGACTCTCTTATTCTTGGTGAATACATTGTTACATGGTACTCCACAGATCTACACATTTACTATTAACTATTGTTTATAAATATGTCAGTTCTTACTTCTTTTTGAATTCTGGTGCCTGCCTTTTTTCAGCTCCCTTCTGAAAGTGAGTTGTGTGCTTGCACACTGCTGCTGTTACTCTGTCAGAGTGCACAATTGCTAACTTTACTGACTAGATCATTCTTCTACCTTTTGAAAATAAGCATTTTTCCTATGTTTCAAACAAACACAGTCTGTCTAAGGTAACTGTTTATGTAAAGGTCACTATTGCTCTCTTGCTTGTCACATTATCTCTGTTGAAAAGCTCTTTCTTGAGGTTTTTATTTAAATGGGACTGGAACTGCACTGCCACAGAGCTTAAAATATTAGAGAAACTTGTCAGCTAGATTCAATACACTGGAACAATTTTAAAGCAAGAGATCCCACTTGCAAAAGGCAAATTTTTATGTTTGACCAAGTCTGTGGGATTTTTTGTTTTGTTGGGTTTTGGGTCATTTTTAATGCAAATGTGTAGGAGAAGTTTGTCTTGAATATTGTAGTTTTGCTGAATTGCAGTGGATTTAACTGGGGGCATCAGAAATTAAGAAATGGAGAGGTGAAGAGGTTACTGTGCATGGAAGACACTTTGAAGAGAAACTGGGAAACTATTAAAGAGAGATTCTCAATTTTGCCTATCTTCTAATTAGCACAGAAAGCAAAGTTTTGGAAGCAACAACTATGAACTTGAAAGCACTAATAGAACAAAATTAATATTTCAGATAAGGCAAACGTGGGATAGTTTAAAAAGCTTAAGATATGACTCAAGAACAGGTATGTTGTAAAGTTAAGCCTGTTTTTCTAGGCTGATCTTAATAAAGAAGAATATAAGTACACATTTATATGTCGAGGGTTTAAATGGTGTTTTGAACTGTTATCAAAGGCTGTGAGTCATCCAGATGGTTGATATGGGTACAATGACACTTAAATGCAGTGAGAGAGGCTTTGAAACAGAATAACCACAACATGTGGAATGAATACCTGTGATTTACATGAAGAATTAACAGAAATGTTTATTTAAATGATTTCTTTTTCAGTATTTGGAATATATTAGATTACGGTGCTGTCTAAAGATACCAGTTAATAGACAAGACCAGCTAAAAACCAGTGTCTCTGTTGGTAAAAACACATCAAAGCAGAGCAAAAGTGGTTGAAATGGAAGTGTTTTAAGTGTTTAGTTCTGTATCTGCTGCTCACTCTGTCACTGGAGAGACTGGATGGCTCTGAGCTTTGAAGGAACTTCTGCATTTTGTTCTGCTTTGGGTTAGTTTTTTCCTGCAAGAGCTGGGAAGTGTTGAGGTCAGGTGTGGCTGGGACTGGGACAGGGAGCAGCCTTCCTTGGAGAAACAAGAGCCCTTGTGTGGCACAGCCACTGGGATGCCAGGGAACTTCCACAGGGGACAGGGCCAACACAATAAATTGGCTTTTTCATCCTTATGGAAATGCTTGAGTGTTGCTCTGTGTTCTGAGCAAATGCTTCACAGTCTGGGCTATCAGAGCATTCTCTTATTACATGGACACTGTGCTAACCTCAGAGCAAAGAGATTTGGGATTTTAAGGCATGTGTTGTCTCTACCTGATTTTTTTTTTTAATACAAAAATCTGTGTTAAAATTGTAAATTCCCTTAATCTTCAAAGGGAAAGCATCTCCTTAGAAACTCATCAGTCAGTCAAGGGAAGAAAGTTCCTTTTCTCAAGCTGTGTAACTACAGCAGAGCAGCAAACTGAGGTTAAACTTCTTCTGGCAGAATTTTGAAGTACTGTCAAATACTTCATGTATTCAGTGCTTCTGTATTTTGTATTATATTGTTCATGTGGAACCATTTTTTGTTTGTGAGGAGAACACAGTTTATCTGCAGATATTTTGCTTAAAGGAAAAAAAAAAATAAAAAGGGGAAAGAAAATGAAGAAAAAAGAAAGGAAACAGAAACCTGAGCTCCATGGTTCATTCTTTCCTGGCTAATCCAGCCTTAGACAAACAGACCAAAGGAAAGTGTTTGTTATGCAAGATGTTTGTGGGGATTTTTTTGTGGGTTTTCTTGTCGTTCTTCCATTTTTCAGTTCCAAAGAGCTGGTGTGTTTTAACATCCCAGTTGTCACCAGATCTCTGTAACTTCACTTCAGATGTGTTCACTTTAGAGGTGTGGATCTTCCCATGCTGTTCTGTATAAAGAGCTGTCATGTCGGACAAAGTGAAACGGGATACTTCAGTTTTTTAATTGCAATATTGGGCAGGAACCTGAATGCACACACAGTGTTAGTTTGCAAGAAATGCTTCAGCATCACTTAAAATCCAAAGCAGTGTGACAGGGTGGAAGGTGTTTGTGTCTGGAAAGGTACATTTCTTCATACACCATTTTCAGTAGTTTTGTGAATACCAGCATATACTGTATCTTGGTGATAATTCATTTTTTTCCCCTAACTCATAGTGAATAGATAAATAAAAGCTGCAGAATTTGTTAACTATTTGCTAATTCTTGGGCACTGCTTTATTGCAGTTATGAAGGTGTTTATTTTTTATCATTCTTTTTGGGGGCAGAGGGTGGGGGGGGAGCAGAGAAGAAAAAAGAACAGAATTTAGACATGGTAACAAAACACATTTAAAGTGTGGCTTTTCCGAGCCATTCTTGCAAGTGCAAAATGCAGCAACCATCCTTTGTATCACACTGAACAGCAGTGATTTTACACCACAGTGAAGTTAATCCTACACAGCTTTCCCAAGAGTGTGGTACCATTGGCAGGTAATTGGCATAGCCAGAAACAAGAGCATAAATTAGGTTATAGCAGGGACTTCCTACCTCATGTTCCAGTTTTGTTCAGGATTCATTTGCTTGGAGGTGTTGGGAACATCAGTGAGCTGTAGTTGAAGCTGTTCAACTCGTCTGAGAGTTGGGTAGTGCAGCTTTGGAGTTGTGGAAAAGCAAAACTCAGTTTTAGCATCTATGTTCCTTTTATTTGTAGGCTTTTAATCAAATTTCTTAATGATTTTATTATCCTGGGAGAGAGCATTGTTTGGAGTTTGAGAGTGTTGCCATTTGCTTTGCATCTGTGAGATCTCACCCTCAAGCTCGGCCTGAAATCGGGGCTGTTTGCACAGATCATACTTCTATAAAAATAAATAAAACTCTCTTGAAGCTCTGTATTTTGTAAAAGGCAGTTTTTCTTCTCTTTAGGTCAGCTTCTGGGTTGTTAGAGAGATTCTGCATGCCCAGACTTTGAAAATACGGGCTGAGGTTTTGAGCCACTACATCAAAACTGCGAAGGTAAGAGTTTGGGTGGGAAAGGGGTGTGTGGGATTCACTGTGATTAAAGGTTTTACACCTAAGTTGGTCAGCTCAGCATTACACATGGGAAATACTTATCTGGTACCTGATTTAGCTTAAGTAAGGGAATGCAAAGATACTTTATTTCACATATTATTTATCAGATAATATAATTTACCGGATGTGATATTCAGTGTTGGTTAAACCAAAATGTTGTGTGTAGCATCAGTTCAAACAGCATCAGTGAGAATAGAAATAGTTTGTTTGCTTTCACCATTGGAAGGAAAGGGTGTTTTATCTCTTATTCCAATTGTGGCATGAATGATACCAATTTAATAAATATGATTTCAAATTTCTACTTGAATTCTGAAAACATTTTGGAGCTCTCAGTCCTTCCTAAAGCCTTTTGGACTGACACTCCTCATAAAAGGGCCAGCAAATCTTGAGTGATGTTTAGATGGACCAAAGTCCTGGCCCTTTCAAGAGAGTGAAACTTCTTCACTGGCGTGAGAAGAGAGGGATATTTTTCAAGTTTTTGCTGTCAGGAGGTGGATGTCTGTTACTGCAGCTGAGGGCTGTGACCACCTTGGCTTACCTGCCAAAAGAGATGTACAACTTATGTTAATGAGTTTTGTATTCAAATGTATTCCTTGTCTTCTTTTTAATGAAATGCTATTTTACTTTGATGGCATCTGACTATGAATTTTGGCAAAGCCGAGCTAATTCTGTAAGATTCCACAGGCTTTGCTCAGTAATGGTGCTGTGATCATAAACTCTTCATGATCTCTCTTAAATATCCTTAGATAGCTGGTGAGTTAACGTAGCTTCATCTCATGTATTTTTAAAAATCAGTTCTTGTTTGGGTTTTTTTTCATTTGAAGTACAAACATGCACAAATCTGTGTTGTGATCCATGTCCCTGCATAGAGGAGGGTGGTTCCCCTGTGTGGTCATAGTGCAGAACAGATGTGGGAGGCCAGCTGGGCTCAGGTTTGGTTCCTGCTGGGATGGAAGTGGCCAGTGCTGGGTGTTGTAGGCTCAGTTCTGGGCACACCCCCTGAACCTGCCTGAGCCCACTGTGGGTTACAGACAGCAGTGTCTGCTGGAATGCTGGTGCTTTGGGGACAGTGCTCTAACAATTAGATAATTGAGCTTGGCTTACCTGTGAGTTGTAAAAATCACAGTGACAAAAAGCAAGAAGCTTCTTAATTTACTTGCTGTATGTGCTCTCTTGGCTTGGGTTACGTACAGCTGCAGTTCGTGCTGTTGGAAGGATTACCCGTGTACAACAAAGCTGTTATCAAAGCAGAGGTCACACTAATGAACTTGTCTTCAGAAAAGCTGTAAATCCACTCCACAGTGACTCCTTTGTGCTGACATCTATTGTATAGCTCACAGTGCTTTAATGGTGTCTCATCCATATTGCTTTATACATGAACTAATTGGACCTAATAGTTGCATTCCTCCACAGTTCCCAGACTATCCTGGTGGGTGATGACTTCTGTTTCAATGCTGGCAGCAGCTGGGAAAGCCCTTTTTTTCCTTTTTAATCAGCTACACTGTCCTTTAGGACAATGAACTTTACCTTGTTTGGGGGTCTGCATGTGAGTAAAAAGGGCTATTGTGTCAGTGGAGGGGCAAACTCCAGCAGGACTACGTGGAAGAACAGTAGGACTATGGTATAGGACAAATACCCACCTCCTTCCACCTTGCCCCACAAAATATTGATTGCCCTTTACACATGGTTACCAAAGAATCCTCCCAAAAGAGAATGAGGAAAGGGAAGCACTTCATCAGTCAGATTCTTCCTTTGTCAGTAGAATCATGGGGTGCTGAGCCCTCAGGCTGGAGTTGCTGTTACAGTGCCATTAAAAGAGGCATTTCTGAGTTAATCCCTGCGAGACTTCATTCTGTGAAAGTCTGTAAGAGAGAATTGTTTACCCTGCTCCAAAACTATTAGCCAGAAAACCATCCTTGCGTTATCACTTTGATCCTTCCAAATAGAAGGTCTCCTTTGATATTCAGCACTTATTCAGTATCATGTTGGCTCAGCTTTTTTTGTCCTGTTGCCTCATGAAAGGCCTCCTAAAGCAAGAAAACTTGGGCAAGTTGAGTTCCAAGCAGGAAAAAAGACTTCCACGATTTTTCAAATAGGAAGGGTTTCTTATTTTATCTAGCTGGAATCCTAACCTACCTTGGTGACTGTTCCAAATGGGTTAAACAGGAGTTGCAGTACAGTGATTGAGTATCCATTTCTCTATATCAAAGTCTTTCTTAGGAGTAAAACCACAATTTGTGTGCTCTCCACCAAAAATGCCTGACTGTAGTTTGGATATTTGGGTGCTGATATCTGTTGGAACAACTGATACTGGCAGCATTTTCTTCCAGAGCATTTTTAAGCTGTTGTGACTACCAATTGGCCAAGGCAGGTTGGTGGTTTTGGAGACAGAGGGAAAGGAAAAAGAAAAGGGAGGGAAATTCCAAAAATGTAAGAAAATACACTTAACAACAGTGTTTTGTAGAGAGTTTTAAAAGAAGATTCCTTTACCCTGATGTTTCCTCTGCTCAGTTTTGACTGAGCTGTTGCTTTCCATTAGTTAGTAGTCAAATGCCCAAAATTGTTGTTCAGTGAGAGGAGTGCTCCGGGTGTGTGGCTTTTGAAATTTACCTCCTTGATTTCATCCTGCAGCAATATCTTTGGGTGCTCTCATGCAGCCTTGGTAGCTGCATAGACTCAAAGTACTGCCATGATTACATCATCCACCACTGGGTTATCCTTTCTGGCATGTTAATTTTTGAAATACTATTGAATGCTATGAAAGGAATTTGTCGGGTTTGAATGTCAGAAAATTTCTGGCACCTCTAATATATTACTCAAGATGCTTGTCTATATGGGTGTTTTTAAGGGTTGTCTCTGGGCTATGAAACAGGTAGTGCAGTCTCATTCAAAGCCACGTAGAAGCAGTAATAAAAAACTAGGAGGTGCCATAAAAGTGGTTTGGGTGCATAGCAGTTCACTGGAGCTCTTTACTTTAAACGTGCAAGATTTCATCATTTTTTATATTATTTATTCTCTGATCATTATTGACAGCACTTGGGATGTTGTTTTATTGTCATTCTGTGTGTCTTTGTGCCCTCAGAAGCTGTATGAGCTGAATAACCTCCACGCTCTCATGGCAGTGGTGTCGGGCCTGCAGAGTGCCCCAATCTTCAGGCTGACCAAGACGTGGGCGGTAAGTGGGGCAGCAGCACAGCACGGGGGGGTTCATTTATTCCTAGGGAAACACCACACTCTGTTTTCAAGGATGCAGTAATTACCACAGATAGTTTTAATTTTATTCTGCTGCCTACATAATGCTGCTGGTTCCTCTGAAGTCTATGGTTTCCTCTTGAATATTTTTTTTTTTTTTTTCCATTCTGGCCTAGAAATATTTTCCTTTGAAAAACAGTTCCCTGCAGATTCTGCTAAATGCAGAGGCTTCTAATTTGGCCAGGAGCTATTTTGTATTTAGTTGCTGGAAAATTCTGAATGCCAAAGTGGGTCATACTTTAATCGTTCAGGGGTTTATGCTGTTGGAATTTTTCTTTTGCTATGGAGAGCAGATGTTCAAAAACTCTTGATTCAGTTGCCATAAAGAGATTTGTTGTTTCTCTGGCTGATAACTAAATCTAGCCCTTTTCCTCAGAGTTCTGAGAATTATTTTCATGGTTGTAACTGCATTTGTAGTTCTGTATTTGTAGAGTTATGAAAGAACAGTGTTCTTTGGAAACACTTTTGACATCTGGTTTTTGACTGGCATTTAATATCATTTTTATACAGTTGTATCCTTGATAAGAAGAATATCAGGAATTACTTTTGCTCACTGATGCCTCAGAGCTTAGAAAATAGTCCTTGACTCAGCCATACATTGTGTAGTTTTCCAGCTGTTTCAGATGAGCTGTGACATGATGTGAGAGAAGCAATCAGGTGGCTGAAATATTCCTGTGCATGGGATACATATAAATAGATCATTAAAAAAGAGCTGAAAACTTTTCTCTGCAGACATGTCAGTGCATCCTTGGGTGTTCCAAAAAGTAACATTTATCTGATGTATCATTGTCTGACACAACTGCGTGGTAATGTTGTTCAGTTGGTACAGGTTACCAAAACTGAGGGTGGTTCTCTCCTGCTGAGATACTCATCTAGAATTCTGGGCATGTGTTGCACAGGCACAGTTAAATAAGACACTGCTTCTGAACACCAAAAATCTCTCCAGGGAAATGTTAATGAAATTAACACTTCAGAATGGTCTCAGGGAGAGCTGCTGTTTCCCTGCTGTTGTCGTGTCGAGGAGTTGATGCTTCGACAGTTTAACGTAACTGTGAGGCCAAAATCTTTTTGTACCTGGCTCAAAAGAAATGTAACTATAACCATATATAAATAAACAACCACATTAGTTAGTACCATGACGATGCCATTCAGGGCTGGGAGTCCCCAGCTGCTTTTCCTGCTTGGGTTTGCACTTAGGAGGATTATTTGTTTGCTGTTGGGCCTCTGTATCGCTGTCTAAAATTGGCCCCTCTTCCGACCTCTGAAATTCCAGGTGACTTCTCCCACATTTCTGCAGGTGTTTGTTTCCTCATACAAGTGAATTTATGCTTTTCATCATCTTACATAAGCCTTTGCAAATTCAAGTTGCCAGAGAGCCCCCAGCAATGTGCTCTGCAAACTGATTTAGTTATCCTTCTCCTGGAGGTTCAGTTTATAAATTCTAGAAGTAATTCTGGGCCTTTGGCTTCCTGTATATTAAAAGCAAGAAAAGGCACATCAAGCTGTTATTTGGGTAACTTATGCAGTAGTTCTCCAAAACCTTCAGCAAGGAAGGATTTCTTCTCCGTTTCTGAGGTGTTTTGGAGCAACCCTCAATCAACTCGACTCAGAAAGTCAGGAAAATAGCTGCAAGGATATTCACCCCTGAAAAGAAAAAAAGGCCACCTTATGTGCTTGGAATCTAGAGTGGAAAGGAGCCATTGAATATTTGCTTGGTAGTCTAATGTTCCTAAAAAAGATGAAATTCATGTCTTCTGACGGTATGTCTGAATTTGTCTGAAGTTTGTCTCACTCATTGCCTGCACACACTCTGGAGAATAATAAACACTGCTTTTAATGTGTGATTTCCCCATTCAAAACTGGAAAAGAACGTTCACAGAAGAGAAGATTCAGCTTCTCTCCATTTACTCTAAAGGAATTGTAGATGACCAGCGAGGCTTTGGGCAATGTAAGCAAATGATCATTAAAATCTGAGGTGAGGTGAGTCCTGCCCCACTCTGCCAGCACCCTGAGACCTCATCATGCTTGTTTGCATTTCAGAATATTACAACAAATGGTTGGCACACTGTAACTGGAAAGCAAACTGCAATTTAGAAGGCCCCAGTTCCTTTCCTGCTGCTATACACTGTCAGCTTCAGCTTTTAATGTCTCTGCATATGTCCATCTCTTTAGTGTTCTTGGCACCCTTTGAGCCCAAGAGACAGAGAAGGCAAAAGTATTGAAAAAAGAAACAGCTCCAAAACTGAAGACCCAACAACTGGGTCCTTCCTTGCCCTCACAGAGGCACCTTTAACATGCTTGGCTTCTCTACTTTTCTCCATTAATGCAGGAGGTGGGACATGGTGGGAATTGCCTTGTGAGCACAAGGGGGAGTCATACAGGGTCAGCGTGTTAGGAGATGATCCAAAGAGCCTGAAATGATACATGAGACTTGAAAGAGAAAGTGCAAATCACCATGTTTTGAGGAAAATACAATTAATTTCATCCAAGTTTGAATTCAGGCCATTACTATATCTGTTAGTCTTGTCTTATCTTCCTGTCTGCAAAACCACAAAAAGCCCTCCAGACACCAAATGAGGGCAGGAATATTTCAGGATATTATTAAAGGCAGGCTGATCTAGGCTGATTAAACTGGAACCATCTTGGAGGAGATGAATTTCAAAAGATAAATGTCATGTTCTGGTGGTTGGAAAGATTTCATGCCTATCTGCTGCTTCCTTCTCTTGGAATTGGCAGATGTTTGGAGTTTTAATGAACAGGAGATTTTCCCAATATTTATCCAAATACTGGGGACCCAAAGCAAGGTCAGAGATCAGTATGTTTTGGGGAACAATTCACTTTCCACAAGTGATTTTTCTCCTGAAAAGCCAGTGTTTAGTTTGGTGGTGTGTCGTGTGTCCTCAGGAAGAGTTGGATATAGGAAATGTAAGTAAAAAGAACAAGTTATTTTAACAGTGAATTAACAGAAAGGACACTTCACTTTTGTCAGATTCACATAGGCTGATCTTGAACTGAAAGAGAAAAGGGAATATGCATCNTGTGTATATGTATATATATATATTCTTTGTAATAATTTATATTACTTCAGAAGGATTCTCCAGGACAGCAATCTTACCTGTTCCATTTTTCTAAGTATTTTTAAATTTAACAGCTAAAATAGCTGGTTTTCTGTGTAAACTCTCCAAGTGCTCATCCTTAAGGACTAAGTGCTGTAGTTTTNTGAACTGAAAGAGAAAAGGGAATATGCATCAAATTTTAGTGATCTGACCCTTGCATTGTAGGGGAAAAGTTGTGACTGGGACTAGAACACTGAATCTTCTGCCCAAACATTCAGTGGGAACATCCTTAGACCCTTTGTTAAATTCTGACTCTGAGTTGAAATGAAGCCTTCGTGGTGGTTTTGCAGGAGCAGTTCAGCAAGATATTTTAAAAATTACATTACTTCCCCAAACCTACAAAAAGAGAGCCAGGTTAATTGGCTGTTAATTCTGCCAAAGGAATGGGTTGAGGACAGGAGGAAAGGAAAGGGAAGGAGGCAAATGGCCTCTCAGTAGAAATCCAAGGCGTAGCAAATAATAAACACTGTGAAGAAAATTAACTATCCCATCCAAAAGCAGCATATTTATGGATAATCAGTGAATAAATTACTGGCATGAAATACTGTTGATGTGGACAGCACATGAAATTGTGATGTGTGTTAGCTAGTTTAGTCTTTATNAAAAAAAAACCCAAGCCAATAACAACAGTGATGAGAAAGTGGAAATCTGTGCTTGTGAAGGTAAAAGAGAAATCATAATGATCAAATCTGAGCTCATCTGATTTTCCCTTCTCTCTCTCTTTCCCTAGTTACTGAGCCGGAAGGATAAAGCCACCTTTGACAAGCTGGAGTATGTTATGAGTAAAGAAGATAATTACAAAAGGCTTAGAGACTATATCAGCAGCTTGAAGATGACTCCTTGTATTCCCTATTTAGGTAAGTTGAAGCATATTTCACCAGTAATTACACAAACTAAACATCATCTTTTAAGCATTCATGAACCTGTTTCAGTACTTCATTAAAGAATCTGTAAGCCCTGTTGATTCTGGATACTCTGGATGTGGCAAGACAAAACTTCAGCAAGAAAATCCCTGTTAAACCTCACAAACACTTCAGGTTTTACATACAGTATCAGTTTTCTAGGAAATTGTTTTCCCATGTGTTGCACAAATACACTGATTGACTTCTGGAAAAGTACTTAAATTGTTGCCCCTGCTGGTGCTCTTACAGCTAAATACTTGACTGTTACAATAATGAGGGCTTTTAATTCATGACATGCCATAAATCAGCAGCCTCTGAGATAAATAAACGTAGATCTTGGGGTTTGGAACATGCTAAAATCTGGAGATATTGCTGCATTTAATTGCACCAAGGTGGCAAGACAAAATGTGTTGTTAGGACTGACTCAGCTTTATGGAGTAATTATTAGTGAATTACATTCCTGTGTATCTAAAAACCAGATAAATGTGTTTAATATGTATTGTTTTTGCTGCCAAGCTAATCTAGTGTTACACAACCTAAACTGAGACATTAAAGTGGGCTTTTTTAATTGTAGTTTCTGTTTGATACCTTGAGATGTTGGTAGTCACATAAAATTAAGGAAGTGTATTTTTGCAGATCTGAGCTGCTCTTACACCTGAATTCAAGGTGACCTCTTGTGGTCACTAAGACCTCTTAAACTGTAATATCTTTGTTCCTGAAGTTTGATAATTCCTTTACTCTGCTGGGCTGTTAACTTTTTCAAGATTAATTGATTGAGTTTTACATGCTCAATACTTAAATGGGACAAAATAGTTTGCTGTGGGGAACCAATAGTAATTTTAGTGTTCTATAGTGTTCCTCATTCAGGGCCTGAATTAAAAGGGGCAAAAAAGAAGCCAAGTATAATGCAATGTGATTGAACATGTCATTCTCCCATCATGTGTACACCTACAGTATATATACCTGTACATGGTTCTGAAATGCTTCTGGCTTTCCAGATGCTCTTTACCTACATGCTGTGATTTTCAACACATGAAGCCAGGCTCAAATTGTTTTCTTGCTGATTATAAAAGTCCCAAGCCAAATGTTGGGAAACAGTTTTAAGTTTTGTTCAGTTACAGATGTTTTCCTCACTACAGTAGAGGCTTCTTGTCTAACTTTTTGCATTAGAATAAGCTTTGGGCTTGACTTGGTAGTTTGAAGTGAAGTATGTAATTCCTTTCTATTTGGAAAGAAAGAAATGCTCTTTGTGACCTGCTGGAGTTAAAGGATGTGTTGTGACCTGCTTTCATATGGTATCAGTTCTAACCAGTGACATGAAGAACGTCTGCAAGCCTTTCTTAATTCTCCAAAGGAATAGCAAGTGCCCACTGGTGCACTCCCTCTAAAATTAATTTTGTAGGGTTGATATAAGTGGCAAAAAGAGCAAAATTGCCTTGAAACTCCAGCCATGATAAAGCTGTGTCCATCTTGGAATATTGATGGTTGAGTCCAAGTTTTCTCATTTAAGCAAAGCTTTAATTTCCAGTAAGACCTGAGTAGATTTGTTATTTCTCAGGTTTCCTTCCCAAGGCATTTTTGTTACTGTAAGTATCATATGGAGCAGAAGAAACTTAAGTTGCTTGGTTTAGTTGCTGTTTTAAGCTTATCACCTCTAGGTTACAATTCCTGACAGGAATGCTTCTGCTATAAAATTGTGCACGGGAGTCGTGCTGCTGCTGCTGGTTTAAAATGTGTTAAAAAGCCTGCCTAAAAGCCTGCAGTTGGAAATGGTGATGGTGGCACGTGGCCAGGAGGGGGGGATTCTGCAGGGGGTCCATTTCCTCTCATGGTGAGAGGAGGAGTGGGGATTTCTCCACATCAGCAGCTGTTGTGTTCCCCCAAAATGCTCTTGAGGAGATTGTGCAGCATCCAGCCTGCCCCACACCACGTTTGCCACTGCAGATCCCCCCTGGAGAGACACTGGCACTGGGTGTGAAGGCCCCTGCGTGGAAGGTTGTAGGAAAAGTGAGTTTATACAGGAGTTTCAGCTGCACTGTCAAGGCCCAGTGTTTTACCCTTCAGAGGATATTTGGTTTATCCTTACCAAACCAGATATCAGCTGTGGGTGTAGGGTTTTTTTCCATGACCATCTTGGCATTGTAAGATACAACTTAATTTTTTTTTTTTTTTTTTTGTTTAGTTTTTGCAGTGGGAATGGAGCCACAGAAGTACAGATTGTTGTCTTAATACCACAGCTCACCTGCTGTGGGCAGGATAAAGATCTCCTTCCACGTTTAATTGGGGGAGCGGGGAAAATTAAAAATCACAGAGTTCTCATTAATCTGAGATTACACAATGAAACAACTGAGCCATATCTTGAGAAGTAAGATTTTTATTTAATTAAGCACTACTACCTTGTGAAATATTCTCTTATAGCTGTTTTTGAGGAGTTATACCCAGGAACAGAAAAGCTGAAAACAGGTTATTAAGTATTCATCTGAGGAAGATTCAGCTACTTCGGTTGATAGTGCTTGCAATAGATTTTTGGAAATAAATGTGAAAACCATATTTGAGGTTTAGTACAAATTAAATTTTCTCGAGGTCTGCCTGGGTAAATTTGGATGGATGATACAGGAGTGGTGAAGGCTCTGTCCTTCACACAGCTCCTGAATGTCCAGAGCAAGAAGCTTGAGGGATGCTGCAGCCTCTTTTGACCTTCTTCTCTAAAGCAAGTGTGAGGGGAAACGCTGAGCTCTTGAAGTCATTTGCCTTGATTAGAAAGTCCAGCCCAAAAGCTACAAACTGATAGAGTTACAAGGATTTGAAAGTGAATTACTGTACAGAGTATGAACCAACATGACAAAGAGATGCTGTGCTTTCCCTCGTCGTAATCTTAAATTGGCAACTTAATTAAGTCTTTCCTTTCAGAGCACAGCATTTGTACAGTCTGAGGTTTCTGGGTGTATTTTGTACTAATGTTTAGTTAACATCTTCCTGCAGCTTTAAACTGGAGAAGACTCACTTTCTACATGTTTAATATGTAAGATTTAATTAAAAGGCTGAGTGCAAGCTAATTTTACTTTGGAGTTTCTGCAAAGTACACCTTTCACTGACTGCACTGAATAAACAAACACTGTTTTTGTAGCAGGCAAGAGATTCTTGGGGTAAAATAAGCTCTCTGCCAAGGAGAGGAAATCTGCTGGTTGAATGAACTAAAGCTGTCAGAAGTGTTCATTAAAGGAACATTTTGGGAGGGCATTTTCAGCTTTTAAGTTTACCTGAACTGCTCTTCTATCCAGCTACCATAGGAAAAAAAGGATAGGCTATAAAGAGTCTGAATTTTAAGCATTTGCAATTAAAAAGCATTTTATAGGACACTCAATCAATGAGGTCTTGTATGATATTTGTAACAAACAAATATTCCTTACATGAAGAACAATTTCAGAATTGTAATAGTAAACATTTGTGTCAGTTAAAATTCTTGGAATTTGGGCATGGAATATGCTGGGACTGATTCCCCACCACCGCCAACCCCAATTAAATATTGGTGAGACTCGTTGGCTTTGATCTCTTGACCAAAAGTTTAATTACAGCCCTTTCAGCCATATATCATCAATGAAGCTTTATCTGCTCCAGGGAGTGTGGTCTGAAAGCAGAAGGCTGTTCCCTCCTCCCTGAATTACATACCAAGCTTTGCAGAGCAATTGATACTAATTTAACATAACAATAATATTAGATTATTCTTTTAGCTATTTGGGTTTCTTGTGTTAAACAGGGGTGAAGTTACTTAAAATCCTGAAGGCACTTTTGAGGTGGTAAACAAATACATTGGTTAGAGTTCAGAATAGCATATTTAGTTTTATGTAATACGAAATTAAATAAGGCAACCTTTGTGGCTAAGTACAGTTATTATATATATTTTATATAACGGAAAGAAAGCTTTAATTTTGAGATGATGCCTAAAGAGAATGTTTTGTTGTGTCAAGTTTTGGAAATATTTTCTGATTAATTTCTTAAATTACATATTAATTCCAGTGGAAATCTGATCTCTAGAGGATAAAATTTAATATAGACAGTGTCAAAAGCCAAGCAGAGAAAGGGCAATGTGTGTGCTGTAAGAGCAGCCCAGATTTGGGGTGAACATACTCAGAGCTGGTTTCTGGCCTTTGTTTTACTGTGGCAGCAGAAAGTTGTGTTGGAGGACAACTTCTCATAGTCAGAGACTTGGTTCTTCTCTGACTTACTCTGAATATTTGATCAGCTCTCATCACTCCTGACGGGAGCAGGGGAGGGGGAATCCCAGTGTCAAGTCATGGTTTTAATATCAGGGCTCTCAGTTTTGCCATTGAAGTTCAAACTGTCAAGAAATGCTTCTGTTTAATGAGGGTGTTTGAATATGGATGTTGAAAGTAAAAAACAGTGCCCAGGTTTTTGGTTAAGTTAATAACTTATTTCATAAAATCAGTTTTCTCTGTGTTAGGACTGGCTTGCCCGAGTGTTTTACAGGAGGTAGGACTTGCAGATCACAGCGGTGTAGAGAATTCCTTCAGGAATTTTATATTTTGTGTTTAATTTGCCACTTCATTTTGAAATAATTATTTGTTGCAAAAATCTCTCTCTGCTGGCAAAGCTAAAATGTCTCCAATTTTTTTGTGTAGCTTCTTGGAGTAAGTATCAAACAGTAATGTGAAGTCAGATTTTTCATTGAAAGTAATACCCACATTTTTAAATAAATTGTTAAATAACTAATCAATTTTCACATTAAAGCAAGACATTGTCATTTCACATATTTACACTTAAGGGTTGAGCTAACCTGAAAAGAGCATAAGCTTTTTGAAGTGGAAAAGCTTATATCTTGTCATATATCTGGAATTTTTTTACCAGCTTTAACAACGTTTATACAAAGTATGTTGTTGTTGAACAAAAGATAAATATACTTTGCAAGCACAAACATCTGCTTTTGTGAATGTGTGTTTAGAAAAAACACCGTCTGTCACAGTAGAGAAGGGCTCTAAAAGGAGGGGAACACGACAGGGAAAAGAAGACAGGAAAACCGTAGACCTGCTTTTTAAAGCAGGGGCAGATTGTGCAAAATAATGGTTAAAAAGTAAGACTTTATTTTTCTGGAACTCAAGCACTGGGAAGTTTATACGGGATCACTTGAGCACTGTGGGATTTTCCTGCTCAGTCTATAGGTCTGATCATCATCTGAACTGCTTTCAAGGAGTAGGAGCCTCCCCGGTACTCAGCCCAAAATATCCCGTCCTGGTACTTGCTCCTGTAGTGGCCTCCCCTGTACCACACCCCGTTGAGGTTGGAGTGGGCACACGCGTTGTACCACCAGCCGCCCTTGTGGAAGTGGGCACAGTTTCCTGTGGAACAGAGGGAAGTGGGGTCAGCTCAGCGTGAAAGGGGAGAAACGGGCAGTTCTAAACGGGTTCATGCCGTGGTTTATTTCCAAGGGGAGCTTGGAAGTGCTTCACAGCCTGTTGTGGGCACTTCAGCTGCTGCTTCTACTTAAATTATGAATTCTGTTGCAGCAGCAGCCATTGGTGCAGGGGGGGTTATTGACACTGTGTTTAATGTGACAGTTGGAAATGAAGGAGATGACTCTTCTCAGACTGCCAGCGCTGCTTCTCCATGAGCTAACATCCAAGGAACTCGGATTATGCACTGTTTAGAAATACTTTAAGGGAGGCAGTGTGAGTTGATACAGCCCCAAGCAGCACGTGGGGCCACAGCTCCACAAAGACTTGCTTGTAACATGTGTTTTTACTGTTACAGGCTTGTCTCGGAGTTTACAGGATTTGTCCAGCTTTATGGTTATTGACAGCTGAGGAAAAGCAGTTGAAGTGTTACAGTCCCCAACCCTACCTTTACTGCTAAGGGGAAAGCTGGAGGAAATGAGCATAGATGTGCTTTAAGGAGGACAAAACCAAGTGATCTGCCCCTTTCTTGAGTACTGGTGCATAACTGAGCCTCTGCACACTTGCAGTTCCCTTCATGCTGTCCTGAGGCTTTAGTACCTGGTGATTATTGCTGTGTGGGAGCAGCAGCACTTGGAGATCACCTGGAGAGGGATTCTGACTGCAGAATCACGTGCAAGTGATGAGGATGTCATTGAGCTAAACAAAGTTGATGAAGTGTGTTGTCAGTGAGGGTAACAGAACTGGGATTTCTGACTGGTGCAGGGGCTTGAAGGGAGCCCTGCCCATGTGATTTGTATCATCCTCCGTTTGAAGCTCCTTTCAGCAGAGCTGTTCTATCAGAATTTGTGCGCTTTTTTGGGCGCTTTGGGGCATTTTTAAAGGTGCTGTATACCTAACAGAACGCGTGCTCCTCCCTCCTCACGCCCACCCCGGTTTCCTTACCTGAATACATATCCCTGTCTCTGTCCAGCGTGGTGAACTGCTTCCCGTTGTGCCATATCATGGAGTCGCCCGCGTTCCCTTGGTAGGTGCCCAGGCGCAGCCGGTAGAACTCGCTCTCGGGCTCCAGGCGGAAGCTGCTGTACTCCGCATAGACCTTCTTGTTGCTCCAGTCCTCTAACTCGATCAGCAGTCTGTAATTATCCTGGTTGCTGAGCAGGTAGATGTTCTCCAGCCCCAGCCAGTACTCTCCGTCAATGTTTCCGAATCCTTTCTGTGCGGAAGATCAGAAGGGGGCGTTGGCTTAGTTTTTCTTGTTTCTCAAAACCACTCGTCGAGCAGGAGTGTTACACACCAGTGGAGCTTGGGCACTGAGGGCCTTCAAGCTGCTCAGTCACTGCTCAAAGTGCTGTATTTCATTGCACTTGAACTGCTAAGCTGCATGAGGTGGTGCCACGATCAGCAGAGGTGGCAAAATACCTGTTTTCTGGGCTCTCCTTAAGATAAAGGGAGTGAGAATAGGGAAACTGAAACTTTCTGTCTTGACAAAGCTAAGGGAATGAATAATGGAGTTTTAGGGGTATATTAATTTCCAGATTGGAAAAGGCACTTATGGATCAATCATCTCAGTGTTCAAGGCAAATAACTTCTTGTTGCCTTTGTGTTGCACCTAGTGTTGCTTTTTACTGTAAATTTAATCCTGCAGTTCGTCTGTGCTCTTTACTGAATTTATTAGAAATGAAATATAAAAGCACCTTTCCTTTCAAATCACAGACTGCCAGCACAGTAGATGGGAGGTGATATTTCCTATCTGCTCTTTCCTCTGCCCAAGTGCACCAGTGTTGTTAATGTTTGGGTTTCTGTTCTGATCCGATGTTTATGGTTGCTTTAAAAGGCACTCCATAACTGCCTTGTAACCTTTTATAACATTTAGCAGCTCCCAAACCAACCACGTACTGGTCTGAGAAGTAAGGACTTTGAATAACTATTGATTTAGTGATTTTTTTTTTAATTGAGTAATTTATGTATTCATTATTGACTTAATGATGAATATTTGAACCATTAAATTCCAAGAATGCAAGAAGTTAAAATCCTCATGCTAGATTTCTGCTGTTTCCTTTGTGTATATGGAATTATTTTTAAATTACTGATTGAGCTAAATGTGGCTCAGTTCTCTCCACAGACACAATGCATGTGGCAATTGTGAATCCATTTCAAGTGAGCACAGCATCACAGGGGAAAACTGTGTCCTGTATGTATGAAGTCAGCACATTATTATTTCAAAACCCCAACCAGATGGATTTTCAGATTTCCTGTTCAATGTGCAATTACTCCAGAGCAGCATCCATTCCTCATCCCTGGCATTCTGCCTGCTGGTGCATAATATCACAGTAACACACGGGCATGTGTTTCCCTTCACCAGATGGACATCTTCAGATGTATAACCTAAATTTACAGGTGGAAAGTGTTTCATTTAATGCATTATTAGGACTATTTTTAAGTTGAGGCCCTGATCCTGCAAACCTGTTTATGTGTTTAAGTGAGTAATTCCACTGCCTGACTCTGCTTATTCAAAAAGGGAGACAATTAAGCTTTACAAGTACTACTGTAGTTCTCAGTGTGTTAATAGAAATCATATGTTTATGTTTAGTTAGAGCTTTGTAATAAATGGCTTCCTAGTCACTGTCTGGTGCAACATGTGTGTCCCAGTGGTGTTGTGCATCACAGACAGGCTGCTTCTGACAAGTGGGTTCATACCAAGGTAACTATTCTTGAGGGAAACAGGCCATTCCCACTGAAATGTGTTTGCCCCTGAGGGGTGACCACTCTTTCCAATTATCCTTCTTCACCCAGTGACTTTCTGCATTCTGTAATTTACCTTGTAAATTCTATAGTTTACCTTGTAACTGTCCCAGTTCCTGAAAAAGTTGACAGATCCATCTGTCCTCTTCTGAATAACTGCCCATCCTCCAGGATCCAGGCTGTTCTCACACCAGAGTTGCATTGGCTCGTTGCTGTTCTCAGGTTTGATCATGTAGATGCCACTGTTGGAATGTCCAGCTTCCTTGGCTTGTTGGCAGTCTTTGAATGGACCTTTTGGATAAGAAATACTGTTAAGCATTCAGGCTTGGCTCTGCAGTGCCCGTTGTTCAGGAATATTTGGTGACAGAAACTCACTAATTCAGCTGAGGTATAAAGCTACCCTGGAAAACAGTGCAAAAAGTTACTGTCTGAGATTGTGTGTGTGTATTTACAAATAAACATGTCAGTATCTTCCCTCTTTATACATTTTTGAACAAAAACTTGATTTTGCTAAACAAATAATAGTCTTTATTTACCAACACACAGTTTTTTGTCTACCACTTCAAAAGTTTTTACTCGGGCTCTTGATGTTGAAGTGCTTTATAACTTTTATTAATTATATTCCCCCTTTTTACAAAAGGTAGACATCAATGTCCTTCATTAGCCTGATGCATCAATTTGTAACTGTTGAAAGTTAAAAACAAAACAAACTTCAGGATACCCAACCAAACGTCTGAACACATAAGTAGTTTGAGAGCTGCACTAAGAAATATGTCCTTGCCAGAGTCTACAGACATGGAACTTAGTCAAGGAGAGTTCGTACACCCATGTTTTTTTGCCTGTATGTATTTATCCAATTCTAGGGCCAGGCTGTTAACTGTGGATAGGAATCTGTTTAAGTTTCCTGTGCCATCCTGGTGTGATACGTGAGGATGGACGTTGATGAAGGAAACAAGGAATAGAAGAGGATACTAGAGCAGCTAAAAAGGGCTCATATACTGGTTTTTGGGGCTGCGTTCTACAGAAATGCTGTTGCTGTTGTCAGTGCTGCTTGAAAGCTCAATTTTAGTCCCTGTGAGTTGTGGTTTTACAAGTACTACTTAGAGAAGAGCATCTGGTCCTTCTGTAAGAAGGATGCTGCTTACATATCTCTGAAAACTTTGCCTTTCATTTTTTGGTAATATTTTCTGCTTTTTGGAAAAGAATTTGTTTGTGTATCATGACTTCAGTCGGTTTAGCGAGGCTGGTTATTGACTAATGGAAAGCAAAGCAGGTTCCAATGACTGGTTAGTGGTGGATGTCCTAAATGTGTTGGAAAACTCAGTACATCTGACAATAAATTACCCCCAGCTTTCCTCTCCTCCTGGAAGGCTCGTTTTCTCAAACATCCTTGGAAGTTCAGAGAGAACCCATCAGTCACTGGAACAGTGCAAAGCAGCACAGAAGACAGTTGTTGAGGTTATGTTTTAATCAAAGATAGAGGTTGAGGGAAAGTGACCTTCACTGCAGATTAAGGTTATGTGACAAAGGCAAGTTGAAAATGGCACTTTTCTTAGATTTTCAGGTAGCAGTTGCCAGTTGGACAAGTGTGTGATTAACAAGAAGTCCTTAAAGCATTTCATATTAATTAGAGTGTATAAAGCTTGTGTATCTAATGGAGAGAACTTGAGCTTCTGGCTCTGACAGAACTACCAGGGGTGTCGCAGACACTGAGCCATCATTGTCAGTCCTGCTGCACTGTCAGGATTTGTGATGGGTTTGCCATTCTTCCAGTGGCAGCAGTAGCAATTTAGGGAAGAAATCCTATAGTTCTGGTGTACAAGTGCTTTTTCTCATCTTCACAATTGAAATTTCCACGTGGATTGTGAATATTGCAGAATTTGTCTATGGGACAGATAACTTCCTGGGCTAACCTGGGTCTCATTCCCTTTCCTTGAACTGTCTAAAGTAAATTTGGGTGCTCTGTAACTGAACAGGGATGTTGTTCCAGAGCTATTGTTGTAAAACAATTACTGTTTCAGAAAAAGTGTTAACAGACAAGTCTTAGGTTTTTTTGTAATGTTAATTGAACATTAAGAAGAGCTCAGTTAGATCTGCTGGGTGTTACCTAATGTGATTTCTACCAGAGGTGGAGTTGAGGACTCCTTTCTCCATGAGAGATCTAAGCAGCTGTTGGGAGTGATTTTAAGTAGCTTTTAAGGCAGACAGAAGTGTACCAGTCTGTTTATATAACACACTTGGATCACTTCTGAAGTCAGCTGGCATTAAGCAAACAGGATACAGCTTGTCTGCTTTGATGCTCAGGTTTGTCTGTGTGCTTATCATAAGTTAATGTTGTGGTAGAGGTGTCAGACTTCTGCTCTTAGTGTAAGGAAAGCCATCATATCCCTTAATTTTTGGTGGATAGCCTTGGACCTTTTTGGAGAGGTAAATTCTTTGTTATGTGTAATTATTTCTTTGTTGTATATAATTATTTCAAAGTCACAGTATAAGAGCTGATCCTGTTCAGTGGAAAAGCTGGGATTTGTGAAACAATGGGTGATTCTCCACAGCACTGATGTAAGTGGAGGCTCTGACTAATGAAAAAAAGCATAATTTTCTGTTTAAGATCTTACAGATTTTATAGATTATCTATGTAAGGAATAAACATCTCGTGCAAATCTAGTCTTTTGTAACAGTCTGTGTACCCTGAGTCACTGAGAGAGTTATAAGGCAGAAATACTCTGAGATGAGCTGCTAAATATTTCACTCCTAAAACTGTGCTTTTAGATGTATGATTTAGTGCAGATGGTATTCTGTGGTAAATTAAATGTGGTAGAGAAGGAAAGGGATTAAATATTTTAAGTTGAAAGCTTAATAACTTGGTGGCTTAATAACTTTAGGAGGCCAAATGTCATCTTGAGCAGATGGTATAGGAGCTGTGCTTGTGTAAGCTTCATATGGAGGGGCAGTAGTAGAGGAAAAGTCCAAAATAAAAATATATTTAAAAGATATTAAAATAAGTTATATTGTTAACTGAGAGGTATTAGCAGCAGAGCAAGAGGGAAGGATGTGTAATTTTCAAATACTTGGTTAACTTTTGCAACAATAGTGCCAATAAATTTGGGGGGCACCAGTTATTATTAAAATTCAAGTGATTCTGACAACTATAATTGACAGGGAAGTTATCCTTCCTCAATTTTTACAGCAATATTTGTGCAAGTTAACCAAAATACCCAAAAGAAGAACTCTGTCCTTCTGTTCCCCATGTATTTTGAGTTTTGCTCCCTACCCACAGGATTAAGATGCACATTGACCCTGCTGTAAAGTTACTTTGTGTGCAGGTATTTTTTAGGAGCTTTCTCCTGATGCAGTTGTACTTACCTGCTTGTCCAGGTGTTTATTCAGACATAAATCTTTTTTTAACAGGCCTGTTTCTAATTGGGGTTGTTTGGTTTTCAGTGGGTTTTTTGACATCTTTATACATTATAAGTAGTCGTTGTCTTTTAAATGTAAAGTTGGCTTTTCTGTGACATAGTTTTGGTTCTGTGCACCATTACATCTGCTTACCTTAATTTTAAAAATCAGGGGTAATAACTGGGCGTAAAAGTTGGAATTCAGAAGTTTTGGTTTTGATGATTGATACTCTACCATTTCTAGCAATTCCCAGCCCACCTTTTCTCAAGGTACTGCAAGAAACACTTAAACTTCCAACTCAAGAAAATAGTATTAAAGAGAGTTGAATGGTATTAAAGGAAGTTTCCCAAAATGTCTTTGTGTTCCCCTCCAAAAATGGTTTCAAACTCTGACCTTTTAGGGGTAAGTAGTTAGTGAAAAGCAGGGCAGATAATTTAGAGGATAATGCTCCTCATTTTGTATGTGCAGCAGGCATGTATTGAGAGATAAAAGATGGATTCAGAGCAAAACCTTGAAGTGAGGGTTTGCTGGGAAGCAGGAAGGGGTATTTTTACAGAATTACCCTTGTGCTGTCTGACCAGACACCAACGTGTGCCATGATGTGCATTGGAAGTTCCCATGACATCTGGCATTTTACTTGGGCCTGTGCCTGAATTTTCTGCAGACCTTGAATAAAAATAGTTGTTCTTTACATCAGCAGCTGGTTGGTTGTAATGCTGCAGAAGAGTCACAAATACATGTTTGGCTCCATCTTAGGGACCAAGTTGAACTTCGAGCTGTGACTAAAGGCAATTTGAAAGAAAAAAACCCACAAAACCAAACAACCAGAACCCCAAAACCCCCAATTAAACCCTTTTTGCTGGGTTAACAGAAGCCAAGAGCAAGCATTTGAATGGATGTCTGAGGAAACTTGTTTTTCTGAGTCCTTGAATTTTTTTTTAATCACAATTCTGTCAAAATTTTAATGAAGTGAGAAACATGATTTCAGGGCAGCTCAGAGGTAGTTAATTATCTTGTCATTAATTTGGATTTCTAGTGATAAATGAATTTATGTACTGACCTGAAGATTGTAATATGTGAAGATGTGATGCAGTTTCTTGAATGTATTTTTATGATATTAATAGTACTGGTTTAACTTGCCATCCCCTACTGACATCAAATTACTGGGAATGTAGTTACCAATTTTAAATTTTCAAAGCTGAGTGCATCTAATTGGATCCAGCCTTGATTCTCTTATCCTTTTCAAACTTATTGCTCTTGAATATTTCAACCAAACACTCATTACATGACTGTGTTGGTGGATTTAGATTTTCATCTGAAAGCAGGTCAGAGTAGAAGCATGAAAAGTCTTCTAGCAGGATTATCTTCTGGCAAATGTATATGTGTAAGTATAAAGGAGAACTCCTTCAAATCACTTCATTTGTGTAAGATTAATTAGTTTCTTTTGTTTGCCCTCGTCACTACTGTAAGATGTAGCTGACAGGCATCATCAAAGAAACAGGTAAATATTAGAAAGTTTATGCTAATACTGAATTTTCATTCCTGTAACTCAAACCCAGCTGGAGAGAGAACCCCTGATATTTTGTGCCTTAAAGGTGTGAATTGTTCAGACTGAAATTCTGAGTATCAGCTGTTTCACCAAACTCATCTTATGCAGAATTGGGCTGTTTGCAAATGAGCCCTTTCCCTGGGAGGTGAAAGGGGGAGAGAAAAATCAGGAGCAAGGACAGTCTGTACCAGGAACTTTCACTTCTTCATTTGTTATTATAGTTGGGACAGTTTCCCCCTGAAATGGAGAAATCTCAGGTCAGGCAAACAGGGATAGGTAACTTACCCTCGTTAATTAGAGCCAGTGGTGGGACTCTGAAAGGACTCTTTGTAGGAGAAGTGGCTGGATCAGGTGGTGGCCTTACATCTCTGTCCCTGGGGTATCCCGGGTCTCTCTGGATCTCGTTGCCTCCCAGAAGGACGGGAGTGTAGGGCTGGCTGTTGGGAATGAGCTGTGGCACCACCTGGACGAGGGGTGGGGACCCGTGGGTGTCCTGGCGCGAGAAGATTCTCAAGCACTGCTCCTCCAGCAGCGAGATAGTCACAGACTGGTTATTCACCAGGTCAGTCAGTGCTGCGTATTTTACTTCCAGCTCCTTGTATTTCGTTGCCATCTTCAGCATTTCCGTTGTGACGTTGAGGACTTTGTTTTCCAGCTGGGAAAGCTCCAGCGAGTTGTCGCGCTTCCGGATTATCTCGTGCAGGAGCTGCATGTACAGCTGGGTGACCCGGGAGTTCATGTTGCGGCTTTCTTTCCTCAGTAATTTGACTTCGTTCACGATGTTTCCATCCACATCCACCACCAACTGCAAAATGTCAATCTCCCGCTTTTGCTTGGACAGCACATCCTTCAGGTTCTCGATGTCCATCCTGGTCACTTCGTCCTTCCTGTTCCCGGCAGGCGGCCCGTTGGTGTTCACGCAGATGGGCCCTGTGATTTTCTGTTCCGGGACCAAGAAGGTGTAACCACATTTCCTCCCTTCCTCTCCCCCCCCCTCTGCCGAGCGAGCCTGTCTGCGCTGGGGTGTCCTGCTGGCCGCGGATTGTTCCGTGCAGCGCCCGATATGCAGCAGCAGGAACAGCAGGATACCCAAAGTCCACTTCAGTAGCTTCATTTTAACACAGGGGTGGCGACTGTCAGGACACTGTGGAGCAGAGAAAAGATGAAGCCATTAAATCAGAGCCAAAACTAAGGCTCCTTCACTGTTAAACTGTCTGCTCTGATGGGTTTGCCACAGTTACGTGTGTGGAGTTCCCTCACTTGGAGTTAGATGCCTTCAGAGTGCTTTCAAAGATCAGCTTTCTGCTTTGAGCAGGACATTTAGATGCGGGATTTAGCAGAGGAATTGTTGCCACAGATAAGTTTTCAGGAACAATGTTCTGCTTCGATTCTGTGTTACACTCACAGTGTGAATTTGGCTGCTCAGATCTCTGCTCACTGCAAGGGGTTATAGAACATCCAGAATACCTTCATGGAAGGGAAGGAGAGAGACAAAACTATTTATATAAAGGTTGGAATTTGGTTTGTATAAGCCTTTCTGGTCCTCTCTTAGCCTTATATGTGTATATATAGAAGTATAATTTGTTAAATGATATATAAATTCTTATTCAATTTTAAACAGATTTTTCAAGTTTATATATACACAGATGTAGTGAGCTTGAAAAATATATCTTTAATATTATTTTTGGACATTGGTGTTAGGCAGGCAGTTAGCTTAATGTAATTGGTTTACGCATTGAAAATTCCTTATCCAAGTAACTTCAAGTTTGTAAGGAAAGCTTGGGACACTGTTCTGCATGTGTCTGTCCCTATTTAGTTGCCTTGAGATGCACTTTTCCAAGTGTTGTCGTGCTATTTTTTTTATATTTTTGAGAAGACTTTTATCCAAGTACAGTGAAATATCAGGTGTGTTAGCATTGTAAATACCATACTGAAGTGTTTAGTTCATCTTTTAAAGAAAATAATTTATTTATTTTAACTTTGTGTCAAGACTTAAAATGCATTGATAAAAATCCAGGAATGTTTTTTGAGACCTTTTTTAGCTTGAAATGTTCAAGATGATAAACAAAGGTTGTGTTTAAATAAGGGGGAGGAAAAAACTCCTCTTTTTTATGGTTTGTTTGCTTTGTGAAGCAGGTCAGTGTTCTTATCTTTGCTGCTGATCTGGCTTTCCTTTCCAGGCTACTTCTACAAGCCCTTGTACAGTGGCCTTTGGATAATTACAGAGAGAAATACAGTGAGAGCAGGGAAAGTTAATTATCATACTGTTCCTGCTAAGTTCAAGTTTAAGTGCATTTGGCAGTCCTGAAACATCACCCTGAAGGAGAAGCAGAGCTGTGCTGCTTCCTTTACATTCACATTTACAAATGATAAGGTGACTTTTGGGTCAGGTCCCTTCTCCCAGTTCTGTGCCTGGCTTTAATGTCCCTGCTACAAACGGTGTCTGCTCAACCTCAGGAGACCTGTCAAGGCTTTGTGTTTTGGCTTCACTAAGGGCAGGGATTACAAGCTTCCAACCAGGAATTAGATCTGGAAATCTTGATTAACTGTTCCAGTGTTGCCTAAAAACCAACTTTTTGTTTGGCTGCATGTTGTGTTGCAAGCTCTGCTCCTGGGAGGGGGAGAAAACACTTGAGTTTAACACATACTGAAGCTGCTTTCTTACCCTGCGTGAATGGAGGGAGCACATAAGTTTGAGGAAGCTCATTTTAAAAAAACTTAATTGTCTTAGTTTGTAATAATAGGTATTCTGGAGTCTACTAGTGAATGGGTTGGTTTTTTTCAAAAACAGAAGTTAAGATTTTCGTTAATATTTCTTTGCTAAAAGTGTGACTTCTGTTTAAAGAAAAAAATGAGGGAAAAGTATCACTTTTCTGTAGAGCTGCTTCTGTGTTTTTCTTTGGTAACTTCAGACACTTAAAATATTAATCACTTGAACAGTGCTCAGATTTGGAAGTTCATTAGGTTAAATGTTCACATGAATCATGGGAAACATGTGGGGAGCTGCTCTGTGTGTGGTTTCTGAGTTGACAAGGATGAGCTGAAGTAATTGTCTGACACTTCAAACCTAAATGGGTTTTCAGTACTTTGGTGTTCAGTGCTTGCAGATTGAGGGAAAGTGACTTCATGGCATCTGGTTGGGGATGAAGCCGTAGCACAAGCCCACTATTTTACTATTTTCACAGCACATAATGGCTACTTCATAGTCCAAGAAAGTGAATAGCACTTTAGTTCTTGGTAGCTTTTAAATACCCTACAGAGTTACTGAAATAATGAATGGCTGGGGATTTTCCCCACAGCAGCACATTTTTCCCCTGAAATACATTAAAACTTAAACGAATCTTTCAAACCCAAACACTTTGCAATACACCCCACCTTCTAACCATATATTCTCTAGTCTGCTTTCTGCATTTCTTCTATTATTAAATGTGTTCATTTTGAACTTTTACCCTTATGTGTTAAAGTTACAAGTTCTGTGTCTATATATGTGCTGTCAGACCATTAAATGAATTACAGGGTCTAGTACAACATAGCCAAATGCAGCAGCTGCATAAGATTATGCTCTAGAATTTGAAATTATTCAAATGTCTTCTAGTATGCCGAGACATTCAGATAAGGAGGGATGAGTTTTATGTGAGAATCTACCTGGTAGGGAATGGATATGCTCCCATGGAAATTTTGGTGTTGAAAAAAATCAAATGTCTTAAAATGTTGCTTGTCGTGTTTGAGCAGCTTAGTGCCTGGCTGGTTATACAAGAATAGGTTCTGAGCAAGATATTTACCTGGAGTTTTAATCAGCTTAGAAGGAAATGAAAACACTGTTTCAGAAATTTCCTGATGTTCTGGGCAAGCAGCTTAAAAAAATAGGAGCTGTTTATCCAAAGTATCACAGGATGATAGCCTTAATATGTAAGACCTAAATGACAAATTAAAATTAGAGTTGGGAAATAGCTTTAAGGTTTTTAAATCAGGCACATTCTGTCCCAGATTCCCAGGTTTAGATGTTTAGGTCGTGGCTTAACTGTTAGGAGATAGTCGAGGCTCAGGGGTCAGTTCAGAGGGACCCACAGTCTCCAACCCCCCCTGCAAGGCTGGAGTTGTTTGTAGTGAGTGGGGCTGCTGAAATGCCCTGTGCAGACCTTGGAAATCAAGGGAGTTTCTGATTCCACATACTATTGGTTTAAAATACATTATTTAACTCCTTATTAGCTGTCATGTTTTTAAATTAGGATGAACTGTCCCTTCAGTTGGTTCTGTCGTGTCTCTGTGCCACCCTGTCTGCTCTCAGATTTCTGCAGAAATTGCAATGCTGATGTTTTAGGTTTCTGCAGGGGGAAATGTACAGTTATTCAGAGCAGCACACATTTCTTCATCAGCCTGTCAGAAACACTCTGAGCTGGGGACAGAGTTCCGATACCATTCCACATTTAATGCCATTTCTTTTCTACTGGTTTCTTTTTCCAGACTGATCCCCATGCAAACAAACCTAACTTGCTTTCAGAATTAGTATTTGACTTACTACTTTTAAAAGTGCTTAAATGAACAAAAATTAAATTTAAAAGGCAAAACAAGCCAGTAACTTCTACTTTTAACTACTGTAACGCAGACTGTGTTACCCCCCAAAATACTGTATCACAAATACAGGGTTGCAGGGATGAGGATGTGTGGAAGTTGGTATATATTTGGCATTGTTCAGCTTTCTGCACAACAAACTGTTTGTTCTTTGTTGTATTGCTGTGACTCAGGTTCAGCAGGATGTAGAATTTGGAAGCCCACAACACAAATTGGCATGTGTTCTTCCAGAGCTGATGCAGGCTTGTTCTCCCTGGGCAGTGTAGGGTGCTCTGGGTGACTGTAAGGAAGGTAAATGTGAGTATAGGATTCCCTTTGTATGGAAAATGCTGTATCAGTAGTTATCTTTATTCAGAATATTTATTAAAAGAAGGTAGTCAAGTGATAAATACCAGCGGTGCCTTCTTACATGTAACAGGAAAAGAAGCAGGGTTCTTTGAGAAAGGAAATTGTAGTACTGAGACTAAAGATCCTCTGAACATGATACCAGGTAACCAGGGAGCTCTGTTGTTGATGTTACACATGCTTTGTTTTCTGGTGAGCTTTCCCTAAGCAGCTGCAATCAGGATACCCAGCTATGTTCCCCTATGTCTACACAGCATGAGTGAGGATTTGGGGGGATTTTTTTAGCTTAAAACTGGGTCCAGAACATTAGAACTAATAGCGATGTGGGAAAAACAATCTTGTTATAGGAGAAATGTTCACATGGATTTTCAGTATATCTCTGTATTTAAGTAAGTCACTTTCCCCTATATAAACAAGGTCTGTTCCAGCAAGTCCCTCTGCTGAAATAACAGGATTGCTTTCCATTGTATTGACTGGGATCCAGGAATAATCTGTTCTTGGGTTGTGCTCGTCAGATACGTGATGTGTTGAGTCACAGGATTCTGCCTCTTGGAGGTTGATATGAATCTGATTCCACTTAGGAAAGGCAATCTGAGAGTCTTCAGGGGGTTTTGAAATAATCATTGAAAACGTGTCACTTTTAAAAACGATCAATTCTCTAGAAATTCTCTGCAGGAGAGATCTGTAAATCTTGTCATAGTAGATATTCTGAATGCACAGCCTAATTTAATAACATTTGGCAAATTTTTTTTGGTCAGGTTTTTTTTTTAATGCAAGAGTTTCTTTACATTTGTTGGCAGCCTTTGTGTGTGTTTGCACCATTTGAACAGGCAGCTACAATGGAGTGGTACACTTTGTCTTTGGAAATGTGTGATTTAGGGGCTCCAGAATTCTCTTTAGAACAGATACTGAAGATATTAAGCATCTAGTTATCTTTGCTGTAGGAAATTTTACTTCATTCACTGGTGTATAAATTTTAAGGACCAAACCAACAGGGCAAGTTACAAAAAACAAAGCCCAATAAAGCAATAATTAAGACCTGACAGAGCCATGTAGTTACTGGCAAAAGTTTAGAGGTTCAGATTCCTTTAAAACTTTAAATAGTAAATTTTTCCGCTTCAGGTCATTCTTTTGGCAGCAGCGTAATATTATTATTGCATTATTTGTTTTAAAATAAACATCTCAAAATTTGAACTCCAGAGTTGGAAGGCAGCAAAGGAGAGAGAGTTAAAACCTCGCACACAGCCAGTTTATTGCCTCAAAGTTATTGACTCAGCTGTTTTCATTTGGGGGAGATTTAGGAATTGTTGTAAGCAGCGTAAATCAGAGCCTTGGCTGATGCTGAATGAATGGAGCCTGGTGTGCCTCGAGTGGGGCTTGTGGTGGTGCTGTTTGCATTGTTCTCCTTCATATGTAAATCAGCACAAAAGGATAGTAAGGAAAAGGGCTCAGAAATTTGGCAAGGGTCCCTCTTTCTTGTTTGTCAAGTCTGCTTCGGACTTTCTTCCTCCCACAGCCACCAAATCTTAATTAAGTTTGCTTTCTGTAATATGTCTCTCATTTAGGATCAGCCCTTTAATTCTCTCTTACTGTGTCAGGCATCTCTGAGTTTATTAATACAAATACATAAATTCGTATCCATTGTTCTGGATTATTTACCGTATTTTAGTTCCCAAGTCAGCATGAAGAAAGGAAAAAAGCAGAAAATTACGTATTAACAAGTCTTTTTTTATTATTATTTTTACCTGTACTTTTGTCTTCTGTTTGTAAACAACTTTCTTGTTTTCATCCTTGACTTGCAGTAGTGTTCTTTCCCCTCCTTCTCCTCAAAGAACTGTAACAAACCCCTCAAATTTCCACTTAATGTAGTGTTGCCTTGCACACTGCATTTCATGTTTATCAAATGGATCTCTATTTAGAAACAAACTGCAGTTCAGTTGAAGCACAGTTCACTTCCCAGGAACTGTTGAAGGAAGGAGGCATTTAGTGCCTGTTGCAGCAATCTTTGGATTTTCTACTGCACAATTGTCTGTGCTACAAACTTGATTATGTTCTGAATCAATGTATGACTCTGGTTCCTTGGTTGGCTCCACAGCTCAGGCAGTTTCTCCTCCTCAGAAGTACCATAAATAAAAATGTAGTTGAAACGATACACAATAATTGCTGCTTACAGATGTGCATTGATTTGCTTGGGATTTCTCACAGTGGTTTTATTGAGGTATCCATTTTCTAGTTCTAGTAATGCTAGGTCTCTGCCCTGGGGTTGGGTGAAGTCCAGCTTCCCTGAAATCGATAGGGCTTTTGGCTTTTGCTCTCTGGTAGGATCGGAATTCCACGTTAGTGTGTTCACAGTGCCCAAATTACATGCTTAGCAAAGAATCTGGCAGTGCTAATTTTCTGTAACTGTAGATAACAATGCAGCTAAACAACTGAGGCTGGGTCACCCTTACAACTGGAACCAGTCAGTCTCTGCTCTGATGCAGAGTCCTTTCTAATTCTTTCCAAGTTTCCCAAGTCTACCAAATGCCACAAAAGTGAGTTTTTAATGTTAGTTGTCAGTTTTTTCTCAGGCTTAGAGGGATTTGTTTCTTCACCATTGTGTGTTGAGGGAGATGTATGTAGCATTCACAACTAACTCAAAATGAAACTTGCAAGTAAGAATAACTTTTAAAACTTACCAAGAATAAAAGTCTTCCAGCTGGTTTTGCTTCTGTGGTAGATGGAAAATCCAGAGGCCAAGTTGCTTTTTCTTCCTGTATTACCCGCTGCTGTGGATTGTTAATCTGCAATTGGAGCTGAGAACTGCTTTTGTCTTTCTCTGTTAGATCCAAGCTGTGTTGAGCAATTGGGCTTCTCCATACGATAACCAAACTCACTAATCAGTTAAAACCAGGAAAAAAGTAATGCTCCGGTGTGCGTTATCCCAGAAGAGAGAGAGAGAATTGTCTTTGGAACCAGCAGTGTTTTATTCTCACAGAAGAGAGCAGAAGTGCTCTAACCAGCTCCAGCTGACCCAGATTCCATATACATCACTTTTGGACAGTGTTTTTTTTAAACAAACACACGCTCGGCTCAGCCGTTCGGCCCACCTATGATGTCACTGCGAGCACTCGGAGAGCAGGAGAAACTCCTCCTTCGGATTTCCTATCCATACCCTCCAGAAAAAGGAGGGGGTAGGGAGGCTGAGAAGTCAGGAACAAGGAAAGATTGTTTGCCAGTAGAAGGGAGGTACCATATGGCAACGGACTGTGCAAGAGTTCAGCAGGCAATTACAAATCAAACATTTTTACTACGCTGCCTAAAGATGCCTTTCAAGTTATTACAGTACTGGGCTTCATTTAGAAGAAAGATTCTTTCAGGCTGATAAAACTTGATTTGTGTTGCTGGGAATAAAAGGGGCAGCCTGGCTGGATACAACAGGAAAAATGAAGCATTTGTAGTCTGGGAGAATGTTCGACAGAATGTCGCGTTCGATTCTCGACGTTCACTTAATAAGAAACAGTTCCAGTCGTTAAAGGCACAAAGTCTCCCACCCATGTGGAAAGTGTTAAAACTCTGTGTGTGTGTGTGTGTGTGATGGTTTTGGGTAGGCATCAGAATATTTGATAACTTCTGACCAGTGTTAGAAGTAGCAAAAGCCACAGAGATTACGCTCCTTGAGGAGGGCAGCGTCTGGGTTGGGTTCTGTGCATACTCAGCCAGCACTTGAGTACGTTCAATTTGCTGCCATTGATCTTCTTGGTTTCTTTACAAAGGCTGTGCCAGTTACATTTGGAAGAGAATTACCCTTGTGTGCTTTCAGAATTATTTTGGATTTGGTGGAAATGCATCCAATAGCTTCAGAGAGCTGCTCTCCACAGAAGAGCTGTTGATTGAGCTAAAAGGAAAATTCAGGGCTTAATTGAGCAAGTCACTCAGAGAGATAATCCTACAAATGCGGTGGTTTATAAAACCCTGCATAACGGTGCAGGTGCCTGTTACAGGGAATTTCCTTAATTATAGTTAATAAGCATGATTTACTTCTTTCTGTGTGAGACTGAGCAGGCTTGGGACGTTTAAGGCTTGTTTGGACATAGCTTAGTTAAGTTAGGTTCAGGACGGCTTACGCAGCATCGGTAGCACAGCAATTAAATGGGGCTACATGATGGTTCTGATTATCCTTTCTGTTTTTTAATAAACTGTTTCTAGCAGAATAGAAAATTGAGAGATTTAGTAGTATATCAGGTCATGTGTAATACCTTTTTATTCCCTTTTTTATATGTCACCTTTCAACCACAAGTATTTTAATTTGTTTCTGTGTGTGCGCACACACGCGTGTGTGTGTGTTGATTTTGGAGGGGTGCCCAGAGTTTCCCAGCTCACATTTGAGGACTGTGCTGGGTTAGGTGCTGTACAAACACAACTGCAGTTCTTGTGAGGTTGCATTAATAGTCTTCCACCTGTAAAGCCAAACTCCCTGTTATGATTTTGGTTATACAAGGCTGAGAGGTGAAGCGAAATATAATTTTAAAACTTCCCTGTTAAAGAAATAAATTTTAAAAATCACATTATTTAAGTTTGACTATTTTTTTTTAGTTTGAGTATCTTGTGGAGGATGCTGGGAGTGAAGGGCAGCTCCTCTTAATAGCAGAGCTGGTCAGGATGTGTTTCATTTAGTTGAGACAAAATCATCAGTCTTTGAGTGAAGCTCAAGAAACGGAGTTGTGTTTAGAAATAAATGAAGCGTTTTACCTACAGCATTGGTGTGTGAGGAGGGGGATTTTCATCTGTACACAGTCAGGGTAGAGTAGTAAGGTTACAAACAGTGCAGGAGAAGAAGGCAGGTAGAAGATTTAACGTGTCTTACCTATAAGGCTGTTGGATCTTGGGGGTTGTGGTTATCAGCTGGGATTCATTCCACATTTCAGTCTGAGTGCCCTTTTCTCATGGTTAGCTTTCCCCACGTCGCTGCAAGTTGAGTTTGAGGTTTTTATTCAACTTGAAGAGTTACAGATACGATTCTTCCTTCTATTATTTTTTTAATTGCTGAACTGGAGGAAAGAAATAACAGACTTCCTAAACAATCAGTAATTTTGATCAGGTATTTTAGCATTGTGTGTTTAGGGTGCTTCTTATTTGTCCAGGGAATAGGTCATTGGTGCTGTGGTGAAGGTGAGGTTTATGAGTAGCTGTTCATGTCCTGGTAATTACTTCTAAATTTAGAAATAATGTCACACTTACGAGTCAACGAAATCTAAAATCCTTCACAATACTGTTGGTGAGTGTGAGATAACTAAATAAAGAAACTTTTCATTCTGATCTTATTTCAGGTATTTATCTGTCAGACCTGACATACATTGACTCTGCCTACCCATCCACAGCGAGCATTCTGGAAAGTGAGCAGAGAACAAACTTAATGAACAACATTCTTCGAATCATCTCGGATTTACAGCAGTCATGTGAATATGGTAAGCTATTGTGGAAATATTGCAGTGTTAAAGATAAGAACTTTAAAAGCTTCGATATTTACTTGCTGTAATGCAATTTAAATAAGGCCCAACTCATCTGAATGCCATCGACACCCTCCCTCATCCTCTCAGACCAAAAGTCAGGGGTTATTTTGGTATTGTTATTTATGATTGAGCATCAGCATGAGGAGGCAGAATAAAATTGCCCTTTTCTTATGTCACACACATTTTTGCAGTAGATATTTTCTGATGATAAACGTGGAGCACATCATACTTAACAGTAGTTCTACTGGTGTGTTATAAGCTTGTATCCATGTGTTTCATAATTTTATGACCATGAATTTTAAAAATAAGATTGCTTTTGGAGTAGTACTTTTACTGGAGGTAATAAAATACACTCAGCTTGTCTTTTGGACATTTATAGTTCTGTTCATAGATCAGATAACGTATTTTTTCTTCCAAGGTTTCCCTCACAGTCCCCTTCACATTTTAGTGAAGTTGTAAGGCTGTGTTTGCAGTGGTGAAATTTGAATTAGCACAGGACTGTGGCTTCCCTGAAAACTCAGTATCAAGAGAAGGTGGGCTGTGAAGGAGTCCTCAGATAGAGGCCTCTACATTCCAGCTTTGGGCCTTCAGTTTGGCCTGGGATGTTGTCTTACTTTTCCCTTACATGTGCTCTGATGAGCAGCTTTGAGGTTTATGGATGCAGGGACTGTCAGCTCAGCACATGAGATCTGCTAAAATTTCAGTATCACCAGGGACTGTAATTTGTACCTTCATCTCACATGAAGTCAGGAGATCCCAATCTGTTTTAATAGTTTCTGTAAAATTGCTTACCAATGAGTGGTATGATGATAATGAATGTCATCTGTTCTCCAGATATTCCTATGTTGCCTCATGTCCAAAAATACCTAAACTCAGTGCAGTACATAGAAGAACTACAGAAGTTTGTAGAAGATGACAATTACAAGTAAGTAGAAAATGCTATAACTGACTGTAATTCATAACAAAATAACTTCTCTAACACAAAGCCTGTCACTTGTATGATTACACCTGTATTGGGGGACTGTATTGTATTATATGGGTGTCCCTCCCCACAGCAGGGGGATGGAATGAGATGAGATTGAAGGTCCCTTCCACCCCAAACTGCTGTGATTCTGTGATGATGCACCTCAGATGAACCAGCTGAAAGCAGTTGAGGTTCCAGCAGGATCCTGTGCTCAAGGCTCTTTTCCACATGCTGGATGGCTTATCTCCTTCCATTTCTATGCCAGACTGTACTGAGCCCTTGCTTTCAGGTCTGTTCAGCCTTCTGATAAAGAGTTTGTACATCTGGCTCACCTGTAACAGTGTTTAATCAGTAAGATGGATCCCATAATTGGAGATGGCTTAATGTCATCCTTCATCAGAACAAAGACATCTGTGCATCCAGTCCCAGGGTTTTACTGAGGGTGACTAAAGGCTTTCACTTCCAGATACATTTCATTCTATGTTTTTTCTCTTTGATTAGGTTATGCAGTGTGAGGAAAATGTAAGCACTTGATTTTTGAGAGGCAAGTTACTGTCCATCTCTGCCTCTGCCTGTTCCTCCCAGCCTCCTACTTGAGGTTTCTACTTCCCTAATTAAAGGGTTACTGTATGAAGTGATCTGGCATCCAGCAAAACAGAGAGGGAGATCTCTGGCAAAAGGCAGGAACCAGCCCTGAGATTAGGAAACAGCCTCAAGCCAAATGTGTTGCCTGTGAAGGAAGTTTTTGTTAATTGGCTGATCTGCTTGAGGAGGTTCCCCACCCATTCCCACCCTGTGTGCTTCTCAGTGACCTTGTGTCCATGAATTCCATGCTCCACCTTCACTAGGTAGGACCCCCTGCCAGTGGGAATTCTATTGATGAAGGAGCTACAGTCTCTTCATCCTGTACAATTCATATTTTGAATGGAGGCAGTGGCTCCTAAATCAGGAGCGTGGCTTTTCCACCCATGAGCTTTATGGGGTTTTATGGTCAAGCAGTATATATTGAAGAACTGTTCTTACTGTGAGTAACTGTTTCAATTTTTATGCCCTAAGGTGTCTGTCAGCAAAGAGGCTGAAATTAGTGACCTGAATATGTGGATTTTATTTAAAAAAATAAGGGATTTAATTAAAAAAATAAATTATAAGATTGTAATGAATTATTACTGAACTGTCTGGGAATAGGAGAGTCAATAGGAGCTGTCAAACTTCATTTTTTTTTCTCCCCAAAATCAAGTAGATGTTTTTTCAACCTTGGTAATATCTAAGATTTTTGGTTCTGGAAACTGTGTGGACAAGATACACTTGATCTTCCTGGAGTTCTCTGCTCCTGGAGTCTGCCTTCTTTGTGGGACTGTTGGAAATGGCATTAAGAAGTGCCTGTTACAGAAAAAGCTTGAATTATGGATGAAATCAAGTTGATAATGTATTTTCCAAGACACAAAAGGATTTTGGCTTTTGGACCAGTAAAGACAAAAGGCTTGGCTTGGCACACTAGACTATACTGAAAAATTTAGAATACACTGCCAGGAATAAATACTTTAGTCAAGGTGGGAGGAGCAGTTGTATATTTTTTTTATTCTTCCCAGTTTTTATGCTGGAGTAGCAATATCATCACTGAGTTTGTGTATCTGCCAGTGGTCCCTGGGCCGTGGGGGTCCTGGTGGGGTTACAAACCTGGCCTGGCCTGTATGAACCAAAGCAATAGGCAGGAAAAATCAGGGGTGGAAATAGTGTGTGCTAATTTGTGATAACTTCCTAGTATTCCTTGCAACTGCAGAAGCAGGCAGCTTTCAGTTGTAAATTTAAAGCATTCTTTTTGACAAGCTTGCAGTTCTGTTTCCTGATCAAGTAATTTTTGATGTTTCTTCAATGCAGACTTTCATTAAAGATAGAACCAGGGACCAGCACCCCCCACTCTGCTGCTTCCAGAGAAGATTTAGTAGGTAAATGCTTAACAAATGTGAGAAGACTTGAGGTTGTCCTGTGCATTATTTTTGAGTTGTGAAGGTGGAAAATATTTGCCTGAGACTAATAAAGAAGTGTGAAGTTTAAACACTGTATATTTGTAATAAAAAGTCTAAAGGTGATCTGTAAAGAAGGAATTTAGTCATTTTTTTAGGTTCTTGTATGTATTGTGGCACTCACTTGTTCATGTCATTTGGGGTGAAGAGCTATTAAATATTCATTCTTTGTTGTGTCTAGACAGAAGGGCCTTCATCTAAACTTTTCATGGGATAATATGATTCCAGAAGTGGGCATTCTTCCTGGGCAATGCCACAAGGGGTTGAAGGCAGGATTTTGTATCAGTGGGACGTGTTCAGTGCCAGTGCAGCAAATGCAGCAACCTTGAGGACTTAAAAAATATTTGTTACTGGGTGGTCTGTTTGAAATGCGAGTGTTTGGTTTTAATCCTCTGCAAAATACCTGAAGTGCAGGGGGTTTAATTCTCAGCGTGTCAGTGCGTTTTATTGCAGGCTAACCCTTACAAATTGAGTTTAGGGAGTTTTGTGCAGCTTTGCCATGATTTTCTGAGAAGCAGCCCTGACAGGAATTCTGAAGTGACTCAGGAGTAATGTCTTTTCCCTTCCCAGGCTCTGAAGTTGGAGCATCTCCACAAAGTGGGCGGAAAAGCGTTGCAGCTGAAGGAGCCTTGCTGCCACCAACCCCCCCTTCTCCTCGGAACCTCATACCCCATGGCCACAGGAAGTGTCACAGTCTGGGATACAAGTCAGCATTTTGTTTAATCTGAAAATCCTAAGCTTTGTGATGTATCCTGTGCCCTTACAAAAGCTTTAAAAAGTAGCATGGTTTGTACACGATGCTTCCCTTACAGACCAATTTGTGGCCACGGGGCAAGCTCAGAACTATGATGGTGGTATTGGAATCCAAGAGGGGTAGTCAAAATAGAGAGTCTGAAGTTATGACAGTAAGACCAGCCAATGAGTTAATCAAAATGGCTTTTTCTGAATGACAAACCTATCACTTCTAACAACTCAATGCCAGTGTAATTCTTTCAGATTCAAAATGAAATAACTGCTTTGCTGGTACTTTTATGGGGAGACCTCCTTTGTAGACTTTCGTATAACTTTGTGTAGTGATGGCTGCAAACTTTTTCCATATGGGTGTACTTCTAATTAATATCTTGATCATTATGTCATCACTTCCCTTGTCATCTTTTCAAAAAGCAAGATTGTAGCTATCCAGTAATTAACTTCTATTGTGTAAGTTTATCTTTAATGAGCTAGAATGCAATTCTACAGTGTAATTACGTGTTACAGGAGGACAAAAACGCCTCAGGATATTGAAAGTAATTGTTAATGTACTCCTGAGTTTCTCTTTGTTACCTGAGAGCGGTGCAGGTTTAAAACCAGCAGTTCCTGTAGGTAACCCAGTTTGTGCACGGTTGCTCGTGACTTGGCCACGATTTCCTTTGGCACTGGGAACATGCAGCCCTTCAGGATGTAAAACCAGCTCCTGAAAGGTATCCCAGATAAGGCTGTAACAGCTCTGTCCTTGTTCCTTTCCAGTTTCATACACAAAATGAACACGGCCGAGTTCAAAAGCGCGACGTTCCCCAACGCCGGACCGAGGCACCTCCTGGACGACAGTGTGATGGAGCCCCACGTGCCATCCCGAGGGCAGGCCGAGAGCTCCACCCTTTCCAGTGGCATCTCAATAGGTAGGGCCTGCAAGAATGGCCAGGCAGTAGGTGTTTCTCTTCATAAAGACTTTAGCACGGTCACTTGGGGATTGTACCTGCAGCTGAGCTGTTCTAAAATACTGGTTCTGGTTTAGGACAGATCTGAGACACGGAGGGGGAGGAGGGTGGCATTATTTGGACAGCATGAAATGAGAAATTAATAAAAAAGCACTTGTTTTTATTTCCCCTATCCCCTTTAATGATACTTCTGATACTCCTCTTCCTTGATGGAGGTGGAAGGAAGTGCAGGACATGATTTTTCAATTCTCTGATTTCCCCCTAAATCAATCCAAGTTTAAAATGTCTGATGGTAGGATTTCTATTGCAAATGCCATATTGACCTGACAGTGAGAACTGTGAATGGCTGACAGTTTCAACAGCATAATTTCTAAATACTTGGTCAGGAGTAGACAGAAATCTTTCATATACCTCAAAATGTGAGAATCTACTAAATTTCGGTAAGTTCTTTATGTTTATATATTTAGAGTGGTATTCTTTTGTGGGAACCTCTGCTTCCTGGGTTTCTTATGTGACAAGAATTGCCCTTTGTCCTGTTACACACAGATTCTTAAAGTGAAGGGAGGGCAGGACAAGTGCCTCTCAGATCTACCTGTTTGCAGCCAGGGCTGGGAAATGGAAGCTCTGTAATACTCCTTTTTCTCAGATTTATTAGCTTGATAGAATTCAATGGTGTTCAGTTTTTATTCATTTATGGTAATAAAATTTCGTGGTGTTATGCATTTCACTGGAGAACTTAATTTTAAAAAACAGTTCTGCTTTTTAGCCTTCATGGAGAGAAACAAGGTCACAGATTTTCAGGTTATGTTGTTTTCAGGAGGTGTACATGTATTTTCTTGAGCAGAAGGCCATATTCTGAGAAAATGTTAGATATTTCATGTGGAAAAAGTTAAATATCTAGAGGCAATTAATTTAAAAAAAAATTAATAGGTATATCTGTGGAATTAGACCAAATGGTTGTCACCTTTGCTGAGAATGTGGCATTACCCTTTTCTCAGGGCTCTGTTTTACTGATGTTTTCTCTCTAAATATCTAAGAAACTCTCTGCAGTTGATCATTTTTTCCAGGGGAAATGATTCCTTTACCTCCATTAGAGCCTTAGGGTTTGCCAGAGCTGACAGGCAGTTTGTCACAGGGTACAGGTGAGACCAAGTCACCATCGAGATATTTTGGAGAATACAGGGGTTTCCTGCTTCGTCTCATCTCCACATTTCTCAGATCTGTTCCTAGCTGAGGCATGACCTTATTGATATGATGCAGTTGGAACAAAATTGCCACTTTACAAGACTCGTATAAATAACTTTTCAAACAGCAACCTCATGCATTTTGTGCAAGGTCGGCATTTGTGGTGGAAACTTCCCCTCTCCCATTCCCTTCCCCTCCCAGCCTCCCCATACCCAGATACAGCAGTTTTGTCACTATTCTGACACTCCAGCAGCATTATAGTTTTTGCTGCTTCTTGGTTATGAAAATTTCAATGACACAAAAGGTTGGTATAGGTGCTGGAAATACATATGGGGGAAAAAAGTAAGTTCTGGAGGTTTGCAGTATCTGTTACTGCAGAGTTCTTGGAAATGTAAGTTGCCTGGCATTTTGTGCTGCTGCCTCAGCAGGATTTAAGGAAGTTGATTGAAGCTGCTGAGTTCCTCCATCATGTTTGAAGTAGTCTGTTTACTCAGGACTTGGAAATAGTACAGTCACTGCAGCAGAGAAGAGGTTTATGGTGTTCTACAGCACAACTTCAAAAGATGGTCAGGAAAATGTCTCCTGAATGTGTGTACTGAAAAGAGTGTTATTCCTCACCTTGCCCGTAAATGTGGATTTAAACCTCTTGCTCTAGAAACAGGACTACCTTTTTTACATATAAGCCTATATAGGACTTAACTTTGTGGATAAATGATCCCTCTTCAAAACATGGACAGAGTTTCTGCTATGCCAGCACCTTGACTGTGCCTTTAAAGATGACTGTAATACTTCTTTAAATCACTCTTGTGTTTTGAGGGCTCAGGGGTGTTCAGACCTTCCATATCGGAGTATCCAATATAATCTACCTCTTTGTTAAATATCAGAACAGCAGCAAGGTAACAACAGGGTCTGTAGGAACCCAGCAGTGTGTGTCTCTAAACTAAAAACACACATTCAAGGGATAATGCACTACTTTGTGTTGTGCTGGGAAAGACTGATGGTCTATTCTGGGAATGGGGCAGAGAATAACAAAATTTTTGCATCATTTAACCTTTCAGATAGGAAGGATATGCTAAGTGGGTATTTTTCATTGCAAGGAATGGTTCCTAAAGCAGCAACAGTGCAGAAAATGATCCAAGTACAGGATTTGCTGAGAACAGGCCAATCTGTGACATGACAGCCACAGTCAGGGACCCTTACCGGATTATTTTCTTAATTTCAAGGATTGGAGTCTGATTGTGTACATTTAACTCATTCTGTAAAAAAAAAAAAAGAAATCAAAAAGTATTAAAGCTACAGCCCCTTTTATTTTAATTTCTTGTGCCTGGGTCAAAGCATTTCTTGTTCCTAGAGCCATAGGGCTGATGGTTGTGTATTGTGCTGGAGGGAGGGAGATGTACACCTGGTTCTCCTGCCATCTCCCTTTATAACAGAGGTGCTTGTTAGCTGAGCAGAAGGGAGAAATGTTTTCCAGCAGTGCCAGGGCTATCCTAATCAGAAGGAAGAGACACTTGTTCAGTCCCTTATACAGTATCAGATGGGAAATGTTCTCTTGAATTCAGGAATGTAACAAGAAGAATTAGTGTCTTGTAAGTATTAGATGTTCATAATGTAGTTGCCTTTGAGCTGGTGATAATTGGAGCTCTTTATAAGCACATAGAGAGTTAAGGTCTCCAAGGTTATGATTCATCTCAGTCTTAGGTGTGTGACTAAAAAGGGGCCATATGACTTGAGTCCTTAAAACCCCACTTTATTTCTGTTGAGCACAAGGAGACTTTTGAGGGACAACACATATAAACACAGACAGGTGAGTGGCACTGAAAATGCCTGTTCTGTGCAGACAATGCAGACTATCTGCTGTCAGTAAATTGGGACAGGTGCTTTCACTTTGCATTCAGAGCTCATTGAGAGCCCCCACTCCTCGCCATCAGTAAGTCCTAAAGCCACAAGGTGCTTTTGTTGTGCCATGGCTGTGTTTGGGTGAGGTCACTGTGTCTGGGTGAGGTCACCACCTACACCCCTGCCCTTCTGAGGGCTGAGCATTGCTCTTGGCTGCCTTCAAGGAACCACCTGCACACTCTCACCACCTGTTCTCCTGCCTGTGTTTGCCTGCTGTCACCTCCTCAACCAGAGGTAGGATAAATTAAGATGCTTTTACTAGATTGTGGTTCCACTCAGAAATAGCATGAACTTCCTTTATTTCATGAGGTTTTTCCTAAGAATATATGGTTTTCTATTACTCCCCAATTTTCTTACACTTTTAAAGTATTTCTGTATTGCTTAGGTGTTCTGTTAAGTATCTTTGCAGCAACATTCAGGCTGTTTCATTAATGTTCTCAGAACCTTTGGATTTCCACCATTTCTTACAATTTAACTCTGCTGTGTTAGTGAATTTCTTTCTCAAGCTGAGTTTGTTTACAATGGCTAATTGTTCAGATAATTCTGTAGATGTACAGTGTGAAACAGGCCCCCCTTTTGACATATATTGCTTCTGTGTGGCTTTTCTCCTCTTACAGCACCAAACCCATGGGATGCAAAGTGATTTTGCTAAGGAGGTTATTTTTTTAGGAGTGCTGTCTCGTGTGTGCTGCTTAATAAAAAGTGTCTCAAGGTATGAACACAGAAATACTCTGCTGAAATTGAGGATGTAACTTTAGCTGTTTAAAAATTCAAAGGAAACAGTTATGGATTGTGTTTGTAGCAGTGTTGGAGGCAAATTCTATTCTAAGTTTGCAGTGTTTTCTTTCTCAAACTGTGTCTTTTTTTTCCACTTACTTTTCCTAATCTACAATGATAAGGATGGAAGCTCTGGAAAAAACTAAGGCTCTTGAACATTTGCCTTTGTTTGTGTGTTGCAATCACTTGACAATAACTTCAGCCTTTGTACTAATGCATTCAGAGGAGTTAATGCTGCAGAGTCAAGAAAAGGTATTTTAAATCAGTGTGAATTAATGTAAGAAAGTGCCTTTGTAAGAACATTACACTTCCAAACCTAAACAGGCATGAAATGCATACAAGAGTATCAGCATTTTAATGAATTCCTCTATTAAGTCACTACCTCGAAGTTGCTGAATTCTGCAAGATATTATATTTCTCTTTAAATAAATGAAGTATAGGTGTAGGCATACAGTGTGTGCATTTACTTTCAGGGCTTTTGGCAGCCTATACAGTAGGGAAGACCTCTGCACAGCCAGTGCTTGTTTGATTCCTCACCCTGTAGTTTGCTGTTCAGGTGTTTAGGACTCTGAGTCATCAGATCAAAGTTTGGGTAGGGTTTCAGGCAGAGTATGTTGGGATTTCTTACATATTTCCTTTAAAGGAGTATATAGAAGCCTGTCTCTCACCTTAAATGTGGATACCCTGGTCTGCTATCATGAATCACTTCATTAGTGAAAAGGTAAATAAAAGAACTGTATAGTATTAGAGGTTAAAAATGCCTGAAGATGAGAGAGAGACATTCTAGCCACCCCAGTTCTTCACCAATCCTTATTAGTATTGTTTGGTCCAAGGCTTGTGCTCTGGGTGTGTTGCATTTAATGCAGTTGTACAATCCCTGTCTCTGCCCCATCTTTATCCATTTGGTTATTTGCTTTTGTTTGTTTTTCACAAAGAAACTCGTTATCAGTGGTGGTATTAGAAGTTTCTGACAGTTCTCTGGTGTGACACTGCCTGAGTCTCCCCCCCACCACCCTTATTGGGTTTGGGGGGAGCCAAAGCTGAGCTACCTGAACTTTACAACAGTTAAATGGTAAATAACTCTCTATGAGGATTTTCAGTATGGTCACGCTCCCAGCAAGGCAGAACAGAACTTTGAGGGCACGGAGCTCATCTCCATGGTGTTCTCTGGGCTGTGTTGTGTTACAGCCATTGATGTTCAGGGCCTTTGACCAATTTTTTGTGTTTTCACATTAGAATTTCAGGCTCTCTGAGGGCAGTCAGCAGCCCTGGAAACACGGCGTGACTGGAGCCAAGAGAGTGTCGATGACAGATTTGGGAAGGGGAAAGAATTTTTAGTCTGAATACTTTTTAAACTCTTCGGGGTTGGTTTGTTTATGTTAACACCTGTCTAACTTTGGGGACTGACTTCTGGATAAAGGAAGCCTGTGTTAAGTGTTCAGTATCCCCAGCCTTGGGGCAGGGAGAGGGTGCCGTGACCGGGGGAATGGGGATGGAGCAGCGTGGGCATTCCCTGCCACATAACCGGGAAGCTCGGGCTGTGTGTGTGGCTGCAGCACCCACAGGGCATGTGCACACCCACACATGGGAACAGAAGGGTCACAGCTCAGCTGAGCTGCAGTGCTGGAGCTCCATGAACAGGCCTGAGCCTTCTCAGATAATCACCAGCACGGCCAGCAAAAAAGCCCATGTTGTCAGTTTTGCTAGACTAGCAGAAAGCCCTGACGTTAAGGAGTAAAGATAAACGCAACCCAGAGATCTCTTTTTTTCTTTTTTAATCCTGCACAGGAGTTACTTAATTGTATGAGCAATAAAGAAAACCAGGAAGACAGTGGGTTTGGGTTAAGTGGCTTCTTACACGAAGCCAGAACTTGTTTAGAACATTAATAGAAAGGGCTCATCCTGCCTCGCATTTGTTGTGAAGTTTAACCCGAATACTTGCTCGGGGTTGTTGGAAAAACTTAAATATTGAATACATACTTGAGAAGAATTTAAGAAGGTGATATATTTTTAGAGTACTGAATGAATGAAATATTTCCAGTTGAGGTGACAGTCAAGTAGTGCACTTAATGTTTAAACAGAACCTGGCTAGACATCTTACTTTTTTTGAGGTAAAACCAGTCCCTTTTACCTCTGTTTTGTTTTGGAAAGAGGTGTAATATATATTCTTTTCCTTTTCAGGAAAGGGGGTTGTGTAGTATCAGAACTTTTGTTGTACAAAATACCTCTCAGAGTTTTTTGGAATCCGGAGATATTCTATGTTGGGTGTTAAAGGAATAGTCAAATGCTAGAATTCAACCTTTTCCAGGTTTTTGTTACAATTTTTTATAACCTGTGTAGGCATCAATATAAATGTTAATAGGTGTGATGTTTGGCCCAAGATTTTTTGCAAATTGACATTGCTTTAAAAATGTAATTGGCAATTTCTGTACAGATTTAAGTGAAACTTTTTGTTTACAAAACCCCCAAATTAACTTTTCTAACTGTACTGATACCATAGCAAGGGTTGTCACTGCTGACAGATGGCATTTCAGCTTTCCCTCTAGACTGCTTTGCATTTTTAGAAAGCAGCACTGGCTTTTTAATCTTTCTGCAGTGTACTTAGTGCAGCAATTGAATTATAACTTTATTAGCAAAACCAGTACAGTTACCATCAAAACGTCATTTCTGGTAGAATTTTCACATATCAGCCTGCTTTAAAGAATTACTTCATAATACAGTCTTACTAAGGGGTTTTAATTGCGTGGGTTTGTATCACATGGTCTCAAAGTGGTTAGTATAAAGCTGAATCAAAGAAGTAATAAGGAAATAAATAAGATTCTAAGTGGCCCTGATACCCTCACACTTGGCTGAATGACTGGACAGGAATTGCTGCACCATTCTGCAGCACAGACTGCTCCAACTAGCCACAAAGGGAATCTCCATTATGGGCATGGAAAACTTCTTTCACATGTGAGTTGAAACCTCCCTTCCTAATTGTCATTCCACCTGCTGAAAGGACCCAGAGATCTCTTTTCTTACTATATTCTACTACAAAGAGTCCTCTTCCAAAGCAGTCAGCTGGGAGGTCTTACCCAAATACCTTCTTGAAGTTGTCTCTGAGTTGTTACCTCTGATTCTGTCCCTTCATCCCCAAATTGCATTCCTCGCTTGTTTCAAGAGACCTTGTGTGTTGCCTTACAGAGACTGCGGCTGTGGCTCCGTCAGGGTGAAATAGGTCATTGAGTTTCTCACTGTGACGTGCATGTAGAGTTTGTTGAAAATAGGAGGTGACAGTTCCCCCCCTTTTCTCCC
>VXBX01006202.1:329698-403992 GCA_013400415.1 Scytalopus superciliaris | reverse complement strand
CCCCCCCCCCCCCAGGAAATTACGAGCATTGTTCTGGAACTTTACAAAGGCTTTTGCTGTAACATCAGGCTCCACTTGAATATGTTACTTGTTGAATGTTTTCTTCCCCTCTTGCAGCCCTTTATGCCCAGCTTAGGAGCCAGTAGCTGCCCTGGAACATCACTGCCATGGCTCTTAGCTTCTTCCACTCTACAGATCTCTTGTACTGTATTGTTGGTGTGAAGCAGGTTAGGACTTTCCTTTGGGAAAAGTTGAGAATGAGCTGAGACCAAGTTATCTGGTATCCCTTGGAGATCATGCTGATATGAGGGTGTTGTTGGCAAAAGGGGCATCTCGGTGGAATTGGCTGGCAGATAAAGGCATGTCTTTTCTCTTGGATTTTGCACAGACAAAACTTCAGTCCACGCTGAGATTTTCATGGCTCTTGGCTGGAATTACTCCTGCTGTGTGTGACTCTTTATTGCCTTCATGTTTACTCTGTTTACTCAGTGAATATCCAGACTTACTTTGTACACATTATTCTTCAGGGCACCACTTTTCCCTGCTGATTTTCTGTGTAAAATTACAGGGAACTTGTTCCCACTTTCAGCTGCTGTTCCTCTGAGAGAACCCTTACGATGCATTGATTTAGACTTGATTGGTTTGTTTTCTGGTTTGTCTGAAAATAACTGTAAATTTTCCCCTTGAACATTGTGTATAGTGCAGTTACTAACTGAAGCTACTGAGTTCTGTTAACAGTATTTCTATATGATACATATTTCCTGATTTTTAACAACACCCACCTTGTATCTGTACTTAAATACTCCTTTACAGGCTAATGGGATTTACTGTAATTGTAAAGTTACTGTGTTATTTGTAGGCCTGCCAGGATGGATGCACCAGATATTTGGATTTTGTGATTTTCCGCTGCTGTCAGTGTTTAAAATAAAATACTTGGGGTAACACTGGGTTAGTTTACAAATCACAGAAAGAAATAATACCATTGTGATCTGATAAGACTAAGGGGGAGACAGCTTTAATAGCTTTTTAAGGCTTCTCAAATCATGTGTTGGAGTTTCAACAATGAATTTGCACCCCAGTGTTATGACCACATACTCATAAGGAATTATTTCAATAAGTGACCTTTCTTTTTACATGCTGGTTGTGTTAATCAGACAAATCTTCACTCACAGTGTTCTTTACATTTCGTGGATGCCTTCCCCACTTACCAGTGCTCCTTTTCTTCAGCTTCTCAGTGTGCACATAGACCTTGTCCCTTCAAATCTCTACCTCGGTTTATGTGAAATTCCTGAAGCAAATTACAGAGTGTTTTCCTTTGTGGTATTTTACTGAAGTATCTTTACAGATTTAATTTTAAATACTCTGTTGAGAAAGGGATGCCATTGAAATGGATCAATTGTAGATGATGAAATAGAGTCACTCATTCCTATCTTTTCCCAGGTAGCAGTGATGGTTCTGAACTCAGTGAAGAGACTTCCTGGCCAGCATTTGAAAGGTAAGAAAAACCTGTGTTTATTCACACTGCTACCTACGGTCTCAGTCCTGAAAATGATGCTTTATTTTAGTGATCTAGAGGTCTCCTGTAAGAACATTAAGAAACTGTAGTGAGTTCCCTGGATCTGTTAAAGCTGCAGAGAAGTACCTTTGCTCACTAGTAGTTAATAGGGCTTTTATCTAATTGGGTGTTTACTCATTGCACACATCCTTTATGTAGCTCAGCCAGAGAACCATTAGACCCCAAAGCATTTTTATGTATGTGGATATCCCGTGTGTGCTATTCATGTGACCCATCTGGTTTTCATTTTCACTCTCCCTGAGCCCCTTCATCCATTCGTGATCCCTTTGCTCTCTTGCATTGACATTGGCACCTCTTTTGTCACTGCTTTTCACTTCATTGTTACTTGCCCCTGTGTTGCACAGGAAAACACAAAAATGCCCCGTGATAATGTTGCACTTTGTGGTCCAGAATTAACATGTTATTCCTTATCCAACACCTTCAAAGGCTCAGGTGACATGGACCATATAAGTCCTTTCCCATGTTGTATTTGAGAAGGTGGAAAAAGACCAACAGCTGTAGTTTAATACAGAAGAAGGTGGAATATTCACCTTCCTACAGCTGAGGGAGATGCACAATAAATTGTGTCATTTGATTCTGTATTGCAGTTTCAGGTAATCCATCAGTTCAGAGTTGCCATGGATGACTTTTCCTCCCATGCTTTGACACTGCTAGTAGGAATTTTTGTCAAAGAACTTTCCCTTTATAGTCAGTAACTGTTCCCACAAACCTTACACTCTGCTTGGAATCACTGAAGCAGTCAAAGTTCTGTGTTAATTTTGGAAGAAGTCTGAAAATATCTCAAGGTGAACTCTTGGATGTCTCCTGCCATAAATATGGATATATACACGAGGAAAGGCCCTTAGGATTCCACTAGGTAATAACTGGGAACATTCCACACGAGCATAGAAAGAAAATGGGGTCAGAAAGGAAGTCTCAGACTTGGGGGCTGCATCAACAGAGCATATGCAACATTCAAAAGGTTTTCTTTCCTTTCCTTCCCTGCTGCCTTATGGAATTATTCAAGTTATTTCTCAAAGATAAAAAGTTATATGGAAAAACCTTAGACAAAATGGTGAGCTGAGTGCTTTTAGCATAAGAAACTTTAAAATTTCAGTTAAGTTTAAATTTATGGGAACACCCTTGAGAATTGCCATGTGGGCTTCTGAGACAAAGCAGAGGCTTTTCATCCCTGTCCTAAGGAGAACTGGCAGGCCCAGACTTTCCCAGTTAAAAGATTTGCTCCATGTAAAACAATTAAGACAGAATATTCCTCCTCCAAATTGCACTTGCCTTCCAAGAGGGGTTCCAAACACCATATGTGCAATTCCCAGCAACCTGGAGTCTGGCCCTTGGTTTATAAGATGCTGAAGCACATTTTGGAATTTAATACATTGACAAAGAAGTGTCAATATTTAGGATAACTAAAGAGATAACTCTCTAGTTTTGGTCTCTACAGTGGGTTTCCATTCTTTGTAAGAGTCTTTAAGTGAGAAAGAGGCATTAGTTGTCTGGAATTAACAGCTCTGGCAAAATTGGGATACATCCAGTGTTACTAATGACTGCTTTCTATGCGGTGCAAATGCAAATTCAGTGTTTCCCAGTGATTTAGCAACAGGATCTTTGGGTAGGAAGGCTTAAATCTGCATCATATGCTGAAGAGGAAGAAACCAGTTCTTCCATACACAGATTCCCCAGGTAACAGAGGGAATTGTAACAAATTCCTGGCCCTGCTGTTTTTAACTGTGGAATGCAGGAGGCATGAGAATTAGAGTCACTGATTGGTTTTAAGTGCAACAGGAACATAATCTGAAACTTGAGAGAAAGATTTCAGCGTTGGGATGTCCCTTCAGGTTAATCAAAATTACTGGAAGGACTTAAATTCCAAGTCCTGACAGTTACATCCTATTAAGGGCAGTGTATTAAGTGACACTTCAGTCTCACTGGTTGTCATCCTGAGTGTCTCTGAATAGATTTCCCTGAAATAGCAGGAATCCAAGAGGGATAGCCTCCTTGTTATGCAAAAAAACAAGCTTAAAGGTAAGAGGGAAACATATTTAATTTGCATGCAAAATATATATACACACAAATATACAGCTGATATTATAGTTTTCTTTAATTATGGTTTTATTTGCTTATATATTGAAAAAAAATTTTTAAAAATCATAAATTCAAAGGTATGTTGAGAAATAAATGATGGCAAATTCTGGGACAGATTAGTAGGTAGCAATTCATTAACACATTATTGAGAATTCTTCCTGCAGGCAGGGCAGTAGTTTGAGCTGGTTTAAAAGACTAAAATGACCCTCATTCTTTTTGTTTAAGCTGCTGACCTTTCCTGTATCCCCTCTTTAAGCCTGTTTTGCCTGCTGTCTGCTGTTCTGAGGTCAGGCTGAAACATGGCAGTGCCACTTGTTTAGGTTTCCCATTCTGAAACCCTGCCCTGTCCATGCATAAGCAGTTGCCCTCTAATGCACAGCCCCTCTCACAGGTGGCAGACAGTTAAATTTATGCTATACAGGAGATTTTGCCTGTGTGATTCTCCTAGGCTTGTACTTAACTGCAGAATTAGAGCTGGTTTTCAGTGTTTCAACACAATACAAGCAACTAGAAAAATGGATTAAAAAAAATAGGAGGTGAGGACTGAGTGTCTCAACAATGCTGCTGTTGCCTTAAATGGAATTCAGTTCATTAAGGGATGTGCTCCAGAAAAACAAGGATCAGTGAAGCAAAGCAGTGTTCAAAAGGCATGTCTAGAGCCCAAGTCCTGGCTGGGGATAACAGTCTGGATCAGGTGAAGGACTCCAAAATGTGGAGCTTAGAGCTAAAGTGTAAAACTTACAAGCACTGGAGAACTGAAATATTGCTGAGCTTATTTCAGTGTTCCTTGGAGCAACAGGATTTTAAACAGTGTCGGGTGTGTTTTGACAGAGCTTTTGATTCCTCTCAGCCCAACAGCTGGTGTGTGTGTATCCTCACAGAAACTGAAACCAGTTTTTGTAGCAAGGCCTAAAGTCAGACTTAAAGACAAGTTTTGTTAGTGTGGTTCCTTGATTTAATCTAGGAACTAAATGCAGACTTTGCTCTCGAAATGTATGATTCTTCAGTGCCAATAAAACACTTCAGTATGATGAGCTCTGACAAAGAGAACATCTGATGAAATCCAAACCCGTGGTATCTCCCCGTGCATGCCTTTTTCTGAATAAAACTGTCCTCTGTTTCTTACGTGGAAGAAGTGGCTTTGTGATATGCACACAAAAAAAAGTTCTGTGCTGTTTTAGCAGTCGTGCTGTTTGTGTGAATAAAAGTATATGTAATACATACAATTTATAATGGAATCCAACAGGAACAGGTTGTACCATTCTCTCGGTCCGGGGACAAGAGTGTCACGAAATGGCCATCGAGGCCACATGAAGGCCAGCAGGTACAATCCCACTGCACACAGAGGTGTCCAACCTTCCCTCTGGTGTTGGTGATTTGGTTTGGTTTCATAATTAAGTGGGTGTTTTCTGATGTTATCTTTCTAACTTACGTGTCAAAATAAAGGTAGAGACCTTTTTTCCTTCAGACTTAAAACTTTTCTATGCCTTACTCCATATCACCCTAAGGACTTTTGTTCATCCTGGTCTGCAAATCCAAATTCTGAACCATGGGATCTTTTCTATCAAGGCTCAAAGATGGTTTGCCAGGGTAGCTTTTTCACTGCCTGCCACTGTGGAGCAGTGCTGGGAGTTCCCATGGGGACAGTGAAGCTGCTTCTGGTGCTAATGGATGGCATTCCACATGTTTTCTTTGCTGGCAGTTCTGCACTGAATTTCTTTGCTCCTCTTCACCGAAATCAGAGATATGCCTAAAATGAGTAGCACGTTCAAATTGCCCCCAATTTATTGTATGCAGTATTATTTGCAAGCTTGACAGAGTAATGTAACTGATTACTCTGCCAAATTAAAGTACAAGTTCTGTCTCCAGGTGTGTGGCACTGTAGTTGGGAAAGAGATGGCCATTAGCTGTGAAACCTTTGTCATGTTGAGAACCAAGCATTGTCTCACTGATTAAACTCATGTTCACATCTGTCAGTGTCCCAAACTGTCTCCATACCATCATCCTCAGTAGGTGCTGCAGTGAAAAGGTTTGCTAGATTTCCAGTTTGCTTTGAGCATTCACAAACATCAGGATGGAGGAAACAGCAAATCCTGACTTACTTCAAAGTGATTTTTCAGGTGCTGTTCAATTCCTTGGCTTTTCTGGAAAGCTGCTGGGCTCAGCACTTCAGCCACATGCTCTGATTGACATGTACTGGAATGATTCCTGGTGTAACTTTTCTCTGATTGAAAATGGTTTTTCAGCCAGTCAGCTTTGTAATTTTAATCGAGCTCAGTTTTCTTCTCCCCGTGCTGTACGTGGCATTTGTTTTAGCCCATTGCTCGTAGATCCTACACGGGGGCAGACAATTAGTAAAGCACCAGTTGCACTAAAACACCTCAAAGCTGTGGTTTAGGTTTCTGCTCTCTATCCCTTGTCCTGCCCACTCTTCCTGCTTCCAGATATTGAAAAGACTGTGCATGTTTGAGCTGTGCTTTGGTGTTGATGTGCTAATGATTCCAGTGTTTCTAACCAAAAAATACTCAAATCTTTCCTGCAAGGGCTGAAGGAGAGGTGTAACATGTACAGCAACTGTACAAATGCACTTCAAAAGTTTGCTTTTTAAAAGTAATTGTTCTTGGCTTTCATTTGTGTTTTGAGTTCTGATTTTTTTTAATTAAGAATTACCTGCTTGGCTAATTAATTTTTCTGATCACTTTTGCTTGCAAGTGTAAATTCCACAACAGCAATTCCTTGTAACAGCCAAAGTCTTTTTCCACAATGAAGTCCAATAAATAAAAAATTGACATTTCTAAATTACAATTAAGGTATTTGCATTAGATTTTGGTAATGGTTGGAAAACTACTTTAGGGAAAATATTTTTTCACACAAATCTTCACATGCTCCTTTCAGCTCCCTAGAATCTGAAGATTTGGCTGTTCATTTGTATCCAGGAGCAGTTACTATTCAAGGTGTTCTCAGAAGGAAGACTTTGTTGAAAGAAGGCAAAAAACCTACAGTAAGATACTTTTTTTTCTTAATTAATTTTCTCACATTCTTCCTTTGCCCAGTTATAAATATCGTAAAATGGTCATTGGGCAACTAATTCAAGTGTCTGAGGTCTCCTCTGCCTTGCTGATTAAGATTTAGGGTCACTGCTGAGCTTTAATTCTTCTGTTTGGGGCATTTATTCAGTTTATAAGGCTGTGCCCATAATCTGGGAAACAGGAGAGAAGGGAACGCTGCACAACATTTTCTACAGTAACTGATGACTTTAAAATAGAAGACTGTGTTTTGTCTTCCTTATAGTAGTAAGTAAATGCTAACAATTTATAAATAAATAATAACCATTAACATTTGCACTGCAAATGCTTGATTATGAATTATAAATCAAAATACATATTCATGAGGATACCTTATGGCAGTACCTTAAATGGAAGAGGAAGGGGACAGATGGGCTCAGTGAAGTGTTCCACAGGGGTTGCAGGAAGTACAGAGTGAGATGCAGCACATTTTTCTCAGATTAGTGAGGAAAGGCACATGTTCTTTCTGCTTTCTACATTTTCCCTGCACGAATAACAAACAGCAGCTTTGGAGACATGGCTGATGGCTTGGCTGGACAGGCAGTGCTGTCATGTTCTTATAGGATGATGCCTCCTCTTTTACAGCTCAGAGTTATGAACCATTTCACTTACCCATTGCACTTTGGGGTTTTTTTTTGCTCTTTTCTCCCCAGGTAGCATCTTGGACGAAATACTGGGTAGCACTGTGTGGAACCCAGCTCTTCTACTACGCTGCAAAGTCCCTAAAGGCCACAGAGAGAAAACATGTATGTAAACCAGGCCTGTTCCAGTATCATCTGCCAAAACGAAAATGTGATTTCCTGATGTAAACACTGAGAGTAGTTGAGGCTTTGCCTGATTTCTGGTCAGCCACTATCCTGTCTCCCAGTCAGTCAGTCACCTCATAGGGATATACCCCAGGGAAATATCATTTACATTTGTGCTACACCAAGAACATCTGCTTTGCATCTGCCCTGGGTCTCTTTGAGCTTGTTGCTCTGTAAGGAAGGGGAACTGTGTCCTTGTGTCTGTCCCTTTTCTCAGGTACAAATCCCATCTTTTGGTGACGTGAGTCTTGCAGCAACTTGCAATCCAAACAAGCACTGTTGAGGAAAGCCTGGGAAGTCACAGTAAACACCATTAAACACGCACTGATTTCTGGGGGTAGAATTAGACTGTTCTCTTTTTCTGAGTAATCCTGTAATCCATTAACTGCAACTGAGCACAAAACACTTCATCTGCTCAGCAGAGAGCTCAGTGAGGCTGGCATTCCTTTTACTTCAAAGAAGCTAAAATGACTTTGTTTATGTGGGGAAGGAGTGAGAGGATTTTCTGTACCTGTCCCAGGGATGTTCTGATGTGCACAGTTCCTGTTTAGTGTTCCTGCTTCATTTTAGTGGTTCTGTTAAGAAACTGGGTAAAATTTGAGTTACTTGTGTATTTTTCAGAGTTCATTCACTGCTCAGAATCTTTCCTTGCAGTTGCCTTGGCCAGTGTTTCAGGTTAATTTATGACAACTGTCACTGAAAAACATTTGCTTTGCATAAAGCTTATGGAATTTTGCAGACTGAGACGTGCTTATGGAATCCTTGTGAAAGGGACTTTATTTCTTTTTGGTACAAAATACTGTTTTCTTATCCCAACGTTTTTTATGTTCAGAGGGTTGAGATTTGAAGCTTAAGGTTTCTGCTTAGTAGGCTCCTGGATGTTTGAAGTTACTGTGTGGAAAGTTTGTGTGTAACATTGTCTTAATCTAAAAAAAAAGTAAATTATTATTTTCCACTTTTATTTTTCATTACGAAACAGTATTCTAATACTCAAAGTAGTTTAATTTAGCTAACTACTTGGAGAAATACTTGCATGGTTTCTTTGCCATCCACCCCCAGTAGCTTTGCTTAGGTGAAATCAAAACTGGTCCTACTTCGTTTGTCTTGCCAGTTAAGGCAACACTACCCAGGCATCCTGTCTCCTGGGTGTTTTGGGAGAAGAGTGTTGGATGTGTTTGTCTCTGGTTCCAGTGACAACTCATGGAAGGATTCAGTCTCATTAAAAGGAGAGGTAGCTGGAAGGAGCAGGTTTGTAAGCTTTTACAAGCAGAAACACCAAGTGTTAAAGAAAAAGAACCAAGAGAGAACTTGTGCTGGCATTATGTCACTTACAGTTGGTTCCTTGTTTTATCTGGAAACGTTGAGAAATGGAAAAGAAATTTTTGGTAATGTCAGACTTTGTGTTCCTGTTAATGCTGTGATTCCTTTAGGCTTTGTGCCAAAATTGCATTTTGTTTTCTCTTAAGGATAGAATGGGCATTTCGAAGTCTCTCTTGTCCAGTGTTCACCTCAAAATTGTGGACAACTTTACCAGACTTGTGTCTATTTGTTCAGAAGCTTTTTTACTGTTCTGTGATAACATTTTAAAANTATAAATATATAAACACATAAAAAATAACTTAAAATAAGATGCAGATTTAAAGAACTTGGAAAATTGCATAGCAGGTAATTATATTGTTTGGAAACTAAGTGTATTGAATATTCATTGTGATCCATTTGCTTATTATGTTTTCTTCATAAGAACAATTTTCATCATTTACATGGTCTCGCCCTTTCTTTAGGAAAAGGTAAAAAGTCTGGTACCTGATCCTCCTGAGTCTCTATTTCTGCAAAAGCCTTTACTTTGGCTTGAAATGATTCACATCCATTTAGAGTGCTCCTTGAGAAATTATTTTCTGAACCTCTTGAATTGACTTTTAATATTCCCCAAGTCACTGGTGTGCTGTGATACCTACAGCAACCTGCTTTTTAGGGCAGTGAACATGCTTTGTTCTGTTTGTGGATGCAAAGCCTATTGTGAAGCCTCAGCCTCTGATTTGGTTTCCCAGGTGCATTCAAGGTGAAAATATTGTAATAACTACTTAGCTACGGTTTGGGTTGCCTTTTATTTAGACAAATAGTTCCCAGTGACTGCTCACAGGGCACCTCTGCTTCAGAGGTTATTTATGCTGAAATTAAGGTGGGAAATAGCCTGGTAACTGCTGTAGGAGTCTGAGGGTGAGTGATTAGAGGGAGAGGCTCCAGTTTATTAAACAGTCTAACAATAGGTGGTCAGGAACTCATTCCGTGCTCTCCCTGTGTTGTACTTTGAGCCTGGCTGTCCATGACACACATTTCACTGTTTCACTGCAGGGTTATTGCACAAAGCCTCAGCTTTTGTTCTGGGGTCTGTGGAGATGACTTGTCAAGTGTAGTCTTCAGTTCACATTTGGTTGCATTTTCAGAAAGTTAATCAGGAGAGAATGAACTGCAGATGGACAATCATCCATAGATAGTTGGAGCATGAGTATATCCTCCAAATATTATCCAGTGATATTCCTAAGAGGTTCACTCTGCAAAATAAGGAGATTCCAGTCTAGATCTAGGTTTTGGGGTTTTTTTTTTAACTGTCTGATGCTGTCTACTTTGAAGCAGGTTTCTTTTTCAAAGATGGATACATTGGAGATTTGCCTCGGCAAAATATTCCAAGCATCTTCTGGAGCCATTTGAACATCTGTCTTCTCTGCTTCCTTTCTCAAGGCCTCTGTGACATGGAAAGGAGTGCTGGCAACAAAAGAGTCAGTCTGCTATAGAAAGTTTCCTGGCTGGAGCTCTCATGGTAAACGTGTCTTGATTACAGGCATGCTTTTGACCATTCTGCTGCTGCAATTGCTCCAGGCAGCTCAGGCTGAGCACTTGCAATGTGCCAGCAGTCAAAGCTCTTCCAGGCTTATAATAGCCAACCTCTTTGGAAAATTACATCATTAAAAATCCCTGTGTAATTCAGCAAAAAGGGCAAGAAATCCCCTCCTTTTTAGACATGGGCAAGCCAGCTCTTCTCATGCCTGTGATCAAAGACCAAGGAGTGCATCCAGTATGGTGTGTTCTAGATGTGAACCTGGTTGAAAGAAAGAGGTGCTGTAATACCTGCATGTGGCAAACCTTGTGCTGCCTCTCCTAAGAAAGGCTTGCTACGTGTAATCAGCCTTGATTTTTAAACAGTGAACAGTTCTCAGTTATTACTGCAGTAATAACTGCATGCTTAAGGATTCTAAAACAACTAAGAAAGTTAAAAACCAAAAAAGTTGTGTGTAATAAGCACAGAGATTGGTGCAGCACAATCTGAGAGCAACGTGTGTACAGTGCTCATGGTTTTGTGTGCTGAGATGGCACCCACAGAAAAGCCTCTGTGACAGAACTTGTGCACCTTTAGGAAAGGACAATAGTGAGAACAGCTGCTTGAACCTAGGCTTAAAGTAAGCATTCACCCTGAAAAATGTGAATACACCCATAAAATAACTGTTTGTAGTGATTGGACTGGAGAATCTTGCCAATTTCAGTGACGACACAGCACGCATGAGAGATTTTTCCATGTTTGTAGGTACTTGGAAAGGAAACAGAGATTTTTTTTTTGAGGCTTCGTGCTTGAGTATGAACCCTTGTTTGTTCCAAGCCTTCCATTTTATGTTATAATCAGGATTAGATCCATTTTATTAGCAGTCTAGAAGATGTGGTGGTTGTGGCTCAGGCACTTTCAGTGAAATACCCTGAAGAGGAGTGCTGTCATTCTCAGAAGGATGCTCAGCTACTGACAAAATGATTTGAATATCAGAAGGCTGTAAAATCTCAACAGGAGATGTGGAAGAGATCTGGAGGTGCTAAAGGGTTGGAATGAAAAGTCTGCTCGCAGATTAATTCTAAGATTTCTGTGTAAGTGCCTTTGAGCTCAGAACAACAGCAACAGAAATCAGTCGCGTAAAGCCTCGTGCCAGAGCTGTGCAGTTTGCCATGTGTCTAATAAGAGTCATTCCAGTGGCCTACATTACAAAAAGCAAATAGGAACCAGGAACGTTAAATTACAATGAAGCTTTCATTCCCCTCATGTTAACAAAGCAGACTTGCTGTTAGCAAGGCTCTGTGCATCAGTGGAGAATGAGCTGCCCTGGGGGACTGTGTAAACACGGCATACAAAGCCAGCCGAGCACAGGGATGGAAAGCTGACGTGTGTTTCAAGCCATGAGGGGTTGATGCTGGCAGGAAACAGTTTGCTTGTGTGGAGCTTTTTGCTTCATGAAGAAGTACCATGGTTAATAATTTTCCTGAATGAAATTAAAAAGCAAGCATCTCCAGCAGCTGGGATTGCAGGACAGTGCCATGTATTGGATACCTGTTGGGATAAATAACTAAGATAGGAAAGCCCAAGTGTGCTGTTCTAATGAAACTCTAGAAGGAAGTACCAATCAAGAGGTACGTTGTTGATCTATAACTTATTAAAACTGCTTTGTGACTCAAATTCCCATCTCTGAAAAGGACCTATTAGTGCTTTAGAAATACTTGAAAATTTGCATTTTGCAGGTCCCTTTAAAGTGTAAGATGTGTCATCTCTCTTTTTGAGGCAGTGTCATCACTGGGCCCATGGCAAGTCCTGAATATATACTTTTTCTCTTAAGAAGTCATTAGTTACATCCTTACTTTTATTCCCTTTTCTTGTCTTTATTCCCTCTTTCAGATACAGTGCTGTAATGTCTTTCATTACAGACTGACATTGCTTACTGACTTTTCAAAGAAATTGTAGTTTCTGTTTGGAAAGCAGTTATGTTATCCAGCCCTCACTGTAATGAAATGTTGTCTGTTAGAGCTGTATAATTTACTTCTTCCTCTTCTGAAGCATTACCACATCTGTCCATCCCCCAAAGGCAGTGAGTTACTTAAATACACATATATAGACAGATTGGACTCTTAAACTATTTTGAACTTGGTTAAATGCTTCTTGTTTCAAATACCAGTCTGACATTTGCTCATTTCAAGTTCTGATGGATTTTAAACCAGGGCTTAAAATGTAGCTGGTTGCACAAGTCCCAGACAGATAAACTTATCTGGACACTGGCTTCAAAATGAGGGCAGGGCTTGGTGGGATATGCAGAAGAAATTCCTCCCTGTGAGGGTGGGCAGGCCCTGGCACAGGTTGGGCAGAGAAGCTGTGGCTGCCCCATCCTTGGGAGTGCCCCAGGCCAGGTTGGATGGGGCTTGGAGCAGCCTGGGCTAGTGGAAGGTGTCCCTGCCCATGGCAGGGGGTGGGACTGAATGGGCTTTAATGTCCCTTCCAGCCCAAACCATTTTGGGATTCTGTGATGGTTCTATGACATTCCAGGTCTTCATTTAATCTGTGGCACAGAGTGCAGTAACTGACCTTAGACTTGCAATGGAACCTTATTTATAAAGGAGTTGTATTCCCTTGCAGAGAATGTTCTTATGAACTCTTACTTTGCTCGTGATACCCTCAAACTTATTGGCAATAATACTTCCTTTGGTTGAACAAGAGTTCGAGATTTTTAATATTAAAGCAGTATTTCTAAAATGAAACTAAAGTAACTTGATGCTTAATGTTGTGCATCTGCCATATGGCATTAGAATGAAGAGTGAAAGTATTTTAGAACTATAGGTTAGTTTTAATTACTTAAAGCTGAAACAGTCTCAAGGATGTTTTATAATTTCTAATAATATAATTAAAGAGAGATCAAAACTACTGTGCTAGTAAAGAGGTTGGAATAGGGATCCACATGGCAGGAATAAAACACATCTGATAAGGACAAGTTTATAGCAGAGATTGACCTTCTGTGCAGAGAAGTGAGGTAAAGCACTGCAGAGGGTGGGAGTGCTGGGATTGATGGAAAAAGTCTCTGCCAGACCCATGAATGTGGGCAGAGGAGATCTGGCAGCTAAAGACACGAGAGAACTGAATGAATCAGGGTTGGGAGGTGGGTGGGACTGCCTGAGCACACAAGGAGTGAATTGGGAAGGTCTAGGGTAGATAGACAAGGATACCATGGAGAATGAAGCTTGGGGTTTGGAAATAAGTTGGATTTAATGGGTGAGAAGAGCCTGGAACTTTGAGAAGCCTGAGCAATGGAAAATAATACTGCCCAGGTGAATGAAAAGCAGTGGGACCAAGGAGCTGTCAGGAGAGGGACGAGTGTAGCAGAGACAGGTATTGTTACCTGTCAGTGTGTGAGTGACACCTTGAACAGGAAAACCCCATCATTTTCAACATCTTGGTGATAAATCAGCACAAGATGTTCTGGGCATGTCTTTATTGTGTCTACGTTTTCATTTGATCCATTTCCTTCATCAGGTCACAATATTTAATTACACAGTTGTGTTATCTCCTCCCCAGGACCGGTGTTGTGTGTAATTACAGACTATTACAGTAATTGGTGCGTGTTAACTTTGAATAGTTATTGCACAGACAAGTTCCATTCTTCTGTTGTTAGCAGTGAAGGGATTAGCTTTGCATTTGTTAATACCCTTCTTTTGAACTATATTGCACACTCAAATGTGCAATACTGTGGTGAGGAATTGGATTCATGCAGTGCAGTTTAGATGTCTGACAAGTTTCTGCAGATCATGATATTCCTTTTTATTTGTTTTACGTATCATCCCATTATGATAACTTCTGTTTTCACTATTTCATAAGAAATTTGGTTAGTTTTCTTAATTGTTTGAAGTGCTGTGCTTCATTTGAGGTTATTCAGTCTTTAACACTGAAGCCTCCTGGTTTAATTCAGTGTCACACCTCTGACTGTATTCGCAGTTCAAATCCACGCCGAGCAAGAGCGTGTCCGTGGTGGGCTGGATGGTGATGATGGCAGATGACCCTGAGCACCCAGATCTCTTCCTCCTGACTGATTCTGAGAAGGGTAAGAGTGCAGTGATTCCCAGAATGAGCATTTGCTTTGCTGAGTTTATTTGTAAGCAGCTAAACGAGCAAGTGTAACATCCTTCCAGTTTCGGCTGCTCTCCAACGTGTCATCTTTGCCTTTAGAATGCCATGGGAACAATAATCCCTGGAGAATCCTTGGAGTCTTCATTAAGCTCTGAGAAGCCTCCAAACTCTTCACAACTCCAGTTGTGATTTTTATTGGATTTTTATTATATTCCTCTGCTTACTTTCAAACTCTATTTAGAACACTGAGGCATTTTCACATGTGTGAAAATAGAACTAACAATAAAAAGATTCAACTAACACTGAGTGCTTGACCAGTCCCTTCTCCTCTCCCAATGAAAAACAAAAATCAAACCATCTGCTCAAATGTAGTGCTATTATTAGGAAAAAGCCCTGAGAGATCTTGGCTCTTTTGTGGAGAAGCCTGTGGATTTCCATCACTCCAACACACAGCCCTGGTTTCAGCTTAAACTCTGAAGAAAATGTTACTTTTCCACAGCACTTCAAACTGTGCAGAAAGAGCCTTATTAGAAGTTCTGATAAAGGAGCTTAAAATTATTTATTGCTTTGTCTGCTTCAAGTCTTAGTGCCTTTTATTTCCAAACATCTCTTCTAACACTGTTGATATGAGGTGTGAATTCTGAATGTTTGTCAGCTTAAATTCTGCAACAGCAGCCTGAAATGTTTGTGTAACACTTGGCCTTTCTGAGCCCAAGCAAGCACTGTGTGACACCAGGCACTGGTAATACTGGTCTGAAATGTACCAATATGTTCAGGAACAATTTTCAGAGTGTGGCTCCCCAGAGGGTATTTCAGTGGTATCTTGCACTTCATTAAGAAATTGTATTATAAACAAGTTGCAATAATGGCAGTGAACAAACACATTTTTGTATGGTTTTGAGGAATATTTTGTTCCTTCCTAGTTGTCAGTGGCATTATTTGAAATCTAGAATGCTGGAAAGGAAGACAGGCAAGCTGAAACTTCTCCTCACTAAGTCAAGTGACTGCACCTATTCCAGAGAGTGTGTAAAGTTATACAAACCTTCTGTTATTAAATCTTTTCATAATGTTTTACTTTAGAGGCATTTGAATATAGGTAGGATTTAAGTGTATGGCATTGTTTGTGTTTCTTCCTCAGTTTTTTTTTCCCCCCTCTTTCTCACTTAGGAAATTCATATAAATTCCAAGCCGGAAACAGAATGAATGCAATGCTCTGGTTTAAACACCTGAGTGCTGCCTGCCAAAGCAACAGACAACAGGTGAGAGCAAGATGCTGGCCAGGAATGAGCATTTAGGAGCTCAGAGCTGACGGATCTTGGAGCTGCCTGAGCTGTCACTGAGGGCTTTGTGTGACGAGCAGTGTACCCTGAGCAGCCTCTGCAGCCATTTCACCTGCTGATTGATTTACCTTTGCCTGCCTGTTTGTTCTCTGCAAACTCTGTGGTAATGAAGAAACATGTGGGGCTATCCTGAGGCTAATTTACAGCAATTGGGGGAAATGGAAGGAATGCTCTAAAATATCTGTCCAAGTGGCAGTGTTTTTGTATTGCCCATTTGAAAAGGGCTGTTTGTACAGTTATATAAGAGCTGTAAACTGTAGCATTCAATATAAATTCCAGATAACTCTCCTGTAGTGCCATTTTTTTTCAGGTCATAGAGGTGACTATTTTCTGTTGTTTGTTATGTGTTCCTAAAATGTATAAAAAGCAGTTTAGTTCTTGGTACATTTTGCAGTCTCTGAAAGCAAAAGTAGCATTTTCCATGAATCAAAAAGGAAGATAAGACTGCTCCAACCTCTATTAAATGCTGTTCCCCTATAAATTCTTGTTGACCTCTTTCATCAGCAAAATCCTTTTCAAATTATTTTGTCTCCCTGAACATTTGTTTATGGAGTTTCCACAGCACAGAAATGCTACTGAATTTCAAGGGGAAACAAAAAGACCTTTCCAGATCCTTCTGTGCTTTCTTATTCAGTTGTGCTTCTGAGAGAGACCTTAAGGAGGAGTAAAGAGGGTTGCAGAAGCTCCTGTGAAGGTATTTGAGACAGTGCAAAGGAGAGCAGATTGTGTTCCTGGCTGGAGACTGTGGGGATAGTGGCAAAGAGTTTGCAAGTGAGTGGTGGTGACTTCCAGGCAAGCCTGAAAGCTGCCCCCTGAAGACAGGTTTTATTCAACAGGGTTTAACAATACTATTTAATACTGTTAACAGTGTGACTGCCTTAGAAAAATTGGATGTTTAAGTGTGTTTTCAGTAGAACATAAACACTTATCCAGCTGGATAATACTGAGAAGTATTTTAATAGATACTATTTTTGTTTTTAATGGTGAAACTTTAGCCCAGTTGAGCTTTCTTGCTTCCACGGGTAAATGATAAATCACAGAATATGCTGAGTTGTAAGGGACCCATCAGGATCAGATGCAAAGGGAGAAATGCTTGTTTCAAATCTGACCAAACTGGGTATTTATTGACTGTCATCAGGAATGTGGTGCCTCTTTAATAACCAGAGTAAACAGGAGATGTGGCTGTCAGGCAAATTCCTGATGGAGAAGAAACGGGAATGAAAACTAATGTATTGCAAACCAGCTTTAATCTTCATGAAAGGGAGTGATATCTGCAGCAGGCAATGCAGGTTTCCTATGGGAAAAGCCCAGGCAAGTGCTTATGCCTCATTGTTTTTAATTAATCTTAAAAATACTAGAGGGCCTACATCAGTCACTGCTCTGTGTGCCAAGAATTCTCTCACTGAGGCTTGTGTAGCTCAGTGCTGAGATTTATCATGTTAAGGTTGTTTTGCTGACAAATGTCATCAAAGATAATAAGTTCTATGGCCATATATTGCCAAAATTACAACCCCCCCCAGCAGTTTAATATTTTGGTTATACCTGGGTTTTCTACAGCCCTAGGTATGTTTTTACTGCTGAATGAGAGTTGCATTCCTCCTCCCCTTTTTTGGAGACAGAACAATGTGCATTTGAACAGGTGTCTAGTCTGTGGAACAGCTGAATGTAAGTAGCTGCTACTTGAAGTAAATTCTTCTATCATTTCTATTTTTGCTTTTAGGTTCCTGCCAACTTGATGACCTTTGAATAACAGGCTAATTCAAAACAAATCAAACAGAACAATTTGAACCATCTCATAACTGAGAACGAGGTCCTGATGACAAACGTGCCAGCTGTATCTGTGCCAGAACAGAGCCTGTCCACTCGATCTCTGAACTCTGGAGCCCTGAACAAAACCACTGATGGCTGGGGAGCAGAGCCCCCCAGGTTACAAATGGAGTTGCAACAGGAATTGCCATGGACCGTGCTTCGTTATGTTCTCTGAACTGACCTGTGGAAACCACTGCCTTAAAGAGTGAGAGGAAAAACAACATGAAACACCAAATAGTGTGTGTGAAACTTCTGGCGGTGCTGTGCTTGAGTTAAATAGATTGTAGCTAGTTTGAGTTTCTTTTAACTTTATACTAATTTTGGAAATAACTCACCTTTTTAGGCATTCTTAAGAAAACAGGTAAACTGGTGTTTAAGAGCTGTATCAAAAGCTGTGTATGACCTGGGTAAAAGGTACATGTCCTAGAGATGTTGTGTAGACTATACCATGAGTTCTGGGTGGGAGCTGGTCCCAGGTACACTTAGCCTGGAGCAGTGTTATTTCTCTCAGCCCTACGAGTCTAAATCAGCAGTAAGTTACAAACCCTGGTCCTGCACAGGAGCCAGACACCTGAGAGCAGCACTTACACACCAAGTACTGGTTTGGTACGTTGGGACCTAATTCCTGGTTAAAAACACGTGTTTTTGGGTGGTCAGGGGGGTGTGTCAGAGACAAAACTAAAAGCACTGTTGGGTCAGAACTGTTTTCTTCCCATTTGTTTCTACACCTGTGACTCTCCTACGTGCAACAGCTGAGTGACAGAACACCAACACCTGGGTACAGCTCAGGAAGACTTGGCTTCCCTGGGTGTCTGCCAGTGACCAGTTAGGGACCACTGTTAGTGTGTGGTGTGTCATAATATCACCTAAGATCGACATTCTGAAAAGATAGAGGCACAATTTCAAAGCTTTCATGTTCTCATTTGGCAATAATTGGTTTTAGTATCTGTCTTGGTCGAAATAGTTGACGTTGTGTGGTGTTGATAACATGGCCTAAAGCAGACCTTACATGCAGAAGCTCTTCTGATCTTCAGGCAAATAACTAATTTATTAGAAGGTAGGATAACCTAAGGAGAGAAAAGGTGTGGGACCATCAAAATTCCATCCTTGGCAGGAATCATTCTTGGTCACTGAAATTACTCACGGAGAAAAACATTGTGGTTGTAAAAAGGGAGCTGTGCTTTATGTGTGTGTTTGATGCTTAAAGACTTTTGATTCTTGCTTTATTGGGGTTTCCTTGACGTTTCCTGGATGATCAGTCTTTCTTCAATCTTGAAAAGTATGATCTTTGTAAAGCAAGGAAACATTGTCCAAAATATGACTCCAGATACCAGAACTTTGAAGTCTGTGACAAAGTAGTGACTGTTCCGTTGCCGTTGTGGTTTAGTGGCCGTAAATGCGCTTGCAGATTCCACCATGAGTTCTCCTTTTTAAAAAGAAACAAGCTACCTACCAGTCTGTTTCAGAGTTCTCTGACTATCTAATAAAGGTTTCTACTAGTAGTTGGTATTTTGAAAATGTATAGTTTGTTTATTGCATCTGAGTAGAAGCCTGTAAAGTCACTTTTGGGTTGGTTTTTTTTTCCCTGAGTCGAACTAATCTGGTGATAGAAATTGTTAATTTCTGATTTCTGGTGGGCAAAAAAGAAGGATAATCCAGCCTCACAGTAGGGAAAAAAAATGAAAACAAAATACACAAACCCCAACCACTTGGTGATGTAAAGGATAATAGGCTGGTTTATGTTTCCAGGAATTGTTCTGAATTGGCTGTTGGTAGAAAGAAAACATTTGAAAGATGCTTCTGTCAGAATTACACCACAGACACTATGAGAGTTTGAGTCCCTTTGTGGGTTTTTTTTGTTGCTGTTTTTTTGGGGTTTTTTTTAATGGGGAATGAATAGTCTGTTCTGAACCTGAAGCTCTGATTTTTGGGAAGGGGTTGCTTGTGCTGAATCCCTCTGCAGTTCACCCATGCCCAGGTTTACCCACCTCAGGGGTGTAGTAAAGACAACATCTTCATAGCCAGCAGTGTTACTTAAGTAGACTTTGCACAACTCTAGTTTTGGGGGTTTTTTTTCTGTTTTAAAAATTACTTCTATGTGTGTTTCTTCTCAATGACTAAAGTGGGGTTTTTTTGGTTTTTTTTTGTTTTTTTTAATAATGTGTGCCCTTTTTTTAAGCATTGTGGATAATAACCTGTGGATTTTGAGTTTTTAAATAAGCTATTCTGGGTTCGTTGCATCATAACTGTATGTGTTCTTTTGTTAGTGAAAGGAAACATGCAACGGGGAGCCACAGCCTGACAGCACACAGCTTTGCTAAGGACAGAGCCAGGTCAGGATTTGTCATTTATTACTGGGCTTTTGTGCTTTTCCAGCTGTTTTCAGTTAGGTTTTTATGGTAGGAGGATGGGGGGGAAAACAGTTCACAAATCATCCTTTAATGAATCGTTGCTGTTACCAGTTTTGGTTGTCCTTAGGCATCCTGCTTTTCCTTGTTTTCTACCCTCAGGTATGGGAGAGGTGGAATATTGTGGGAGGAGTTTCTTAAAATGTGTAGCCATAATAACTGGAGTGAGCAATGACAACACAGAAAGCATTTTTGGCACTTGTTACAATGGGTAGTTCAGTACTTTCCCATTGTTGTCCTACAGGGCAACACAGAAACACTGATCTTCTATATTTTGAGATAAATGGTGCTCAGAAAGAGGTGGTGGGTTTGTTCCCTGAGGGGAAGCTGCCTCAGCTAAGCTTTGGAAAGACACAGACAAGTCATATACACTGTAAAGAACGTGGTAATACTCTTTTCTTTTTTTTTCAAAAACAAAAAAAAAGAAAAAGGGAGTTAAATAACTGAAACCAGTGCTGAGAAAACAAGGACAGCAACAAGCTCATGGTATTCAGGTAAGACTGTCATCCAGACTGCTTCAGACAGTTGGCAGTTCCTCTTGGACTTTTATTTTCAGTGTGTTGCTCTAATTCTTTATCTTGTTAGTAACTGCTGAAACACTTCAGCTGATAGTTGTCACTTTATTTTTTGATGTTCTGATTTTGAAACTAAACATGCCCTTTGCAGCTCCTTGTTTTGGTGGCGTATTATTCAGTGCAGATCTTTCAGCAAGGCTTCACATGTAAATGTTAATCCTTTGACAGCTAACCAGTTTATTTTTTTTTTAGTTGAACTAAAAGTTTTGGGCAAGATTGAACAAGAGGTTTATGGGACCTGGTGCAGGGCATTAGGAACACATAATGTGGCACTGGTGGTTGAATACTTACTGCTAACTTGTATATCATTTAATCTGTGCTGCTTTTGGCTAGGTTTTTCAAACCTGACTTCTATGCCAGTGTTCTTAGAAAGCAAATAAGGAGGTTTATTTTTTTTTAAATTCTGGTAGTTTGAATAAACATAGCTCATCCCAGACACGTATTTCATTTTGCAGGCGTTTCGTGCCAGAGGAGTATTACTCGAGCTATTATGATTCATTAAGTATTTAGGTGCAAGTTTTAGGCATTAAAACTACAAATACTAAATGAATGCACATAAATACTTAATGAACGAGCTTTAGCACCCAGCTTTAAAATTGCATTTAGAGAAGTGTGCACATTTGAAAACACACTGGGAGCAGAGGAAAGCATTAAAAACCACAGCAGGGTTTTATTAGTTATCTGTTCCTCACTAGAAGCGAATTCATCTAATCTGATCTTGCAGCATCACCCTCCTCTATTTGCATTTATACATTTCCAGCAACAGTCCTCCTCTGTTAGTGTCAGACATAACACATGTTAACAGCAAATCCTTTCCCTCCCAGCAGAAGCTGTTGGGTTCTGTGCTGCTGAGGCACGTGAGAAGTTGAGTTCCCTCTTGACAAAAGGCAAGTTGATCTTGTGGGTTTTGGATAACTGTGGTAAATCTTATCCAAATCAAGATAAGATCGAACATGGGATATTGTTTCTCCTGGCTCTTTCAGTGGCATTTTCCTTTATTATTTGTCCTTTTTTATGATATTCTAACTCACCAGCACTAGCAGTTCCAACCTTTTCCATGGCCAGCTCTGTGTGCTGCTGTTGCAGCATCAAGACCCCCAGAGTGGTACTAAATCACATCAGTGAATTGCCCATTCTCCTTACAAAGGCAAGTTGTGAAAGCTTTGTTATTATTTTTAAATATTACCCTTTTCCTTTCCTTTTTGTCTAAAAGCAGCTTGTGCATGAGGTGGTTTGGCTTGGGAAGGTTGTCACTAAAAGGATCTGAGTGAGTGGACATGGGATTTGTTCATTGGGGTCACCCCTTTGCTAAAAACCACCCCTCTGATTTGTGCTGCACCGAGAGGGAGAGTGCTTGGATTTGAGGAGGACTTTTGTCAGTGCCTTATTATTGCCTTGGAGACCAATCCCTTTATTTCAGTGCTGAGTCCCACCGTGGCAGACTTGCAGGCTGTGTCCTCAGTGGACTGAGGGGTGACACTCCTGGCAGTCACTGCATTTCTGCAGCAGAGAGTTGGTTTTGTCAGTGTAAAAGAGCTGGGCTTGAGTTTCTTTGCTATTACTTCTTTCTGTGTTTGTACAGCCTCTTTTTAGGAAAAATGCAGAGGTATTTGGTAGCTTGGGCTTGTTGAGCTTTTGTCAGAAGTAGCTCAGACCTCTTAAAAATTAATTTATTTTTGTTTTGGTGTGTCTCTGAGTAGATTTAGTAGGGGGGGAAATTGGAAAGAGTAGTCCAAGTCATGGTCTAGACCACACGAGCTGAAGAGCTCCCATTATTAGAAAGGAGCTTGCTTTTCTCTCTCCCACTTTGACGTAAACACTGAAAAGAGGATTTCTTCCTTACAAGCTTTTTGCTAATGTGAAATAAATACCACAGGAAAAAACTGTTTGGGGAAAGAGGAGCCTTGGATAAATCTGAGTCTTAATATCCCAAAAGCTCAGTTTTGTGTATTGCATTCCTAGTGCCAACACTCTGTGAAGAGCACTGTCCCTCACTGAAACAACTGCAGGAGACTGTTTTGGCAGCAAGGTTTCAGAAGCTTTGGAAGGGGAAATGAAAGAAAGAATGTGTTGTTCTTATGCAATTAAATACTTGTTTTCCTGGAATACATCCTTAAAAAAACACAGCAGTCTTACTATAGCTTTTTTATAAATTCGGGTGTGGGAAGGCTAATTTGAAAATTAACCTTATGCTTTCTAAGAATCTCCAAAGACAATAGAAGGGTTGGGTCAAAGGACGAAATACAAACTCCTTAGTTGAGCTGTGCCTGTTGCAGAACTGGACTGGTGAGTTCTCTCAAAGTTAGGTTGCCAAGGGCAAAAAGGTGTATGAGATGTCATGAAATGCAAGTTCCTGCAGCTCGTGGTTCTTACCATTCCAAAGCTGTTCACAGCTGAAACTGCAGAGCAGAAAAGCAGTATAAATGGATTAAATGTTGAAATAAAGGCTTCTGGGGTGCCTTGTTTGCTGGCACTTCTGGCTCCTTGTGTACAGGAGTGTATCCACTCAAATGCTGCTGCTCTGCAGAGAGAAAAGCACCAGGAAACCATAGACATGTTTTGTAATAATCCTGTAAGGACCAACCATCACTGGAAGGGGGATCAAGGTGTCATGCAGTAAACACAAGCCATTTTTAATGTTCCCTGCTGGTGTGAGGCATCCTAGGGATGGAGGGATTGCACTATGAGCTCGCTGAGGGATGTGCAGTTTGTCCTCCAGCCTTTTTCTTCACCTTTTTTAATACTTTATTCTGTGTGTGCGTGTGAAAATTGTGTGTTTGCATAAGCTAGTTTAAATGAATTTAAGAACAGGTTTCAAAAGTCTTTCCTACTGAAATAAATGATTTAAAAGATGGCCTGTGTCTGAAGTTTTAATTTCTCATTTAAAAAAATCTCCCTCAAGACTGCAACCAGGTGGAATTTGACTGTCTTTGGGACTGGTGCTGAGATCAGCTGGAATTTTGGTGGCTTTTTTTTTTTTTCAATGAACCTCTGAAATGAAGCATGTAAAGATACCATTGTCTGCTGGTACGAAAGAAATGCAAAAACTAGCAGGGAAATACAGTTCATTGAAGAGATTTATGTTTGGTCTCAGAGCTTGTTCTGTTAAATTACGTGGTTTTTCTCTCCGTGGTAGTTTATCAGATTCTTTTCTGTTGTCTCTATATTTAACGATGTGATAAATTTAAACTCGCTGGAAGCAGCGATCGGGCAAGATTGGCTCTTAAGGAGCAAACTACATGGGAGATAAACTAAAAATGAAGACTGAGTGAATAGCATGCAAAGCCTTGTATTTCCTTAGCTCTGTTTGGTGTTGCTTCTCTCCTCTCTGTGCCTTTGTAATTCTGTGAAGCCTTACTGAGGTGGCTCGTACAGCCCTGGGGGGAATGCTGTGGGGTCAGCCTGTGAAATGCTTGTCAGAGTGTGAGCCCCGGGCTCCTTCTCCTTTGCGCCTGAATGGAACAATTCGTTTCAAATGTATTTACAAAAGAGAGAAGGAATAAAGAAGATTTTTGTAACCCCCCTCCTTTCTCTTATTTCCAGATTACTGAGTTTGAGGAAATGCTTTGTGCTCAATAGCGTGAAAAGAAACGCGGAATTAATCAGCTGGTGATTTCTGTTTTCTTCTTCTTTTCTTTTTGGTTCCTTTTCAAAGCTCTTTTTGTGTGGTTGGAGTGAGAGTTCTTTGGAGTATTTTTTAATATATATATATTTTTTTTTTTTAAATCAAGGAACACATCAAAGACTCCTTTTGCCTGCTTGCTTATGTTCCTGTCTGTCAGAAAGCTGCTTACAGGGGAGAGCCTCCAATGCACAGAGCGAGAACACAGGTGGGGGAAAGGCACCTGAGCTCCTCCTTGCTTCCCAACTGGAATGATTTCCATTGTGGTTATACTTCCTGCTGTCTGTCACCACAGGGGTGTGCTGAGTCCATCAGCTGTGAATGTTCCTTTTGAAATTGAAAGATTTAAAACAATTGCAGTTGCCTTGATTTTGTAACTTCAGTTCGATTTTCCCTTTTTGCATGGGAAGGGATCACAGTGAGGGGGGTGGGGGGGAAGATTCACATCTGTGGGAGAAACAGAGGAACCAAACCATGTATGAAATAACCAAGCTGAAAGGAGATTATACTCCCCCCCTTCTTTATAAACATATATTTATGTTAAGCTTAGGTTTTGTAAGTGAAAATGTTAGGTAACCAAAATGTAAGCAGATGATACTGTTTTGACCTTGACAGAATAGAGGGGAGATACGGTTGTTAAAACAGCAAATAAATTGAATACAGAAGATTGAATCCATGCTTCAAACTCGTAAGTAATATTTTTATTAGTTTTTCCACTTAGACTGAGCATTATTACTGAAACATGCATCCTTGCACGGGTGATGTTTATCTTTACACTGGTATTTTCCTCTTTCAGTTGCCCATTTTTAGTTCAATTTGGTGCTTAAGGACAGAATTCAGATCCAAAATGAAACCTTCAGCTTGTCTTCCTGGGCTGGCACAAGAGACTGTTGCTGCTGTGCAACACTAGCCTTTACCAAATTATTGTGCTCTGTAAATTTTATCTTGCTCTGTAAAAGAAAGGGGGTTTATATGGTGTGTATTGTGTGATGGAGCATGTCAGGCACCTAATGAAAAATCCCAGTGTACTAAATCAGGTAGTTTTGATTCTGAAACGTTGAAAAGGGCAGGCTCAAAGGAGACCTGCAAAGGGAAACATGAAAGCATATTGCTTTCAGGTTTTAAAAAGTGGGGGATTGTGTGCAGCAAACCCCAAAATGAGTCTGAGCCATTTATTAAGCTAAAGGCAGGCCTTGTACACAGACACAGCCACAGCAAAGTGCTGATCTGCCTTTCACTTTCTTTTCAGGTAGGAAAATGTTTCACTTTCCTTATGGAAAAGGGGTAAGGAGCTGAACTGTTTTAAGGTCAAATAATGCAGCTAAACATTTAACTAATTCACTGCTTGTTGAAGATGCAAACCAAGGGTAGAGTGTGGCCTCTGGTGCTCGTTGCCTGACTGCAGATTTAATGCTTTAGAGTGACTGGAATACAGAAACAGCCCATGAGAAGAGGGAGCCACAGCCTCACACAGGAGCAGTCCCAGAGCAGTAGCTTGGAGACAAATTGATGGTGCTGTGAGTAGCTCAGTGGCATTATATGGCAGAGCTGGGAAAAGCAAATGCAAATCCTGAGTTCCTGGTGCTGAAACAGCAGGATGCTCTGTAATGAGTATAAACATGTATCAAAGATTTACTCAAAGCAAGCCAGTCTAAATGGGATAGTTGTGATTCATTGTAATTTCTTGATTTGGGGATATTTGGTGTTGGCAGGCATATTGTGAAGTTTTGGGTTAGGCGACAGACCCAAAACGCTATGTATAAGCAGGTCCTAAACCCGAGTCACTCCACATATCAGTATTACATCTGTAATGTTCCACCAGTGCAGCTGTTCTCACTCCCTGCCTCTGATCCCTGCAGCAGAGGGAGGACTAAACCTACAGTGTGCAGGTGAATGAACTTTTAGCCAGGTAAGTAACTTCTGACTCCTGATGACTTTCACGCATTGAAAGCTTTACAGTTTTGTGTTCTTCATTTCATTCAACATAATGATGGCTCAAAAGTGAAAATGTTCCTGCTAATCTTTCCTCTTTGCCAAAGGAGGTTGAAGGTATGCATGTAAGATGATAAAGAGCAGAACCAATATGGTATGAACACACCAACACAATGTGAAATATACCCCAGGCTTGCTTTTAGATCCTGGTTTAAATCTTGTCAGAGGCATCTGTATATTATTACTCCCCAGAATGGTTTGGGCTGGAAGGGACCTTAAAGCTCATCCTGTTCCACCCCCCTTGCCATGGGCAGGGACACCTCCCACTATCCCAGGCTGCTCCAAGCCCTGTCCACCCCAGCTTTGGACACTCCCAGGGATGGGGCAGCCACAGCTTCTCTGGGCAACCTGTGCCAGGGCCTGCCCACCCTCACAGGGAGGAAGTTATCCCTAATATTTAATCTAAACCTACTCTGTCAATGTGAAGCCATTCCCCCTTGTCCTGTCACTCCTTGCCCTTGTAAATGGTCTCTCATCATCTTTCCTGTGGGCTCCCTTCAAGTCCTGGCACACTGCAATCAGGTCATTTGTGAGGTTCCTTTAGAGACCTCAATGGAATAAGGAAACTCTTCCAGGACAAATATATTGGCCATGTGGTTATCTGAGAATAGCTTCTACCCATTACACATAGACATACCATGCTTGCTACTATGGCATCTAAAGAATATTCACTAAACAACATCTTGCTTAAATCATATTAATTGTGCTGCTGTTCTTCCAGTCATATTTATCCAAGTGAGAGCTGTCAAATTCAGTACCTTGGTGGTTATAAGATTTCAGGGGAAGCTGTTCCTCAGGAGTGTGGTGATGCCTTACTGCCCAGTTGGGAATATCAGCAGGCAGTAATAGCCCCAGGCTGGAGAACAGGCCAGCTCTGCTGAGATGATACCCAGTGCACTTTCCAGTGGGTCATAAAATGCCTAGAATAATCAAGGAAGAACTTGTCAGAGCACACCTGCTCTGGTGTTTTTTGTAAAACCTGTATCTGTTATCCTGATTTCAATCATAGTTTTTGGCACTGGTGTTGTGTGGGGGTACAGCCCATCAGTGGCCTGGCTGTGAGTCCCAGTCAGCCCAAGAAAAATGCAGGGCAAGCCATTTAAATCCTGGTACTGCCAGGGCTGTAAGTGGATGTCTATGGACATGGGACCCCAGGGATTTTGGGGGGCTCCATGCAGACAGAACAGTCTCTTGCACTCAGAGAAGCTTATTATGTCAAAAATAAGAAAACCAGTCTCTAGACAAAGCTTAATGAGCTGAAGAGTTTCCAGTAGCACATCAGTGATGCTCCCAAGAAGTGATTAATTAAGATTAATGATGCATTTGGATGACTATGAGTTAGCCCACTGCTCCTGCTGAGTCTTCTGCCAGTCTCAGAAGGGGTAACCCTTTGGTCCTCTTGCCATTCTGTTTGCACACAAGTGGCCAGGGAAAATATGAGTCAAATAATTTCTTCAAATGAAAAAGGTAAGGAAAAAAAAATGGTTTATGAGCTGAAAGCACAAGAAGGAAAGTGCACAAAGTTCTTAATCCACCCTCTTTCCAAGAGTAAAAGGAGGTAACAAATCCTGCAAAGCTTATACATTTATTATTTTCTCTAACTCAGTGCTTTGTGTTGCCATTTGATCCTTGAAGTGCTGCCTTTTCAGCGCTGAATGTAAACGAGCAAACACAGTGGGTTTTTTTCCTCCTGCTGTGCACATGGGAAAAGCTTCCAAGGAGGCTTTTGGGATGCATCAGAGCAGCTCACCTTGAACTCATCCAGTCCTTCAGTTAAGCACAAGTTCTTCAATATATTGTTCTGCCTGTCATTTCTAGTTAGATAATGACATTGAATGCTCTGATGGCATCAACCCCAGTATTTGTTCCTTCAGTGTCAAGGATATGCAATGAAAATGTAATAGGCAGTTAGATTAAAGTAAAAATGTGCTGCTGGCAAGGAAATAACAAATTGGATTAAGTCAATGCTGTTTTGAATGTTGGTAACTAGATGAATTTTAATTTCTCACAGTTCTTTAAAAAGAGCTATTTAGGCACACAACACTTTGTATTTTAAGGTTATGCTACTTTTTTAAATCTACTTCCTAATTCACTTTACTATTTCAAAAATGTATTGTTCCCACATTGTGAAACTTGAGGCTGCTCTTTACCCATATCCTGGAACACAAGAAATGGAAAAGAAACATCTAAAATAAGAGAATATTGTCACATGAACAAATGTGCATAATCTGGCTGTAGATAAAAGGATTCACACCATCAAGGAGGACAAGTTTGTTACAGCTCCTCAGAGGAACAGTGGGGAGCAAACCCCTAAATGTGTGTGTGGGGGGGTTTAATCAGATCATGAAAGTAGTTACACTATTAGGTTTAGTTGTCTGCAGTGCCACAAGACACAACCTGGTGATGTGGGAAGGCCCTTCTGAGCTGTGGTCTCTTGTGAGCAGTCTCAGGCTGTTAAGTATTGAAGGAAAATTGATCTTCTAAAGGTACTTTTTAAAGTTATGTATTAGTACTAGTTTGTCAGCAGTACTAAATATTAACTTGACTCTAGTCATACTCTGAAATCTGCCACTTGCACAGAGTAGCCCAGAATTCCCTTTGCTTATGCCTTCTGTCAAAATTCGAGTTTGCAAGATGAGGATTTTCAAGTTATGATGTCTGAACATCAAAGAATCCGAGGCTTAAATATCTCTGAGCCTCTGTTTATCTGAGTTTAAATCATGGGGGTCTCAGCTACTCTGAAAAGACAAATTTAACTGGTGCAGCTTCTCCAAGTCTGGGCTCTGGTTCCTTTGTTGGTATTGGAAGATGAATCAGAACAATGGATAAACAGATGTTTTATACAGCAAATTTTGTATAATTAATTGCACACTACAGAAAAACGTTCTTTTAATTTTTCCCAAAAAGATCGGGCTGCAGATTTGAAGTCTCAACACGTTCCTTGTGGTCACCCAAACTGAAGTCATGTGAATGGAGAGCTGCTTGGGTTCCATTAGCACACACAGAAATGGGGTTGGATCTGTAAAAGCACTGACAGCCTGTCCTGCTCCTGTATGATTTTTTTAAGTTAAAAATGAAACAAAGCCTTCAAGTGGCTTTACGAGCAGTTGACAGTGCCAGCACACTTTAATTTCCATTAAAACTGGAGCTGCCACGCTCTTCATTTTAGATGGAAATAGTGTTCTGCTGGTGTCAGTAGTGAGCTGCTTTTTTCTGCCACTGAAATGTTTGCATTAAAGTCACTTTTGACAAGAAATCCCTATGAATGTGTTTGTCTTGGTGATCTGCTGCTGCCTTAGATGAAAATTTCTATACCAGTCAGCTTGTGGGAGGATAAAACTTCACTTTTTTAAAAATCCTGTTAATTTAAACCCAATGTACCCTGCTAGATATTGGGATAAATGTGGCTTGTTTCTGCTTGAGAGCCTGATCTGGGAGGAGGGGGCTCATCCCAGTGCACAAAGGCTGTTTCTCATTTTGTTGACTTTTTGTTTTAAAGCAGTATCTGTCTTTTCTGCTGGAACGTGTCCATGTGTATAAACAAACTGGGGAAATCCTCTCTAGTACCTCAGGCTTTTGCTTCTCCTGTTCCCTTCCCCAGCTCTCCAGGAAGTCGAGAGCAGCTATGCCAGGATACCCTCAGGGCTGCTTTTGGGGATCCTTTCGGTTGTCATCTCCCAGCCTGCTTCCAAACCTGGCCCTGCCATCTGCTCTGGAGCAGCCTCTGAGGCAGAGCCTCTCCAGGCATGCAGGGCATAGGATAAAGTCTCTTTTTCTGTTGCCTCTGGCAGTCCTCAGTGGGACCATTCAGGAAAACACCGTTACCTGGTTTCCAGCATCATTGATCCTAACTGGGGGAAAAAATAATGAAGTTTAGCTAATGTGGAGCACTTTCTCAGTTGATTCCTGAGAGTTTGACACTTCAGTTGAGTGCAATAATGATCTTTTTTTTTTTTTTCCTTGATACAGCTTTCATCCAAAAGAGATTGCCAAATGCTTTCTGGATCACACAGAGAAAGAGAAATTGTTTCTGGCACCTCTTGGATCAGCCAACAGTAAGCAACCAGTTTAGCCAACACTGAGCAACCAGTTTACCCAACTCACGAAATACAGAACCTTAATTTGTTGGGATGTAGAGATCTTTCAACCATCAAACAAAACAAAAAACCCCTCAAACCATATCCAGTTTAACCAAATTTCATTCTGTTCTTCCAAAAATGGCCAATGGGTTTTTAGTTATTTCAGTGGGCATGACTTAGTCATTTGTATTTCTAGTGGAAGGTGAAGGTGCCTCTGTTCTGTATTTCCACACTGATTCTGCCTTTGTGTCAGTGATACAGAAGGCTCTTCACTGCAGCAAAGTGTTTGGAGCAGCAGAACATCTGTAAGACAATCTTCCCTCGTCCTGGAAGGGCTGGCAAGTACCAACTCCAGAAATGTGTTTTCATAATAGCCAGTTGGTGTGTGTGTGTCTAAATTGCTATGGGGTTAAAACACACACACACTTTCTCTAGAGCTGCACTTGTGTAGCAGATGGCAAAGTGACCTCCTTTCTCTTTAATTTGAACCCTAGGAAATGTAGTGATGTCCTTCCAAGCGGGTTTGTGCCAGTGAGCCACAGCTTCTGTGGGATATGCTAGCTCTTCTCCAGGGGAGGTTTTCCTTGCTGCCTTCTGTTGGATCACCATTTCTCTCCCTCTTGGAGTTCCTGGTGACCCAGCACAGCTTGCCACATTGTGGAGGTGTAGCTGGTGTGGGGCAGTTGTGCAGGGTGGGCTGTGATATTGAAGAGCCTGAAAGCCCAGACCAAACACACCTCTGTTTATCTAGCCTTTCTTAATTTTCTTTTCCTTCTTATCGCCCTTTTTAAGGCTGGTTTGCTGTTCTGTCATTTCAGATCGACACGATTAAGCAAAATTCCACTTTGGATTGCTGATGGTTCCCACTCTGTTTTATATCAACACTGAGAATTTTGTTAGTGGTCAAGAGGCTCTTTTTTCCCCTCTCCCCTGCCTGAGATTGTTCAAGACATGTTGAACAGAGTGCTTAATGATTTCAGTGCTTTCTCTTGACGTTTTAGTTTTGGAGAATGAGCAATGCCTCCACTGGGGACTTCCCTGGCAGATCCATGTCTGAACAGCCAGGGCTGGCTTCCAAGAACATTAAATTCCAGCTGCTTTTCCATCCAAGGCAAGGTTAGTTTAGTATCCCCCTTCCTCCCGTGTCTTTACAGCAGGAGATATTCTAGCCAAGGTATTCGTCATGTTTCTGAGCTTCCCTGCTGTTTGATTTATGCAGAGAGGACTGGAGAGAGAGATTCCAGAGCCGTGGGCTGCGTGGGGAGTACCTGGCAGGTGTGCAGGGGGTGGGATGGCCTGGCATGGCTGGGCATTCCCACACGGAGCTGAGGCTGTACCCCACACAGCCAGACAGGCAAAACACAGTAGTGTGGGTTCCAGTTGTGTGGGTGAATGCTCTGGGATGCTGGAGGCCTTGCCTGGGGCAGCACAGGCAGGCTGGATGGGGTGAGGGATGCTGAGGCAGAGCTGGTTCTCACACCTGAGGCTGCTCTCCTCGTTTCTGGAAAGCAGTGTGGTGAGCTGCTAAGTGTAGATGGCAGCATGTAAGGCTCCAAGAAAATTCACACAATGCAGGCTGCTACTCTTCCATGTTGTGCAGTTTATTCACTGTGTGAGGCAAAGCAAGTGACTTATGCCTGTGTGGGTTTTGTTTGTTTGGTTTTTTTTAAGGTTAGTTATGCATATTTGGTGCCTGGCTTAACACTTGCAGAGACATGATTTTTGCTGCTCTAAGGGACTGTTTGAGTCTCTCTTGTCAACTGGGAGTTTGAGTATGTGGCACATTTGGAAGTTGAGCCCATTCTAACCCAGCAACTGGCACAGTTGAAACCCAAACCTCTCAGTTGCTGTTTAGTCCTGAGATTTCTGCTTGCCCATGTCTGTGTGAGCAGGGTAAGCTGCACCTCGTGTGCTCTTTCAGGGCTGCTCTCACATGTGCACCATGAAAGGCACCCCGGTGGGTTTGGAAACCCCGAATATTAGCCGGTCTCCAGCTGGTAAAATTGTCATCCTTCACAGCCCCATTGAGCTGGGGAAGTTTACCCAAGTGGAGGAGGATCAGGTCCAGTGTACACAGCTGGGAACCAAGCTGAGCTCAGTGACTGTCTGTGCTCAGTGCTAAGCCCAAGCCAGCTGGGTTGCACACAGATATTTCTCCTAGGTAGCAGCACATGGATCAATGTCCTCTTGTTTGCTTGCGTCCCTGTTGTCCCCCATTCTCCTTCCAACTCAGCAGTGCCTCACACCAAAAGGGAAAGGCATCGTAGGTGAAAAATTATCACCTTTTTCTGATGATTCAGAGGCAAATTTACTGCCTTTAACTTCTCCAGCTGTGGTTATCATTTCCTGCAAACCTTTTCATGGCTGGTTGGGGTTGAAAGGGACCTTAAAGATCATCTCATTCCACCCCCTGCCCTGTGCAGGGACACTTTCCACTAGCCCAGGCTGCTCCAAGCCCTGGCCTTGAAGACTCCCGTTTATGGGGCAGCCACAGCTTCTCTACCCAACCTGTGCCAGGGCCTGCCCACCCTCACAGGGAGGAATTTCTGTATATCCCATCTAACCCTTCCCTCTCTCAGTGGGGAGCCATTCCCCCCTGTCCTGTCACTCCACACCCTTATAAGTAGTTTCTCTTTCCCTTGGTTGAGAAATGAGTATGAGTTATGCTTGGTGTGAGTAGGGAGAGAACAGCAGTAATATTTACAGGTGGTTATTCTTCACTGATAGCACCATTATAGGCCAGAAACCCTAAAGGAGCTTTTGCTTGGGTCTGTTTTTTTTCCTGTGACTTTGTGGTCATAATTTTCCCCCACACTTGTCTGCAGAGCTGTGCTAGGACCCAAACCCAAAAATGCTTTCAAGTCAATCCTTTTCTGCCCCTGTGTGTTCAGCTAATGTGGTAAAATGTTTTGGTTTTCTTTTTTTTTTTCTTTTTTTCCCCCTTTTTTTCCAGTCTCTATGAGATCATTCAAGTATGGAGACTTGGCAGCTTCTCCGTGTGTACAAAGACGGCTGTTTGAATGTCTGACTGTCTTTCTGGCTAAGGATAAATTATTTGGTGTGTTAAATCAGATTTTGGTGCTTTATCTGGCACGAATAAGGTTCCTTTAGTATCAGTGTCCCGTTGTGATTTACACTGGGCTTCAGTATTCTATCTTTTTGGGGTTTTTTTTCACATTTTATGTCATAAAAGCATAGGTATTTCTTTAAACCATTTGGTAATAGAAAGCATTGTAGTAGCAAGTCCCTATGGTTGTAAGACCAAGAAAAGGCATTGCAAAACAGAAGATAAACAGGAGGCAAATACAAAAGTAATGGTGGGGGATTGGGAAAACAAGATGGACGTTTGCTTGGGCTTAACTGGTCATTTACATGTGTAGGATTGAGTGGTTACTGCAAACAGTGTAATCTATGGAAAAGGTGTATTAGGGAGTTTATTAAACATGAAGGATTCTTGGTGAAGGTAGAATTTACCAAAACAAAAAAAAAAAAACAAGAAGAAAAATTGTTAGTACTTTTAAAATTCAGTTTTGGTATCCAAAATACCTTGTAACTCTTAATTGAGAGGGGGGAAAAAAAGTATATTTGTTTCTCAAATGTTCTACATATATGGCCCGATACTTACTTGTAAGCTTAGAAATTGGGTGTTTCCTCCCAAGATCAAGTGTGCCCTCTGCAATCCCTGCTCAGGCTGGGTGCTCTGCCCTGCTGAACTGCCTGGAATGCTGAAGGGATGCAATAAATGCCTTTTTTTTTTTAAATTACATTTAATGAGCATTACAGCTTGATTTACACCATCTGGGTTTAGCTCGAAATAGTGTTGCAAAGAGTAAAACATCTGTACATACAAGCTGGAAAAGATTAATAGATGTTATTTGCTCCTAAATCCTCCAGCACAGATTAACAGGGTGCACCACCTCTCTCTCCTCATTTCTGTTTGGGTTACACAGGCAGCCAGTCCATCTTTATTGATGCTATAACACACAACTGCCCTGGGTTTGGGCCTCTTTATCTTCACACAGGGCAAACAAGTGTCAGTCAATATTCGTTTACATTTCTTAATCTGCCAGATCTCTGTCTCTCACAGTGATTGTACTTTGTGCCACTCATGGGGCAAGTCAAGCTTTTATTTTGATCACTGCTTGAAAAATGCTAAAAGCAGAAGAATATGGTAAATATGTATAATTTCCACACACTGTTTGGTTGTCTCGTTCCATTCTTCATGTCAGAAGAGTCAAGTAACCAAGATATTACTGTTAGTCACAAGGTGGGACATGTCAAAGCCCTGTGCTTACTGAAGGAAAAGCTGTTCATCCTTTGGCTGTGCATCAAACCAGAAAATAGGAATGTCAAAATCTGTGCAAAAGAGCCCTTGCCTTTATTGGTAACTCATTTAGAAGAATTCAAGTACTCGTTTTCTGTTTGCACAACCAGTGTTGTGGTACAGTGCTGGAGGAGCATCCTGGCCTCTCTGTGTGTGTATCATTCTGGCCTCCGTGTGTTGCAGGAGCTTGAGCTGCTGCCTTTTTTCTTTTCTTTTCTTTCTTTTTTTTTTAGCAGCTGAATTTCTTCAGCATCTCTGTGGATTAATCTCCACCATACGGTGCATTGCAATTGAGTTAATGTAGGAGGGTGGAAGATGAAAGATAAGCGAGTGGGAGGGGAAAGAAAAATAGAGCAGTGGCCAAGAGGGCTGCCAATAAGAACTAAAGAAATAACACCAAACAGTTGGCAAAGTAGCCTGTGGCTTCTTTGATAGTCCCTCATCACAAGTAATAAAACACCTTTTGAGTTGTTCTTTACCTACTGGTTGTAAATCCTAGTGTAAAGCTGCCTGTGTTTCCCAGACCTCACAAAAGGCTCTGCTCTCCCAGAGTCCAGCCTGCCCAGCCCACGGAGAATCAGAAACACCAAGGTGGGAAAGGTGGGAATCACTGAATTTCTCACTCTCTCCTTCAGGTTTCGCTGTTGCAGAGATCCCCCACCTGAATGTGAAGTCCATATTCTAAAACAAAACAGTAGCACATTCAACCTCCCTTACTTTTGCCCCGAGTCACTGCAGCTGTGGTATGTATGAAGCTGGTACTGTTGTGTCTCTTTTAATGTGCTTTAAAATGTGCCTGGAGGTTTGGGGAATTTCTTATTTCTTTTATTTGTATTTTTTTAATTCTGGCTGAAATCCTCTGCTGTTTATGTTTAAGCAGAAACCTCCAGCAGGAATGAATAAAATCAAAGAGCATCATAATGTTGAAAGGCAGGTCAGAGGCTGACAGATAGGCCTGGCTGAAGGGGCCTTTTCAGGAGGGATGGGGCAGGCAGGGCTTTGGGAACAGAGCAGTCCCTTTCCCTCCCTATCTCTCTGCACGCTCCTTTCCCCAGTCATCTCTCCTGCCCCACATCTATCTCCTCTGCCTGAAGCTCGTGTCAAAGTCAGGGCTTTCCACCAACAGTGGAAAGTTTCAGCAGCATCCAAAAAAGTGAGGCTTGTTCAGCCTGTCCAGCCCCTTGGCTGCTCGCTGCCCCTCGCTCTCCAAGAGCAGCAGCGCTGTCTCGCGCTTGGAGAAGCTGCTCCTTCTGTTTTCCAGTGGAATCTCTGATGAGATTTCAGTTTCCACACTGCAGTGCTCTTTAATTTGAGTGCAATTTTTAGCAGGCTGTTTTTGCTCAAACCCGTTCTGAGGGTTTTCCCCCCCCGCTTTGTTAAGCTCCCTGCATCGAGTGACCTGGTGTCACATCCTTGGCCAGGGAAATGCTTCTGGCCACAAGTGTGTGGGGTTTGGTAGGAATTCCTGCCTTTATCCAGGGAAAAACCCTACAGAGCAAGGCTGACTTCTCACTGTGCCTTCCCTATACCCCTCCCTTCCTTGAAACACTGCAGTCCAGGCTGGGCAGCAGTGCTGCAGCAGAGCAGCCTTGCAACAAGTCTAAGGCAGGAACACGATGGAAAAAGAAGCTTCATCACAAGGAAAAAGCAACTGGCAAAGATGGAATAACGTGTTCATGTTTTGTTTTGCTTTCCAGCACTGTGCAGTGAGGACCCATGAGAATTGTGGAGAGAGAAGAATAAAGGAAACAATACAGCCCTCTTTGCAGTGTAAGATGCCAGGCTTCCTTATCTTTTTAATCCTAGAAAACTAGACCCATGGCTATCTGAGGGAATTTTGTAAAACCTTCCAGCCAGTGTTATCCCAGGTTAGTGGTGTTCCCAGCAGCAGCAGGGAGTCTGTGCTTATGTGAGACCATGAGTTTCTGACATGGATTTACTGCTTTGGCAAATAGTTTTAACTGATGGTAAAAAAAACAACTGGGAGCTCATTGAAGGTCATCTGCTGGTGCTGGTCTAGCAAGGGACTTTTGCAGTAGGTATTTTCTCAAATTGAGTCTGGTAAATGAGATATGTGGGTGATTTAATAACGCAGTATTTAACTCAGGGACTGGAAATATGCCCCTTCACTTTTTATGTGTGCAAAGGAAAAAGGGTCTTGCAAGGAGAGTGGAAGAAAGAAGTCTTGGTAGTCCCTTGGTGTGGGTTTGGATTAGGGATGGGGGAAAAGGGAACACCAGCACATGTACCCACAACATACTGTGTTTCTACCATCAGCCTGCTTGTGGTCCCTGCTCCTGTCCCAGGCCAAGCTAAAAGCATCTATCTGAAATCTTTCCTGTAGGAGATTTTCATACATGACACTCTACTGGCCCAAGATCAAGCCATTTCCCAAAAACCTTTTTTCCAGGCATGGCTTAGTGTTGGCTCTCAGGCAGGAGCAGATACAGAGCAGCACAGTCTGCTGATGCACAGTCTTTGCAGCATGCCCACAAAATGGTATTTACTAGGATTTTGAATCTCTCTTAATGCCAGGAGATGAACCACAGTTGGAGTTGGATCTTTGGGTCTTGTCCATGGTATTTACATCTGGTAGTTTCAACTGGTGCAGTGCTACTTGTAAAACTGCTGGGGATCTGCAGGGAAATAGTTCCCTCATCTCTAAAAGCAGCCCTAGCCTGCAATATTCTGATAAGATTTTCAGAATGTATTGGTGTTTGTCACGTTAGCTTGTCACATTTTCAGCTTCAGGTGGCCTATATGTTGCTATTTCACATTTTTTGGGCAGCAAAGCCAAGTGCTCTCCTTAGAAGAATTATGTGATCCCAGGGCAGGTGAGAGGACAGGAGGCAGTGAGCCAGGGCAGCCCTTCCAGGCCTCTTCCTGTCTTGTGTTGAAGTAAAGAGTAATTGTTACTGTGGAATCATTCAGGTTGGAAAAGAGTTCTAAGATCACCAAACCCAGCTTTTGACTGACCAACACCTTGTCAGCTCAGCCAGAGCACTGAGCACAGTGTCCAGTTGTTTCTTGAACAATTCCAAGGGTGGTGACTCCACCACCTGCCTCAGCAAGCCTGTTCCAATGCCAATTATCCAAATTTTCAGTCTTTTGGTTTTTTTTTTTTTAAAAACCCCAACTCTGGACTGGTTTCATTAGTAAACCAAGGACTTTAGGCAATGGCCTGGAATGACAGAACAAGGGGGAAAGGCTTCACACTGACAGAGGGCAGGGCTGGATGGGATACTGGGAAGGAATCCTTCCCTGTGAGGATGGGCAGGCCCTGGCACAGGTTGGGCAGAGAAGCTGTGGCTGCTCCATCCCTGGAAGTGTCCAAGGCCAGGTTGGATGAGGCTTGGAGCAGCCTGGGATAGTGGAAGGTATCCCTGCCCATGGCAGAGGGTTGAACAAGATGATCTTTAAGGTCCCTTCCAGTCCAAACTATTCTGTGAATCTACCTCAGAATGCCTTTTCTCTAAGTACTCTTTGCCCTCCGTATTTGTGGCCATGAGATTAACCAAGATGTGTCCATTAAACTTCTCTTTTTCCTTTTGATTTTGAAGGTTAAGTGTGTATATATATATATGAACAGCTGGTTTTATTGGGCTGGAGTTCTAAGCTGCCAAGGAGCTTTCCTGCTGATTTTAACTCTTGCAGCATTAGTTATTCCAAGTTATTTATGATTGGGCTTGTGTGCTTGACTTTTTTCATATAGGAAGAAAATAAAGAAAAGGGAAAAAAAAAAAAAAAGCCAAAACTCTGGGCCTGGTGTATTCCTTTTAGCTCAAGCAGCAAAACCAAGTTGGGAATGTCTGGGTTCTTTCCAAACTCCACTAACGTGGACCTCCTGCATGAAAGCAACAGGATGATGTCACGTGCAGCAGTTCAGGAGAGGATCAGAGCAACCTCCCACCAGTTCAGCACATCCCAGAGGTAATACTGTGGGCTCATATCCCAAATTAAGGCAAAGAACTACCTGATGCTTCGGGGGGTTGTATATAAATGTGTCCATATATGTATGTATCTGAAGAACTTCTTGTACAGGTTGTTAGAAAAAAAATAGTTTTTGAAAGGAGTTTTGGTTTCTTGGGATTTCTTTTTTTGATATTTAATAAGTTCCCTTCATGTTTTGCTGCAGAAGGTGAGGTTTTGGCCACAGGCTCATTCAGAAGCTTCATGCTTTGCTTTACTTGGTATTTCTAGTGTTTCAGTGGATGGGAAAAAAAAAGCTAGAACTGTAATATTTGACCTTCCAAAGCTGGTAATGTCTTTTTCTCCCCCCCCCTTCCCTCTTACCCTGTTCTTTTCATGGTGAAGAAATAGCATAAAACATTCAGTATTTGTTTCCAGGCGATCTGTTCTGTTTCACCCTTCTCCTCCTCTCCCTGGAGATGGAGGCCCCTGCCATCCTTTGAGATGTCAGGAATTTTAGGAGATGATTTATGCAGCAGCATAAAAAGGCATCGGACCGTGTAGCAAGGTCAGACATATGGTAGCAATGATCATACACAACATACACATGCCCAGTAAAGCAGCTTCCCTTGTGTGTGTTTGAACATGTGACAAGACTCTTTCCTGGGTAGCAAAATATTAAAAATGCACCACGTATTCTCATCCTGCAAAACAGGAATGGGAACAAATAAATAGCTATTTTCCCTGACCAAAATAAATTGAATACATCTCTGTCTGGAAATGAGATTTACAGTCCTCATTTTCCTCCTGACTTGTCTGTAGCTGTTGAGAAGAGCAGCCCCTCAGGTCTCTGGTTATGTAGTCTTCACCTCAAATAGGGATTCTAAAATATTTAAGCATCTCTCTCTCACGAGGCTTCTTGTTTCCTATTTGTTTTGTGTTGCTAAGCAATGCCTTTAAACCCCCAAAGTTAAAATTTACAACTCTCAAATTGTCCCTCAGCCTTATTCTCCAAACCTCACATCTGTAATGGGTTTTCCATCTGCCAGTTTTCCCAGGTCGCCCCATCCATCCTCAAGCCTGCAGAGGAAAAAGCCTTGTGGTTGAGAGCAGGGGGTTTTTTCCCTATTTTTTAGCTTCCATCTGTAATTAATTTCTCGCAAAGCCACATCTGTCTGTTTTGGGGCAGGGGAAGTGGGGAAGGGGAGGTAGAAAGTGAAGTCACTCTCTCCCTTCTCCAGTAAAATGCAGCATTTGGCAAGTGTGCTTGTAGCTCCTCCTCGGGGCATTTCAGCCTCTCCCTCCCACCCCCAGCCCTCGCCACCCCCAGCCCCAGTGCAAACATCTTGCAGGAGGGCAAAGTGCTGCTGTGCCCAGCTGGAAGGTCTCCTGCCTCTGTGGAGCGTGTGGGTTTGGTCTGTGCTGCAGCCCACATCTGACACCACAGTGTTTCTCCTGCTGGGGGTTGCTGCAAAAGCTGCTGGCATCCTTTGGAAAACTTCCTTCTGTCAATATTTGAATTTTCAAAACCCCATACTAAATAGCTGCCGTGATGTTTCATTTTTGAAGGCTTAAGAAGCAGCCGCAGCGGTCCCAGTCAATATTCCTTCCCTGCCATCATCTAGTGCAGCTGTTCCAAAATATTTTTATGTTCTGCAGACCACCAGGTAGCTTTGAGCAGGAGCTGGGCTTGCTGTGAAGCTGCTCCCCTGCCTGGTGCCCAGCTCTGCTGTGGTAGGAGAAAGCAGAAAGGACCTGCTGTCCTAAGATCACAGAATCATTAAGGCTGGAAAAGACCTCTCGGGTCACCAAGTCCAATCGTCGACCCAGCACTACCACCGTGTTCACCACTAAATATGTCCTCAAGTGCCACCTCCAGATGTTTTTTGAACACTTCCAGGGCTGGTGATTCCACCATTCCCAGGTCAGCCTCTTCCAGTGCCTGACAACCCTTTCCATGAAGAAATTTTTCCCAATACCCAATTGAAACCTCCCCTGGCACCACTTGAGGCTGTTTCCTCTCACCCTGTCACTTGTTACCTGGGAGAAGAGCCCGACCCCCATGTGGTTAAAACCTCCTGTCAGGGAGTTTTAGAGAGTGAGAAGGTCCCCCCTGAGTCTCCTCTTCTCCAGGCTGAGCCCCCCCCCAGCTGCTCCTCATCAGATTGTGCTCCAGACCCTTCCTCAGCCCAACTGCTCTGCTCTGGACATGTTGCCCTTCTTTGCTTATGTAAGAGGAACATAAAACCCCTGAAATGTAGGAGGAAAATCTTCCCTGTGAGGGTGGGCAGGCCCTGGCACAGGTTGCCCAGAGAAGCTGTGGCTGCCCCATCCCTGGCAGTGTCCAAAGCTGGGGTGGACAGGGCTTGGAGCAACCTGGGCTAGTGGAAGGTGTCCCTGCCCATGGCAAGGGGGTGAAACAGGATGGGCTTTAAGGTCCTTCCCAACCCAAACCATTCCGTGATTCTGTGGCAAATTGGACCCTTGGGTATTTTTGGAGATCTGGGGTTTCAATCTCTGTTACTCCAGCACAGGTCACACTCCCGGGGCATAGGCTGAGCATTGCTGTTGGAAACAGCACTGGTTTGAGTATCCAGCACCCCTTTCCCATGCTTGTTCCTGGTGGCACAACTACTGTGCAGTCAGCTAGTGAATTAGATGGGATAATTAATCTGGGTTAAATATATACTGACTGACTTTGATGCCAGATTATTTTTAATTTAAGTCTGTTCTGCAGTTCAGTTTATTGCCATGCTATTGGCACAACTGCAGGGCTGGCAGAGGGATGGCAGGATAAATAGCGAGGAGCATGGCAGGGGCAACTTAAATTGATGGCTCTGCTGAAAAACACCACTGTTTGTCAAACTGCTGTCTGATATCTGAGGCAGAGCGTGTCCTCTGCAGGGCTAACACACAATATGCTGCCTGTCACTACACAGGCACGTTCTTAAATATTGCTTTCAGCAGAAGCTCCTCGGGATGGTGTCCTTAATATTGATAAGAAATGGCACATTTTTGAATAACATGGTAAGTGAAATGCTGAGTAGCTAATAATTGTAGAAACCTCCTGACCCAGCATTCATCCCTGTTAGACATCCAGCCATCTGTGCCTGCAATAAGTCTCTCATAATTAGGTCAGAAGGGGAGCTATTCTGTAGGTGTTGCAGAAGGTAGGCTAGAGCACTGGAAGTTGAAGAAAGCTGCTGGGAAAGGGGGACATTGGAATTGGGGGCATCCCTGCAAGGAGGTGGAGCTGGCCTGGGTGGTCAGTGGAGATATTTTGTGTCCCAGCACACATCTGGCACAGCTGCCAGAGCACAGGGGGACCTTGTTTCAGCACAGCCATGTTAGTAACGTGCCTGGAAAATAATTTCTGGCAAGGGTCGACTCCAACAGCTTTGTTCTGCCTCAGAGTCAGCTCTCAAATGGCTGTGAAACACAGAACAGGCCGTGCCAGAGATGCTCATGGTGGCCACATACCTGTCAGGGAAAGGATGTACAGCCCTGGGTAGGGTTCTGGATCACCTGCTGAAAGGCCATGGTCCTGCAGCAACTGGGGATCCCACCAGCAAACTGGTAGCAGATTTGTAGGGGTGAAGGCCAACCCTGTTGCAGATCCCCCTGAAATCCCCCCTTGTCCCCAGACCACCATGACTGTGTGTTTCTGTCTCCCCCTTTTAAGAAGTTTCATTTTAATTCAATGGATTTAATTTAATTTGAATGAAAAATATGAGAGGAAAGGGAGAGCTCTGTAACAAGCAGCCTGTGGTGGCAGCAGCTCTCTGAGGAGCAGGCTCATGAAAATAACGTGGTGAGAAAATTAGTCTTGATTCCAGCATAAAATGACCCAAATTTGAAATAACACTGACACCCTGTGGAGATGTGTGGAGGGACCTTCTTGCTGATCCTTGTTCCTTGTACTATAGGCCATTAATTATTTTCCTTCGTGTCCTCTTTTAGAGAAAACTATAATTTTTTTCCAGTGAAAGTTTTCTCATCTTCTGAGTCAGATTCAAAAAATGTTTCTGATCGAAAAGATGTAAAGGATTTTTACTTTTTAATCTTACAGCTAAACCCACGAAAGCTCATTTGCCAGAGAGAGGATGATGGGGAGTATTCTGCAGGATCTGAAGAACGTGCCTGCAATGGGCTTGAGTTTTCCAAAGGACTTTCTTCTGCACAGCTGGAAGCATTGGAGGGAGCTGCTCCATGCCAAGGTGAAGTCAGGGTGCTGATAATTTCCTTTCCAGTCTGGACTGTTGTTTGAGAATGCAGGAGCTGAAAGGCTGAATGGGAAATGTGTGTTTTGAATATGCAGAGCAGCAACTTCGTGTTTGTTCTTGCTGCAAGTCACTGAGATGATGGCCTGGCTCTTTGGAGTGTCCTTCTGCTGTTCTGGGCTGGCTCTGGGCTGAGGGCATCCCAGGTAAAAAGGGATCAGTTTCCCTTGGAGCACGGGATTAAAGATCAGAAGGAGGAGGATGGTTGTGGAGGAGGCTCCTGGTGATGTGATTGCAGCCAGGAAAGGCAGGGGAGGTGGGGGCGGGCTGGGAGCTCTCACGTTTCTCATACCTGAGTCTGGAAGTGCACTATTCACCTCGAGAGTTGCCTGGTCTAATTAAATCGCTCCAAGGGTGATAAGGTATCTCATTCTCTGATGTTTGCATTGTCTGCAGAAGGGGAAACTGAGACAAACTGGGCTGAGCAGAGACAGAATATGCAGTAGAAATGCTTTGTCATATAAACTCAGTTTGCTCGAGCTGGAGTTGTTGATCTTTGTGGGTGAGCAAGGTTGGATACAGTTAATCTTACAGTTCAGGAATCATTTTCCCACTGGAGGAATGATGTTGATTGATCAGCCTCAGTGCTAGACCCTCACTCCACCTTTGGAAATGCCTTCCATCCTAGAGGAAGTTTGAGCTCCGTTGTATCAAAGGCTTTAAAGATCCCATCTGACTTCACAAAACAATGGCTATCTCAGGGCTGTGGCCGAGCTGCAGTTTGGTTTTACTGCACTAACTTGCCATGTGAGCCCTCCCTTGAGCTCTGTGCTTTCATCTCTGCTGAGATCAGGGGTTGATGTGCTGAGCAGTGACCTGGCCAAGCAGTCACTTGGTTTACAAGTGTGAGCCCAATCCCAGTGGTCAAGGAAGGGATTTCTGCACAGACCCAGTGTGCATGTTCATATAAACCTTTGAGATGAAAAGTATTTATAGACACTTAAAGAATTCTTGTGGACAGGTCTACCTTCCAAGACAGGAAACGTTCATGGAAATAGGATTAGACTCAACATGTGAACAGCTTAGTCCCAAGAGGGCTGGGCTTGCTCTCTCCCCGTCCCTAAACCCCTGAAAGCTCTCCTGGTTGTGGTCCAGTTGCAATATCCACAGCTTTGCCAGGTGTGGATGGGGTCACAGGGGCTGCCCCTCTGCCAGGCTGATTTTGGTGCTGAGGGCTGCTGTTCACAGAGGGGTATTTCCTTTGGGCTCTCTCCTGAGCTCACTGCCACTGAACAGCACTACAGCCACCTTCTGAACAAGAGGGAAAGTTCACCCTGCGTTCTGCAGCACCTGCCTACAGCCCTGAGGGGAAACCATCCAGGGGGGTTTCTGTAAGGAAACTGGTACCTGTGGAGGACACTCGGCATCCATCGCTCCGTTCAAATAAAGGCTGGGTAAGTTTGAGCGACGTCCTGTCTCGCCAGGAGAGGAATTAGAAGCCTTTTTCATGAAAGCAATTCTCATTCATCCCTAAAGCCGTAGCTGTTGTGTCAGCAGTCAAGTTGGGGTCAAGATGAAATGACTTAAAAGGCTGTGTTTGTGATCCTTGCTCTGACCTCCCCCAGTGACTGAGCTTTCACAAGGCTCACGTGAAGAAGGAGGGACTTTCACACCAGGAATCTGATAAAGGTCACACAGATAAAGAAACAAACGTGTGATCTGCTGACAGCCTGAGAAAGGGACAGGGAGAACCAGGAGAGCCTCTGAAGGACTTGCTTGCTCTGAAGTCAGCTAGTTATGGTCTAAATATCTTGACTTATTTTGGGCTGATGCACCCAGGAGAAGAAGGAAGGTACACAAAAGCTTGGCTGGTGTGTTGTCATGACACAGTGACTTGTTTCAGCCCCTCAGTTGAACAGGGCTTGATCTGTTATGAGAAGCTGGAGAATTGTTTTAATCCAGTATCTCTGACATTTCTGTTATTTCTAGTGAGAAAGGGAAAATCTTGGTACTGTAGGTGTTTCCCCTTTTTCCTTAGCACCCTCTGGCTCTGTGGAGTTTGTTTTCCAGGCAAGGCAGCCCCTCTTACCCCTTTTTTGTTTTTCCCCAGGCTGTGCTGAACTATTGCACTATTTTAAACAAGGTTCAGAATTATGCACAGTGCTTTTATTCATAGAATCAAGGATGGTTTCTGTTGGAAAAGGACCTTAAGGATCATCTGGTTCCAACCCCTTTGCCATGGGTAGGGACACCAGATTGTCAGGCTCTCAGTGTGTGCAGCTCTGATGAGATGGTAATGACCACCAAGTGTTCTCCTGGCACAGCCTGTGCTGGAAGGATGCAGAGGGTGCCAGTCATGCTCTGTGGGACCCCAGCAAACATCTGGGCTTTGTTTAACTGCTTTTTGTTTTCTTCTTCCCAGGGACCAGGACTCTTCCTGCTCTCCACGAGGAGGTTTGGTCTGCAGTGAGCTGGTGGCTGCTCCAGCGGGGAATGAAGTTGGGATTATCAGCTCTCATGCAGGAGAACAGGGAGGAGCAGGCAAAGGCCATCAAAGGTACACAGAGGAGCTGGTGGGGAGGCAGGGAGTGTAAAATCAGCTTGTGCAATGCAAATGTGTCTTGCTGTTCCAGCCTTTGTGCTCAGGTAGAGAGGTGATGTCTTTATGCTGCTGTCAATTAGACTGCAAATAAACACTGTTTAATTTGTGGTGACATTTAAAAGCAATTAAGGAAGTTTAAATGCTAAATGTATGTTTGTCTTTCCAGTTAAACACAAGTTTTGGAGAAAAAAAAAAATCCCAAATATTTAATTATACACTTACAACGGTACAAGTAAGCCTGACAGTACTATGAAAAGATTTTTACTCTCTTGCATAACTGCTTTCACTTCATGCTTCAGGGTGTGGTGCTCTATTAAAACACCGACACATGTAGCTCCTGTAGCCAGCATTGTCTGGGGAGCAGTTGGGCTGTGCATTTCCTAATCTGCCCGGGGCTAAATCACCCAGGTAGCTCAGAGCACCTTTACAAACCCTGCTGATTTTTCCCTGGAGCAGGTTAAGGAGTCAGAACTTCATGAGGCAGAATTTCTCAGCGGTGCTGATGACTCCATCTGCCCACGGTGATCAGCAGCTGGAGGGTGTAGTGTGTCAGGCTGGATCTGGAAAGGGAGGTTTGTTGCTGCCCTTCCCTCTGGATAGGTCCAGGAGAGAGCAGCAAGCCCTGCCTGCCCTGTCTGCTCCTTAGGTGCCAGCAAACCTGGCCACCTTGGCTGAGTCATCACACTTGCCTTGGGAGACTCCTGCAGGCTTTACACCTTGTCCAGAGCCTGGATCCCATCCATCTAATCCCAGCACTAAGGAGCTTGGCCTTTTTGACCACACAGGGACCCCTTTGCCACTCTGCAGTCACTTCCTTGTGGCATCTTTGCACTGAAAAGTGAGCTTGAGGCTCTTCCTTTTGCCTCAGGGTCACACACAGAAAAGGTGTGGGGAGGGTGGCCACCAGGCTGTGTTGACCACAAAACTGGTGTGATGGGATGCAGCCAAGCCTGGCAAAAAGAAGAATTCTTAGTGCATGTGGGTGCTCCTCAACTTACCTGCCCCGTCCTTCCCTAGTGATTGTCTCATCTTTCTTATGTTCTTTCATTGTTCCTGTTTGACAATATCCAAGAACTCCTCTTCACAGGTAAGCCAAGGCATTGATACCTGTTCTTCTCACCCCTGTGCAGCAGGGAGGAATAGAGAGTTGGGGGTGGCACCTGTTTAGCTGAAGAGTTTCCATCTGAGAGTCTGTGCTTGACACCTGACCCCAGCACCAGCCTGTGAAATCATTTCTGTAACTCCAGCTTATGGTTTCCACTGACACTGGGGTTTCTTTTATATAGAAACCCTCTGCAAAGTGATGCTTAACATGCTCTGCTGGGTCTAAGTGGTGTCCTTGACTCGGGAATTTCTTTTGTCTTGTATAAATGTGATTTCAGTCTCTTGCCAGGATCACACATCTCTTTGAACAGCATCTGGTGACAGTGTGTGTGTGTGTTGATTTACAGCCTTCTCCCCCTGAGCACACAGGGGTTTTCCTGGAGCAGACAGAATTATTCCACAGCCTCTCTGCCTTCCTTCCCACACCCAGCCCCAGTTTTGAGATGGCCCTTTGACTGCTGTTCTTCCCCAACCAGACCTTGTTCTCCAGCCTGAGACAACCCTTGTTCCCATGACCTACAGACTTTTGCAGGCAGCCCCAGGCCCGTCAGCTCTGTCTGCTGCTCTCCCTGGGGTCTGCTGTCTCCTTGGCAGAGGATAAGGGAGCTCTCCTGCCTGTCAGCTTCAGCAGGTGATGGCCCATCATGAGTGCCCAGTCTCCTCCTGGCCCCTCTGCCCACCCCCAGCTCCAGGGCTTGTTCATCCCCTTGGCCCCTTCCAGCTCCCAATGCTTCTGTACTTGCAGACAGTTCCTTGGCACTTAAATATTAACGTGCTAATTAATAATGAAAACCATAATTGTGCTTAGGCTTAAAACTTTAATGGGGTGGGGAGTTAGCAGAGTTAGCCCGTGACAATGAAACTGTGCTATTAATATATATATATATATGTGTGTTTCTGTATTTAAGCATGATTCCCTGCAGCAGTAACACTGCACAGGAGCAGTATCCCGAGCGGGGCTGTGCCTGCCAAACCCAGCCAGCCCCGTTCTGCATCAGGGGCGTGTGAACACAGGGGGGGAAAGAAGGTAATTTAATATATTACTTGCAATAGCACGTGGAGAGAGAGATAAAACCTTATTGATGCTGTAGGTGCGAGGCACAGACACATCTGTGGGTGCGGAGAACGTTAAAGGGAGGTGCATTCTTTAGGACTGTGAACAGCCCTAACACGTAGCACCATAGCGCTGTGTAGCGTAAAAGTGCTGTACGGCAGGGTTGCAATGCTCAGCGCTGTGCCTCCGAGCGCGGGGGAGCCGCGTGCCCCGGGCTGAGCTGCGCGTTGTCGCGGCACCCGCCGCCGGAGCCGGGAATTCCACGGTANGGCAGCGCAGGGTGGGTGTGCTCGGGACAGACCCCCGGCCCGGCCCTCAGACACAGCGCGGCACCGAGCGCCACGTCCCCGGGCCGCCCCTGCCAGCGGCTCAGCCCCGCGCCGCCAGGGAGGGAATCCCGCCCGCCGCCCTGCCCGGCACAGCCCGCGGCTCCTGCCCGGCCCCGGAGCCCCCCGGAGCCCGCCGGGCAGGCGGGGTGTTTGATGTTCGCTCCCGCAGCCGGTTCCCCCGTCGGGGGGCTCGCCTGGAGCCCCGCACAGCCTCCCGGAGCGGCTCCGCTGGGCTCGCACCCCGTGCCGGCCCCTGCCTGCCGAAGGTCATTGTCCCGGGGTGAAAAGTAAGATGCGCGCTGTGCCTAGAAACGCTGGCTGTGGCTGTCAGAGCGGTGGGTTTAACCCTTTATAAAGGGCATCTCTGTGTCTCTCGGCCCGTTCTGGATGCAGCTGTGCATAAGCACTGCAGCTGTTCGGTGTGTGGCCGCCGAGGCCCTGCTCCTGCAGCACTCGGGGTGCTTTGGGCTGAGCAGAGGCAACTCTGAGATGCAGATTTCAGTCCTGCAGTGAAGTCACTGTGAGTAAATCCCGCCGGGTGCTTATTGCAGAGCAGGCATTGATACTGTGTCCTGTTTTGACTTGAAAATGACTCCACGTACCCCTCAGTCCTTAAGTCTGACCTGCGTAGTCGCAACAAGATTTGCCTTCGTTTGCAGTACCAGTCTCAGGAGGGTGAGCTGGGTTTTGTTTCCTTGCACAAAGTTGTCAGCTCAGTTCTGACACCAGAGCCTGTGTCCTCTGGTTCCTTGTTCATTGCCTCTCCTGAGGAGGGGGGAGGCTGGTTGGCATTATCCTGTGGCAGGGACGGGCTCATTGCTGCTGGTTGTCACATGGGTACACCAGACCCTGGGTAGATTTTTGGTGCCCACATTATGTAGGAGCTGGATCAAGATAAGAATGGCAAGTGCAGAAGGAAAACTGCAGAATTTTCTCACTACTTTGGCTTCGTTTCCAGGTGGAACAAGGCTCCCTAAAGCATTTCCAGCTCACTTTATTGACCTTTGATGGTCAGGTGGAACATCAGTAACTGGGATGGGGAGAAAGGGAGAGTTGCTCTGGCTGTTTTCTGACCAGGTCCCAGCACCCTCTGTATCAGTACCCTTGCCTTCTGCCCATGTCCTGTGCCATTCCCTCCCTCCCTGGCCTTCCCAGCTCCCTGCCCATTCCAGCTGTGCACACACTGGTTGCCCAGATGTCCAAGGGGAACAGGCAGCTGTTGAGCCACTGCCACGGCCCTTCCCGCAGCATTGCCCAGCTGCCAGCTCCCAATAAAAACATAAACCCCGTCTTCAAAACATCTACTGTCCTCTCAGATGGGTTTGGAACTAGCCAGTGGATCCAAGTGAAAAGTGTGATTATATAAACGTTGTTTCCATAGGAAACTGTGCTTGATGGAAAGTGGGCTCTGCAAGGAGAATTAATGCAGCCTGGTTTCCTGAGGAGTTGTTTGCCACATCCTATCCTCACAGCTCCTGCCTGGCTCCCACCAGCCTCTGTGCCCCGGGAGCTTCTCCCTCCCCAGGGCTGCATCCAGGTGCTGCCCATATCCCAATCTGCCTCGTCCTCATTTGTGCAGCCAGATGAGTCAGGTGTTCCTGTTTGCTGAGTGGCCAGCAGCTGGGAAAGATTAAGGATATTTACCCAGTTGTCCTTGGCTTTTCCAGGCTTCTGTCCTTTCTCTGGCCTGTGTGTTTTGTGGAAGTATTCCTCTGACAAATTTGGTAACTGGATTCTGAAGTTCCTGAAGGCTATAACCAGGCAAGGTGGGCAGATAGATGGACAAAATGATGTAGTTTCTCTCCAAAGCCGTGTGGGAATGCATCAGGCAGCTGCTGATTGTTACAGCTGCAGGCAGAGATAATGCAGTGGGTAAAATGCCTGTGGTCTTTCATATTTGTCTGTATTGTATCTCTCAACCGGGGGTGTAGCTGTGCGTGCGGAAAGTTTGAGCATAGACTGTCACAGAGATTTTGCCTGTAGATAAACGGGGGTTTTAACAGGGAAGGAGGAGGAGAAATAGCAGACAAGTAAATATGTGGGAAGCCTTGAGCGCTAGATGACTAAACTCGTACACAAGGCAGGCAGCACACAGAGAGTGGAAGTGACAGAATGAGTCTGAGAAATCCGGGGAAAGGTCTGTGGGAGCCTGCCTGTGGAAACTGGAATAACAAGGCTTGCACAGAGAGGGGAGGTGTGAGCCACCGAGGAGCTGGCCAGGGAGGGGAGGATGGGAAGCAAGATTGATCTGGTGAGACTGAAGTACGTTTTGGGAAGAGGAAAATGTCACTACTGTATGTGTTGTTTCTTCAAGGTGTTTTCCAGGATTTGCTGGAGAACTTTTAAAGGCCTTTTGATAGGCAATCCCAAAAGGTATAGTGTATATAGGAAAAAAAGCATGCATTAAGCAGGAATTAGAGTGTACTTCGCCATATCTATTTCAGATCAGTGTCTGGTCTGAACTGTGATTTTTCTGTGTACTCATGCTGCCAAACTAAATCTTTGCCTGCCCTCAGACTTGATCTATCATCTGGAGCATAACAAAATCCTTGCAAAATGTACATGCAATTTTTGAGATAGCAGCTTTCTGGCTTTAAGATATAAAAATAAGACTGTGATATGCAGCACGGCATTGATCTTGTGACTCCAGTAAAAAGTGTTTAGTGAGATTTCTCTGCTAACTTTGCAGGCTTGCTCATAGTAGCTGTGATTTTTGTAAGACGCAAGTTTCATGCTGTTTTTTGAACTGGGAGTCAAGTGGTGTGATGTTGGTATTTAATGCCAGTAGACATGCTTTAGTTCAAGGGTTTGTATGACCCCACTGTGATACTGAAGAGATGCTGTTATTTGAATACTGAGCTGGAGGAGTCATTACTTGCTGAGAATACAGACCTGCTTGTAATGAGAGATAAAACTGATCAGAAAATAGCCCTAAGAGGTAGTGAAAAACAAGAGGCATATCTTATGCAAACCTGCCCATTGACTACAGCATTAGGAAGCTGGTGGGGTTGTTTATTCCTGGCTGGTTTTGTTTCAGGGTTGATCCAGGAGTGTGGTAAAATGGTAGAGAGGGAAGTGAGTTTTTCTGTACTTCTCTAACGTGGAGATGGAGTTTGGGTGGTAGGGCAACAAAACCCACTGAATCATGTCTTCTGTTTAGTGGTGGTAGCTAGAGATAATGCTAAGCAGAAGCTCAGGAAAAAAAGGAAAGGGGGGAAAAAACCCCACACTTTCAGGCTTATCTGACCTTGGTAAGAGATTATCACCTGATCCCGAGAGCAGGAGGGAATGTGTGTTCTGGGACAGGGATTGTTCTGTCACTCTGTTGTGTCAGCTCTGATTGGACACTTGAATTGTGCTTGAGTTCTGGAAACTATCTGGGCTTTTCCTTCTCATGCCTTCAAGTTCAAAGGACATCTACTGTCACTTTGTGCATCCCCATGTTCCCATGACTCCTGTGTGGAAGTAAGCAGCTTCTCCATCCCTTGGTCCCTTTTTGACAAGTGTGAAGACTCTTCTCTTATCCTCTCACCCCCACCAGTTTGTGGAACTATTTCCTCTTTGGGTCTCCTGAGGTGGTCCCTGGGTTTACTTTTGTCATTGTCTGAGACCCTTCATTTGACAGAGTTCTCCTCACAGCTCATCCTTTTTTTTCCTTTCTAAAATTTTAAGGGTTTGTTGTTATTTCATTTGTTTCTATGACCACTTTCCCATCTCTGTCCTCATTCCAGGACCAGCTTTATACTTCTGCAGCTCTCAGTCTTCTTTTCCAATCCAAGTCTTTTCCAAAAACTTGCCCTTTGCAAATTACTGTCTTCCAAAACTGCATAAATATTTTCTTACACCACCTCAAAATTGTCACTCTTGCCACCTTCAGCTTGAAACAGTAAAGCTCATGTTTTTGCTGTCTGTGATAAACCTGTGCATGGAAGGATTCAGTTGCCTTGACTTACAGAGCAGTGAGGTGGCACCCGAGGAGCAAAGTGCAGGCTGTGCAGGTAGCCTGGGAAATGGATTGCATGGCAGCCTCAGGGGTGTTTTGATGCGTGTTGGAGGAAGGCAGCCAATGACTCATGTCCTCAGATGGCAGTAAAAAAATCAGAGCCGGCTTACCAGCAAATAGTTAAATATTTAATTTGTTTTGTAAATTCTGTTTACCTCATTGAGGGTTTCCAGCCAAAATCGGTTTCAAAGCTGTCACAAAAGATAAACTAAGTAAGTGACCTTTAATTTAAGTGACTGTAGTTATATTCCCCACCACCACCACTCCCAAGAAGAATAACCCTAGAGAAACTCAGCATTCCTGAAAATCAGCCTAGGAAAGTGACTGCCCAGCTTGAGCTCCAAAGGTGTGGAACGTTCCTGCCCTGTGCTTTGGTTGGCCAGCACTGGGCTGTGTGCATCTTTTAAAATCTATGTGTACATATGTACATCTCTTGCAAGGAGGAGTAGCTGTTCTGAAATGAACCGTGTTCTTCTGCCTAACTCCATACAAACTCTAATGGCTTTTAAAAGTGAATGGAAGCAGATCTTGATAACAGCACTTTCAAAATGATTCAGAACTACTAGTTTTAAAGAAGTGAATTATGCAGTTACAATGAGAGGGAACAGTTACCCCCAGGCCTGCTTTGCTTACCTGCTTAAATTTAAGAATACTAGTGTTATTTAGGGGTCTCCTCCTGAGCGAGTCTGTATCTGCAGGAGTGAGGGCTTTGGGGTCAGGTGCATCTTTCTTGTCTGTGCTTCTCACTCTCATGCTTGCAGTGGGTAATATGCAGGTTGCTGGGGTGTTTGGAGAAGTACAGCCAAAACAGAAGTAGACAATGTCTTAATTTCCCTATAAACATGTGATTTTTTTTTTTTTGCCTTTCACACTATGAGAACGAGCACTTATTTTCCAATAGATTAAAATCAGTATTACACATTTAAGAGGGGCCCACAGTCCCAGTTTGAAGCATCCCTGAGTCTTCTTTCACCCTGCCCTCTACCCTTTCTGGGCTCTCTGTATTGGTGTGAGGGGTGTCAACATTAAACCACTTTGTTCACCTGTCAGTTTTACCTCATTATTGGGGTGTCCTGTGCAGGGTCAGGAGTTGGACCTGATAATCCCGATGAGTCCCTTCCAGCTCAGCATGTTCTGTGATTGTATTAGGACACTTCCACTTTCCTGCTCCAGCAGACAGGTTCTGTAGGAAGTATTTAAGAGGCAAAATGTGTAACTTGCAAAGGACCAAACTGAACTGAGTTGTCACCTGAGGCGGGATGACGATGGCAAAACAATCTGGATGGTGAACTGGGCTAAAAGCTCTGGCTCTGCCACGTCTAAGCTGGATGGTGCTCAGCTTGGTCACTGTGCAGAGAAAAGGGGTTTTTAAAAACAGGAATATCTGACAGTTTTTTACTTTGAATTTCCATGTCCCTCTTGGTGGCTGTTTGAAGTGGTTCAACTGCTTGTTCTTTGTCAGGCTGGCCTGGGCCATAGTTCCCTGCACGTTCCTTGCAGTTGGGTGTGTGAGTTCTGACATGGATGCACAGGGAGGTGGGAGAGCCACGGAGCTGAGTAGGTCTGCTACAGACCTGTAATGTAAATTTGTTTAAGGTGCTGTGCAGTCATCTGCGGGTTTGCAGTCCTTTTATGCAAACACTCTTAGCCTGTGCCAAACCTGATCCTGCACTGATGGCTCGCCCTGAGGATGGCTGTGACCTGTGTGTGCCTCACCAGGCATAGCCTGGCTGTCCTGTGATTGCTGCTGGGAAATTAACTTTAGTCTGTGCAGCTCGTTTTTCCAGTGACATGGTTAATAATGGCTGGTTTATACTCTTATTGTTTAATCTCGTGAGAAGGCTTTTCTGTATCAGCCCTCCCCAGCTCGGGGTGCTGTTCAGGGTTGGCATGATTAGCATGGCTTGTGCAAAAGAGAAATCCCTGCTGGCCCCCAGTGCTCCTCAGAGATGTGCCTGAGTGTCCCTTTCCCTTTGGGGTTTGACTACTATTCAGCTAATATTAGGAAGGAAACTTCTGTCCTCATAATTGAAATGCTCTTGACCGTGCATTCTGTGGTCCTTATTTGCTAACACTGCCCTGGCCAAGGCCTGTGAGGCACGTACAGCCCACTGTAAATATAGAAACACACATGTGGCTTTAACTATTGCAGGTGAGGTTGCTGAGAACAGGCAGTATAGTGGTTTGGGATTTTCTGCTTGTCAATTTGGCACTGAGATTGCAGTCACTTTGTACATTTTCTGTGGTTATCGGTTTTACAGTTGACTGCAGAAGGTATTTAGTCAACCACAGGGAAGTGAAGATGTCATGCCCTGCCACACCCCTTCTTTTTTCTTTTTTAAAGAATGGAAATAAAGCTGAGTAAATTATAGTGACAGCAAGTGAAAGGCAATAAACAATTAAGTCTGTTCTGCCCTTATGTACCTTCAGGAAAGCAGACTGTGCAGCTGTTCTCGCTGGTTGGCAGCTGTCTTGAAATCTACCTCTGAGCTTTTCTGAAGGGACAGATGTTTTGGTGACCAGTGGCTGTGGGATGTCGTACTAGCAGAAGAGTGTACATGAAATTGGAGCCATCACCTTAAACTCCATCTCTCTGCAAGATCTTCCCCGTGGTAGTTGCAGCTGCCGTGATTTCAGCTGTGCAGAGATGCCAGCCAGCAATTCCCCCTTCTGTGCAGGAAGGCAGGAGGCAGAAACATTTGGGCTTTAGGATACAAGTGTCTGAATGCAGGCTTACGTTCCGAGCATAAACTTGGTTCTGAGTTTGGTGGGATCTACAGGATTGTAAGCTTTTGGGTTTTGTTTATTTTTAGGGGTACCAGGAGATGCTTCAGTGGCAAGACCTCTCTCACAATGCAAGTTAGGAATGAAATCCATTAACTAACATCCCCTTCCTCACCCTGATCTCCGAGAGACTTCCCGTAACACTTGGAAGAAAGGGTCAGGGGCAAAGGGTGGAAGGGCAGTCGCCATGAAGCTGAAGCAGCGGGTCGTGCTGCTGGCCATCCTCCTCGTCATCTTCATCTTCACCAAGGTTTTCCTCATTGACAACCTGGACACCTCGGCTGCCAACCGGGAGGACCAGCGCGCCTTCCACCGCATGATGGGGAGCCTGCGCGTGGAGCTGGACCCGCGGCTGGAGCACACGCTGCAGTCCCCGTGGGAGATCGCCGCCCAGTGGGTGGTGCCCCGCGAGGTGTACCCCGAGGAGACCCCCGAGCTGGGCGCGGTCATGCACGCCATGACCACAAAGAGAATCATCAAAGCCGACGTGGGGTACAAAGGGACGCAGCTGAAAGCTTTGCTCATACTTGAAGGAGGACAGAAGGTTGTCTTCAAGCCCAAGAGGTGAATATTGCATTCAATGACTGCATTAATAATTGCTTTAGTTGAGGATCTATTTTCTCTCTTTGTGTTGTCGTATTAACATTTAAGTTACAAACTGTCCTGTAAATGGAAAGGCCATCCTGTGACTTGTGATGAGACAGACAGGGTGGAGCCTTGCTGGTGCTCTAGTAACACTAGGTTGCTGTGCCAGCTGTCTCTCAGACTGTACAGTCTTGATGCTCAAAACTACCTGTCTTTAGGTTAAAAGAATAATCACTGTGTTCAGTCCCGAGGGAGTGCTGGCTACATCTGATGTTTCTGAGCCATGTATTCCTGACTGGAAGTGCTGTTTGTGGCAGTGTGGAGACAAGCCTTGCCTACTCTGAGTAATGAGAGAGTGCAGTTCAGGAACAGGGAAGGAATTCAAGGTGACAGTGGTCTTAAAACTAGTTCTGGGTATCTGGTGTAGCTGCATGAAGGCTGTGAAAATGCCTTGGGTAGGTCAGAGTTTCCTGTCTGCCGGTGGTGAGTGCTGGAGGAGCAGTGGGGGGGTAGCGATACTTCCTTAGGATGACCTCTGTTTGCAGTGATCCACAGGGAAATCTGACACGATTGAACGTTCATGAAGGGTCTTGTGAATGGCTGTAAAGCTTTTTTGAACTGTTTGTCTTTGAGGAAAAGAAGAAAGAGGTTAAAAAGTAAGGCAGGTGTGTTTCAGGGGAGTGTGCTGAAAATGGGAAGTGTTATCCTCACAGAGTGAGGATATTTCTCCCCAAAGGATTTTGGGTTGAGCAAGCATTAAGGTTTTCTGTCCTCTTAGAGTGAGTTCAGAGGAGGCCATGGAGGTGCTCCGAGGGCTGGAGCACCTCTGCTTTGGAGGAAGGCTGAGAGAGCTGGGGGTGTTCAGCCTGCTCCAGAACAGAAGGCTCCAGGGAGACCATAGAGCCCCTTCCAGTGCCTAAAGGGGCTCCAAGAGAGCTGGAGAGGGACTTGGGACAAGGGTATGGAGTGATAGGAATGGGGGAATGGCTTCCTACTGATAGAAGGCAGGGTTAGATGGGATATAAAACAATTCCTCCCTGTGAGGGTGGGCAGGCCCTGGCACAGGTTGGGCAGAGAAGCTGTGGCTGCCCCATCCCTGGGAGTGTTCAAGGCCAGGTTGGATGGGGCTTGGAGCAGCCTGGGCTAGTGGAAGGTGTCCCTGCCCCTGGTGGGGCGTTGGAATGAGATGGTCTTTAAGGTCTGGTCCCTTCCAGCCCAAACCTTAGTAGGATTCTGTGATTAGAGAACAAGGAAACAAATCTGCCCTGCACTGGAGTTCACAGTCCTGTTTCTGTATAGCCAATTCCTGCTCTGGCTGGAGCTTCCCTGTGGGCTCAGGCTGTGTTCCAGCAGTGTGAGCCTTGCACACAGAAGTCTTGGTGGTATGACAGACAGCGTGTCCAATAAATGAACCAACAAGACACAGCATTTCCATAGTGCTTTCTGTGTGGGTGAGAGCTGTGAAGTATTTCAGCAAGCATTAAATTACATTCCCATAATGCCATGTCTGTGCAGGTGGGCACAGTGACTGTGCTCCACCAAGGACACATGCAGCTGGGAATGTTTGTAGGAACACTGCGCAGAGTGGCCCTGGCCATACTGGCAGACCCCAGTTCTGTTTGTGACTGCTGAATAGCTAAGTTTGTGGGCAGAATCTTTTTCTGCCACTGTAAGAGAGTCCATTTAACTGGCTTTGAACGCGAAAGCTCTGACAAAGTTACTACTAAAAACAGTTTTTGGGAAACTTACTGGTTGGGGAAGAAGGAATTCCCTTGTTATTTTTGCTCTGGAAAGGAGTAGTTGCCTACTGTGCATGGAAACAAAGGGTTTGGTTGGGTTTTACAAAAAATTTTTAGCTCTGAAGCTTTCAAAAAGTGACTGTGTTTCCAGAAGCCTGCTGTAGGTGCATAGCTAAGACTTGCCTTCAGGGGGGTGTTTGGAGGGTTAGCTGTCTCATTTCAGAGCCTAACTTACTAATGATTAAGAGTTGCTGCCATCACATCTGGTGGTGTATATGAAATAAGATGCTCATTCAGGGTGAGCTCCAGTTTGGCAGGAATCTGTCAGATCCTCCTCCCACAAACTGCTTACCATCCTGCACTGGTGAATCCTCTTTGGAGATGCCCTGCAGAGAAGCTGAAACCTTTGCTCAGGCGGTTGTCTCACCCACATCTTCCCTGAGCAGGGCTTAAACATCCAAGTAGAGCTCTGTGGCTTCTCCTACGCTGTTTTTGCTACTGCTTGAACCCAAAGTCTGTTGGAAATAATCCAGTTCACACACAGTTTGATACTTAGATGGAAACGAGAAAAATAGGTAACCTAATTTGGCCTCGTTTTATTTGAAGATGTGTTGCATTTCACCCATTTGCTCAGTATTGACTGTGGTATTTCTCACTCACCTGAAGCACAGCGCTAACGCAGTATCCAGGGTTGATTCACATGTGAGGAAACCCAGAAACTGGTGTTTGCCTTGACTAAGTAGCATCTATTAAAAGATAAAAAAGATAGCAGAAAGCCTGCCACTTCACCAAAACACACCACTGTTGTTGTAATGGGTGCCTAATTTCTATTTCTTGCTGTTCATTGTGTCTTTTCTCCCCCAGAATAAAGGCTCTGTTTATATCCAGTATTGTCCTCAGGTTCACACTTGCTGATTTTTCCACCTGCTGTAAGATTGCATTTGCCAGCTCTGCCACAATATAAGAATGTGTTTTCATGTTAATGTACAGTCCATTCTAGCCCCAAAATCATCTGTTTTCCAGTATAAATAGCACCCTGCTCTGTAGCTGGGTCTGTGCTCTTTGTTCTTAGATGTGACGTGGCATATGGTTGTATTAAAGTTCATTAGCTGGAACAGGCACTGCTTCCCAAGCTCTGGAGAGACCACTGCACATCACTGGCCTTTCCTCCTTATTTCCCACTTCACCAGTCTGCACACTTCAGTCTCATTGATGGTTTTTCCCTCTCCCATTAGCAATCATTTGGAAAGCGACCCAGAGACTCTACAACGTAGCACTGTTATTAAATTGTTACTCTGAGCAGCAAAATTGATGGAGATTCTGCATGGAATCACTTTATTTGATTTAATTCAATTACAGATATGCCAGGGATTATGTAGTGGAAGGAGAACCCTACGCTGGCTACGACAGACACAACGCCGAAGTGGCAGCCTTTCACTTGGATAGGTATGGAATTATTGGCTTACCTGGTTTTATTATCTTTGGAAAATGCTTCATCAGAGTTCCCTGAAGAACACACCTCAGATGTGAGCTATTTCTAATTTGGCAACGTAGCACATTGCAGGCAAATGTACAAATCAGCTGTTCTGTGAAACTTCATCTCAAAGAGCTTTGCAAGAGTCTAACGTTTTAAAATTTTGTGAAAAATTTGGAAAGGAGAATGAGCAGTAAAAACCACTACAGTTAGTATCATAGGGAAGAAAGAGCTTAACCAAATGCTATGGAAGAGTCTGGAATACTAAATGTATGTGCTAAGTTCATGTCCAGTACACTAAAAAGTGAAGACTATTGTCTAGCCTAAATATTAACCAGTGCATCCTAGAGGAGAAACAGCTATTCATATATAAACTGTATTCAAGAGTATCCTGCCAGTTTTGTGGACCTGAGCTGGAGGTGCAACTACAGGGGAAAAACAAAGTACAGGATACACAAAGCACAGGACAGAAAGTGCCAAACACTGAATGCTGTTACCTCTGAAGTACTGTTAGAGATGCAGTTTCATCTGGAATAAATGAGCACCGTTTCAGTCTCCTCATTACAGGAAGACTGGGCTGGCACTGTGGAGGTGAAGAGACTTAAAATCTGTGCTGATCTTTGTAGTCCTTTTAGTGCTTTTTAAATTCCATTGCAAATACCCAAGTCATCTGTGGTTGCAAAGCAAAGGCTGTGGCAGACACGGGAGCAGAAGGTGGATCTTGTAACTGCAAGTTTTGTGATTGTTCTTCCCACCTCTGTTTTCCCAGGCACTTTTCAGGCAATTCACTTTTCTTCTACCATTCTCTCTTCCCTTCTGCCTCTTCGTGCCAAAGAAAACAACTCCTTGATTGGTTGCTTTCAGGTGTAATTGAATTGGGCTTAAACATAACATTTTAATAGATAGTGGTTCCCACAAATTACAAATGCTCTTCCCAGGTGACCAGCCCACAGGCCATGTGGTTTTATTGCTTCAGCCTGTACAGGAGACACATGATGGATGCTTCTGGTGTAAGGTCTGAGTTCTGAGAGATGGTGCATCCTGTGTTGCTGTGCTGTAAAGGCTTTGATAAAGGAGTGTCACTGTTGGCCTATAAAGCAAGTTTAACATCCAGGCAACTTAAGAAAAATTAGTTCCCTTACTTTGTTTGGAGAAGAGAGGAGGTTGCTGCAGGCCTCCAACCTTATTCTTTGGTCTCAGTCATCTCTGACGGAGACTGGCTTTGTTTTGTTTCAGTTTGGAACTGCTGCCCGTGTGTTGCCAATTCTCACACCGTGTTTTTTCACCCCAAATCAGAATCCTGGGTTTCCGACGAGCCCCGCTGGTGGTCGGCAGGTTTGTGAACCTACGCACAGAGATCAAACCCGTGGCCACAGAGCAGCTTCTGGGCACCTTCATGACCGTGGGTGAGTGGATTCCATGGGCTGTGCAGCCCAGCAAAGGAAAACTGTTCCAGCGTGGGGAAAGGAGCCATGGGAATCTGACACAGTTAACTCTGGGGCAGGAAGCTGGGAAGGCTCTTTCTTTGCCAAGGGAGATCTTGTATAACCCTGTTTGGCGGGGGAGGAGGACTTGCTTTTCTCCAAGTAGTTTTCCCTCTGTGACTGTTCTGTGTTCCCTCATGCTGCTGTTACAGATGGGATTTTTTTGATGGTTTTTTTTGAGTAAGAATTTTCTCTCTGCTGTCAGGGATAGTTAGAAAAGTCTGTGCTTAGACCTAAAAGGAAAAAAGTAAAATTGTAATTAATGTGAGCAGAGTGGTGATTTGGGATAATTTGTAGAGCTGACACATCAGTTGGTGTTAGATGTTGTTTGTGCCATTAGAGCCTGTAGAGCATTTAGAAGCAAACGTGTCAGAACTTTCCTGTGTTATTTACAGTAATAATGCTGTGAAGGGCACTTAATGGGAATTGCTAATGTGAACTCCTACCAGGGTGGTCATTAAGCACCAAGAAATGACTTATGCTGCAGCCTTAACTCCTTCAGGCTTTCATAAAATATCCCATTATTACTCCTTTTTTGTTTGTTTTGTTTTCTAATCAGAAGGCTCTAGGGATGATTGTTCATTACAGCTGGTAAATGTGTGTACATTCCTATTACGAGCACTGCTGGCAGTCTCACACTGCCAGTTACAAGGTGTAACTTACAGATGAGAGGAGCTTCCCAAACTCTCCTTGCATTCAGATGGGGTGCCTGCCTCAGGCAGGCTATACTTTTTTGAATTTCAGCCAAGATAACTAAGCTGTTTTCTAGCAGAAATGCTGGCTTGAAAAGTTGGCTGCAGAAATTCTCAGTGCCATTCCTTGGATTTGCTGTTGTGCAGAGTAGGAATCAGAGACACGGGTGGATTGGGAAAAAGGTTGTCATCTCAGCCAGATTTGACCAAGTTTCTGAGGTTTTGAAGAAAAGGTAATTCATGCCTGTTCAATGCAGGTTTGCTAGAGTTGCAGCTAGAAGTTCAAAGAATTCTGTCTCTTGCTAGACCTACTGCAGGTCCTGGATGGGAAGTGAGACTTGCAGGGCTTTCCATACAAATAAGGGATGTGGTCTGCCAGCCCTGTGTTGTTAATAATAATTTCTGACGTCTTCAAGTTGTCTGATGGGGTAGTGGGAGCACAAGAGCTGAATTTGGATGGAGGGCTCTGAAGGAGTGCTGGCTGTGGGGGTGGGGGTGTGTAAGGCTGGAAAGTGAGCTGAGCCTGGTGTGGGGAGGATATTGGATGCAGAGCCAAAGGGAAAAAGGATAGAGAATAAGTGGAATCACAACAAAATGAGACATAGTTGAAGAGTCTTTTGGAAGAACATCTGTGAGCATGGAACTGGGTTTAACTTGGCAAGAGTCAAGCAAAGGCAGATTGGAAGGGGGAAACAGAAAATGTTAAACTACTAATCCAGGCTGTGTAGATTACTTAATGCTACAGGATGCATCAACATCAGCAGACTAAAGGCTGCAGGGTTTTGTTGCTCCTCTCCTGTCAGAAGACACCAATGAAGCTGTGACAGATCTGCATTCCTACATCATGTAAGAATGACAGCTTGTTTCTGTCTCCCCTGCTCAAGTAGCTGAGATATGTAGCAGGTGCCAGGGCTCCAAATCCATTTGAGTTCTGCTGTGTCATCTTCAACTTGTCTCTTTTTGGTCAACTTTTTCAAAGAAGTTAGAAACCTGACACATGAAGTGTGAAGTGTGAGAAACCAGCAGTGCCCAGGTTGCAAAGTCAAGGTCCCAAGGACGAGGAAGGGATCAAAAATCATGTTGATAGCGCAGCGCTGTATTAACTTTGTGTGATAAAGCCATTAGCAAATACAATTACTCTGCCCTTTGAATATTAGTCTTTAACTGCTTTGAACGAATGGATGTCTGTATGATCTCTTTTGAGCCTCTCCCTCTCAGAGACAGGAAGCACGTGGCCAAGCGCAGTGAAATCCGACTGCGGGGAGGGCTCTGCTGCAACAACATGCTGCTGAGTTTCAGTTGGATTCCTTGGATGAAGTTCTGATACCTCTTTACTCTTGTTTTTAAGGCAATAACACCTGCTTCTATGGGAAGTGCTACTACTGTCGGGAGACGGAGCCGGCGTGTGCGGACGGGGACGTCATGGAGGGCTCGGTGACGCTGTGGCTGCCGGACGTTTGGCCTCTCCAGAAGCACCGGCACCCCTGGGGCAGGACCTACCGGGAGGGCAAGCTTGCCAGGTAGGGACACAGCAGGGGGGCACTCGAGGCTCTGAAAATCCTGCCTGTGGGCAAAGCAGGACTCTTCTCCTGAGCCACTGGACTTCCTGTTGACGCTGTGACGCTCTGAAATGTGGCAGCACCTGATTTTCATGGGCCTTGCAGTTTGTTTGGAGAGTTGTGGTTTAGCTTGAGAAGGTAGGCAGTGGGAAGTTCTCTGCTCTGCATACCATCAGTATTTGGTGACCATGCTCAGCAGCTAAAGAATCCTTAAAGAAGGACAAATGTGGGCTCTATCCATCTTGTACAATGGTTGTAACGTGTCACTGCATGGGGGTTGGGGATGTTTTTGCCATGACCAGAACAAATGGTTCTGAGCTTAGTAAATTTTTCCAAATCTGTGTCATGAACAAGGGATTAGAAAGAGAATTTTAGTCCTTGATCTAAAGTATCCATTGATTTCCAGTGATGTGATTGGTCTCAGCAAGGATCTCATCCAAAGGCTTCACTGAATTGTTTTCAAGTATTAAATGCACAGATTGATTTTTGAGCAGCAGATTTTTTTCTCCTTTCCAGCAGGTTAGAATTAGTTGTGTTCAGTATATGGTATATTGCAGTAATGAATGGGCTGAGTTCTTGGAGGTGTTTCTCCTATTGAGAGGCTGTTTCTCATAATAAATTCCTCCTTACATGGGGTTTACCCTGATTCCTGTCCTCATTTGATGTTTGCTGTATTTAAACCCACTCCTGCCTCGTGCAGATGGGGTTACAAAGTTCTGGTGTTTTGCACCTTGTCATGCTGCACATTTCCCTTTGAGGGCATCAGGAGAATTAAATATTTTAGGTGTCTGCTCTCCTTTTTCTGTGCCTGGTAATTATGGAAAATGAAACCTGTAAGAATTTTTTTCTGCTCTGACTGTACTTCTACTGTATCCTGAGTTGACCTTTTTGAACATAATTCATACAGTCATATTAGTGTAAGTAATTTTTAATGGAGGTGTAATAGATAAAATCCCTGACCTTCCAAGGCCTGTGCTAATACAATATAAATGATCAGAAATCAGTGTCAGAGAAAGGTCTGTCTTGAAAGACTGCCTGTAAAATGGAGAGAGAACAGTCTATCTGAAAAATTGTGGCAAGAAAATTAAGTACTACTCTAGAGTAAAATGAGAGAAACACTTGAGGGAGAGAGGGATTCAGCACAAGAAATTTACCCAGTGCAAGAAATAGGAGGTTCCAAGACTGTTGCCTTGTAGATTTGTGCTGCAAGTTGAATGTGAGTTGGACTTTGATGCAAAAGAAAGAGGGAACCAGGCACAGCATTTGAGGAGGAGCAGCCTCCCTAACATTTGACCTGTTATCAGGAATATTGAGAAGATAAATTTTTTGCCTCTCTAGTTTGGATACCTGGAGGAAAGAAAAAGGGAGCTCAGGCTCCAGACCACCAGATGTGGTATGTGGCAGTTCTAGTAATTAAATTCTGATCTTCCTACTTCTATGAGTCTCTGCAATGTTGAGCATGTCAGAAATCTCTCCAGCTTGTTTCCTCCATTTCTGTTTCCAAGTCACAGATGGTTTAAGGCATTTCCAATTTAACTGCTATTTTGTGAAGGATTGTTTCAGTCCTTGCATGGAAGATGTTATAGATGTACTTGTTATTTAGGTTGACAGATGGAAGGGATATACACCAGAGATTTGGCTGTTTTGGTGTGATGTTGAATAGCTTTCAAAGCTGTAAAGAAGAAAATGAGAAAATTTAAAACCCTAGCTTTGAAGAATTTAGACATGCCATCCATGTTACAAGATGATGTGCAGAAGGAGAGGAGATAAGAGGGAAACTTGAAGTCTTGTCGGTGGTAAAGAAGATGAAATACTCTGGAAGGGAAGTGGGAAGGAAAGAGACAACTCTGAAGGAGAGTGAACACACGTGAAGCCCTTCTCAGGACACCAGGGCCCCCTCACTGACCATGATAAGGTTATTTGCTTTAGAAAGAAAGAAAAAAATTAAGAAGGTCACTGGAAAGCCAGACTGATGGAAGCAGGTCAAGGCAATGGAAATAAACACTACTGAAGTCCTTTTGTGGGAAGTTGAGGGAGGCAGGTCATGGCAGTAATCTTGCCATGAGGCAGCCCAGCCACTGCTGAGCTGTGAGCACTGAGAAAGCAAACTCTGACCTCGTTTTCTGCAGGAAGATGATGTGTGTCCTTGCACTGGAACTGGGATGTGAATGCAGGATTTACTCTTTCCATGAAAACCTGTTGCCGAGCTCTTCCTTCTCTACGCAGCCTGGGCTGTTCACCCTTTCTTCGTGCTCTGCTCGGCAGCTGAAGGGGCAGCTGTCACTCCCAGTGGTGCAGGGAGGGTTCCCTGAGGGGCTGCTTTGGTTTCTCCCTGGCTGCAGGTGGGAGTACGACGAGAGCTACTGCGATGCTGTGAAGAAAACGTCGCCCTACGACTCGGGGCCTCGCCTGCTGGACATCATCGACACAGCCATCTTCGACTATCTCATCGGCAATGCCGACCGGCACCACTACGAGAGCTTCCAGGATGATGAGGGAGCCAGCATGCTCATCCTCCTCGATAATGCCAAAAGGTGAGGAAGATACTAATGAAATAGTTCTATTTCAGTGATATCTTTTGTGCTAAGCTTTCCTCCTTATCGGAAATTGCCGAATATTAGCGTCCTTTGAAGGCTGTGGTGCTGGCGGGACAAAAGGGGATGGATTCAAACTGAAAGAGAGTAGGTGTAGATGAGATATTAGGAAGCCTTCCCTGTGAGGTTGGGCAGGCCCTGGCACAGGCTGCCCAGAGAAGCTGTGGCTGCCCCATCCCTGGAAATGTTCAAGGTCAGGTTGGATGAGGCTTGGAGCAACCTGGGCTAGTGGAAGGTGTCCTTGTCCACAGCAGGCAAAAACAGTCTTTGTTATGCACTGACAATGTTCTAGGAGGAGCAAAGTTAATGGATTAGTCATTGGAAGTGACTATAGTGCTTGAAGGTCAAGTCCCTTCATTGTGGTATGTTCTTATAGCATCGTGAAAACATTTCTGGTGGGGCCTTGCAGGCTCCCAGTAAATTGTTTTCTTGAAAGCATAAGTGAAGTTCTTTCAGCTCCTTTGAAATAAGGGCTAGGGGGACAGTTTTTTCATACAATCATGGCAGATCTCAAGTTGGAAGAGGCCCATAAGGGTCACTGAGCCCAGCTCCTTGTTCCTCACCTAAAACTAAACCATATGACTAAGAGCAGATGCTCCTTGGAGCCATGACCACTTCCCTGTCCCTCCTGTTCTATTTTAAAGCTACTAATAACAGAATTATTTGGGGAGAGTAATGCCAGACCCCTAGAGGGGAAAGTTGTTAAAAACAGAATTATGAGCAGGGTGAAACTGTAGAAAATAAAACTAACACATGTTTAGATGGAAGCTTGAAATACTCTGAAAGCCTTCTGGCAGGCCTCTCTTAGAAAGTGTGGGCATGAAGTGTTCGAGTGGACCACCTTGTTACTGGAACTGTTGATGTGATGGCGGCAGCTCTTCGGTTCCTTCCCTGTCCAGCTATGTCAGACAGGCAAAGCTCCTGTTCCCAGTGCCCAGAATACCAGTTATTCCTTACCCCTGTATAACGAGATGAGTTTCATTTCTAAACTCTCAAGTTCCTTTCTAAGGTGCCTTGGTCTGATACAGAACTGGGTATGCTGGTGCTCCTTCCATTTACCTGGTGCATCAGATGCTCTTGAGAGTTATATCTGTGATTGGTTGTGGCCTGTTTATATTTTAATTTGATCTCTTGGAGCATGAAATTGCCTAGTATTGATTTCTTTGAATTCTTTACAAAGCTTTTGATGTTGAGAACAACATTAGGAGTTCAACTGGTTCACTTGGTTTTAATTTTGCGTTTCAGCTTTGGAAACCCTGCCCTGGATGAAAGAAGCATCTTGGCTCCTCTTTATCAGTGCTGCATGTAAGTGAAATGCAGGGGTGATGTTCACTTTATTTATACAGTTGGTGTCCTGAGGGTTGGCAGTATAATTAAGTTTGGAGCCTTTTGGCAACCTGAAAATGCTTGGGTACTCAGTGGTTTGGTTTTTTGAGGTATTGTCTGCTTGATGTAGTAACACTGCCTGAGAAGCTGAGAAATCCATTTTCATGAAGGCAGTGCAGTGGGTGGTTGGCTGCAGAAAGTGGTCTCACCTCCAGGGTCACTGGTTCAGATCTTCTCATAGTCAGTGTGACAGGTACTTTGCATCTGCAGCTGTCCCCATCCAGCTCCTGACAAATAACAGTGCACATCCCACTCTGGGTTCTCCCTGACAGACGTGAAGGACTCAACGTGTCTGGCAACTTACTCATTTCCAAACATGGTTTGTAAAGAAGACTTGCAGCCCTGCTCAGGGGGCTCCTTTCAACCCAAGTCTGTAGTTTCTCTGCAGGATTTTGTTTCTGCTTTGGCCTTGTGAGCTGTGGTTTGGTTTATTTTATTTTTGGAGGCTGTGACTTGTTGATTTCTGTTCTCTGTCCGCTCTCCCACCAGGCCATTGCTACTTCTCATAGCACCTCTCCTGTGGGGATAGGCTGGGAGAGCTGGGGGTGTTCAGCCTGGAAAAGTGAAGGCTCCAGGGAGAGACCTCAGAACCCCTTCCAGTGCCTAAAAGGGCTCCAAGAGACCTGGAGAGGGACTTTGGACAAGGGCAAGGAGTGACAGGACAAGGGGAAATGGCTTCAAACTGCCAGAGGGCCATATAAGAATTCATATGCAAACTGCTTTAACTATAGGTGTTTTACAACATCTGCATATATTGCTGGTTTTATTAGAGGCTATCAAAACCAAGAGTTTAGACCAGCGGTGCTAAAACATGAAGATTTGGGGGAGAATCCCAAGAGACTTCACAGAATACAACAGTTGAGATGAGTTATGAGAACAACATGAGCAAGTTCAGTGGCCAGTGAAGAGGAAGAATCCCTGCTGTGTTCACTTTCTTGGAAGTTCAGTCAACTGCCTTTTGTCCTTTGTGATTAATTGTTGGTCAGTCAGTGATGCTCTTCCCAAGGCAACTCGAGTTTGTGTCTGAATTAACAACCAGACTGTTGATTGCCCTTCCCTTTGTTTCCTTTTCAAACTGTGTCTGGGAGGCCTCGGGACTGAAGACATTCCTTGCTCACAGTTGGAAGCGTTCCTGTGTAACATGGGAATTGATTCTTCACCTTCAGTTTGCAAGTTTCAGTCAGATCCTGCAGTTAGACCTGGACCCTCTCATCCCAAACCCACTTCTGCACTAAGGCTCTGGCTGTGCCAGGCTCCCTGAGGAGGCTGCCCTCAGTGTTCCTGACGGGCCCACAGCCGGAGGCAGTGGTGTGATGTGTCTGTGTGTTTGTTTCTCTTGCAGCATCCGGGTTTCTACCTGGAACAGGCTCAATTACCTGAAGAACGGGGTGCTGAAGTCTGCCTTAAAAACGGCCATGTCGCATGACCCCATCTCCCCTGTGCTCTCCAACCCCCACCTGGACGCCCTGGACCAGCGGCTCCTCAGCATCCTGGCCACAGTGAAGCAGTGCACAGACCAGTTTGGGCCAGACGTGGTGCTGGTGGAAGACAGGATGACTCTGTCTCACTTGTAATTGTAGTAGAACACAGATGGAACTCCTTTTTTTAAAAAAAAGCAAGCAAACAAAAAAGCGATAGAAAAACAGCACAATCAGTTCAGAAGGGCTGTGGCCAAGATGGACTGACACGAACAGGAAGGCTCCTGAGCCAGAGGAACGGAGGTGACAGTGGCTTTTTCCTTGGGCTGGCAGCAGTGAGAGGTGGGAGCTGGGCCCTGGGGTGGCTCAGCACCTGGAGTGGCATCTTGGCCATCGTGGCGTGTCCATTGCCGGCAGTGGGCATTGCACTGGATAAAAATGGCTCTTGGTGTTGGTGGAAGTGCGTGGAATACAGACACTAATTTGTGGACTGAATGCAGAGGGGACAAATGGAGATGAACAGTCCAGTCCTCTCCCCTTCTCTTCCCCCAGGATACTCTGGCGAGTGTGTCTGATTCAGGGTTGTACACAATCAGCTGTGAGCTGGTTGGGCATTTTACTGCTTCTCTAGAGAACGAGGAAAGGGTGAATAAATAATTATTAGACTGAAGAGTTGTGCCACCCCCCCGGGGGTGGGATGTTCTTCCAAATGCCACGAGGAGTGGGAGAGGGGACCTCTGCTGCTCACTTGGCTTTTCCTCGATAAAAGGCTGGGAAAGGGGTTTGCCTCATAGATGATAATGCTTCAGTGTTTTGGCTGAAGTCCTGTCAAAGATCTATCCACAGGGTTGGAGATTTAGGAGAGGACAGGGTGGTTATACAGCACTTGATAATTAAGGGGTTATTGTAAGTTTCCATGTGTCCTGTCACTGTTTTTTAAGGCATCTGGCAAGGTGTGAGTAGAGAATACCCTTGCGGTCCTGTGTCCACATCAAGAAACAAACTTTTATTCTGTTGGAGCTGAGGAGGAGGACAGGATCTGTCCTTGGAAGTGAAGTCAGTGTGCTTGCTGTGAGCCCCATGTGATGCTGGGGAAAGAGGTGTTTGCTGGGCTTCCCCAGTTACCAACAGTTCCCTGAAGAGTGGAGGGAACCCAGAGCTGTGGTTGTTCTTCTGTGCCCCATCTGAGAGAGCTTTCCTGCTGCTCTCTGTGACCACAGCTCAGTGCTGCTGTTGTGTGGAACACCAGTTTGTCAGTCCCGCTGTTCACCTGGCCTGGCTGTGGCTGAGCTCAGAACTTGTGAGCACTTCTAGTAGGTTTTCTGCCTTCTCAGCAACCCTCACTGCAGTGTTCTTCCTGGGATGGTCACCCCGGGGTCCTCACTAATGGTTTTGGTATAGAGAGGGGAGAGTTGGCATAAGTTGGCTTTTCAGGGCACTCTTCTTGTGCCAGTCCTGTCATTCTTCACTTCAGCCTCTGCTGCCCATGAGCTTGAGGCCATAAAACTTGTCACCTTGGAGTAGGAATCTGTGTCTCCAGAAGGGAAGCAGCTTCATCACTGTTTCCAAATGGAACAGCTTTGCATCAGTGTTCAGTTCAGCCAGAGTGGTCCTTAATGTAAGGAGAGAGCTCCCTGCCCAAGGTGGTTATGGATTACTGGACTTGTGAGCAAGAGCAGCAAAATACCAGTTTAAGCCTTTTTCCTTGATTTGTCTGTCGGGGTCTCTCTAGCTCTGCAGTGTGGGGGGCAGGGAGAGAGCTGCTTCCTATTCTTGTGCCTGGGCCATGCCTGATCCAAGAGGTGTCAGGGAGAGAGTTTGTCTGAAAAATGCAGGTTTATTTTGTTCAAAGTCTTCTTCTCGTTGCATGAACAGAGTATCTTGAAAGTGGAACTTGACTGTTTACCTGAGACTGAATTTTAGGTTCTGTCTCTGTTCCGGACTTGGACACATCACAGACCTGCCCTAGAGGGATGAGGTGATGGGATGGGGTTATTTATTGGAGTTACTAGTCAGGACGGTAACATGCAGACAGCTTTGAGGACACTGGTGTGAGGTTTGTGCCTCTTTCCCCCTGTACCTGACAACAGAACACGCTTCAGAAGCTGTGGGTGGTGCCTTGCAGGTGCCCGTGGGGCAGGAGTGAGTGCTGGCATCAGCTGTTTCCCAGGAAACTTCAGATGATTTACCCAAAGGGAAGATGGTGAAGCACATGGTGGTGGCTTGTAGCATTCTTAAAAGCTTGTTCTCTTTGAGCTTAATCATGATCTCTTAATATTTTGGGAAGGATCTACCAAAATTTGATGTTTTGATTTCTCTGTGATCACTCCTGATATTTACATTTGATTTAATAATGGATTCACAGAAAGGTCTTTCTGTCTTTGAGATTAAATTAATATTGAGGACTTACATATTGCTCCAAGCTGAAACTTTTGCTGTCAGGTGGAACCTGGGGATAAGTTTTTCCTCAGTCTGAATGTCAGAGATTTAATGCAGGGTATTGGTGTATTTTGGTTTACTTGTGAACAAAGGGCATCAAGTCCGGCATCATCAGTAGGAGGAAGCAAGAAATGTTTGGGTTTGGTCGTTTGTTTTTTTTTAAATTTGTGATATTGATGCTTCTGGTTGCTGTAAACACTACTGGAGGTTGGTGTTCTGCAGCAGGAAAGAAGAATTAATTCCTCTCTTAGCCAAAATCAGGAAGATGTGATTTTGGCCTCGTGATAATTTCTGCCCTTTTGGCAGCAGTCGTTGTTTTGGTTGAATACAGAACCCTGAGAAATGTTAAACTGTAACCATTGCAAGGGGAAGGGGGAGCAGCATCCACGTGCCAACAGGGTCTGCTTGAATCTCTGAGAAATACCATGGTTGGCGAGGCAGGTGCTGTGCTCTGTCGGTGGGGTTTCCATGACACCTTCTGATCCTTGCTCACTGTGCACGCTGTGATCCACTGGCCCCAGATGTTACACAGTGCTTGTGCTGTGGATATTGGCGATACCAGAGCGCTCCAAGCACAGAAATCAAGAACTAATTAAAGAGAGAGCACCATCAGCCATCTGCTATTCACCTCCTCCCCCCTGAGTCAGCTCTGGGGTGGAGGAGACGCTCGAGCCAGCTCCCCTTCCAGCAGCTGACGAACTGGAGTGTGTCTTGCCAAACAAACTTCAACTGAAAAATACTAATTTATTAAGAAGGTAATTTATTTGCTGCAGCAGCTGGAGCAAGATGCTGGAAACAGACACCCCTCCCGGAGCTGTCAGAGGATGCCCCTGGGAGCTGCTGCACAAATGGAGGTTGCTAATGAGCAAACAGAACGTTATCATGACTTTCTACTTGTATCCCCCAGGGTCAGATCCCACATAAAGCAACATTGTGTGAATAAAGATTTTAATAAAGCAACATTGATGGATTGTTTAAGTCTCTCTCTCCCTCCCCTCTCTGTCTCTCTCTCTCTCGTTCCAACATGTGGGCTGAATGTTTAAAGTGTTTTGCTGCTGCAATTTCCCAGCTATTCCTTCACTAATGGTTGTCAGTGGCATTTATTCCAGTCGTGTATATCCACGAATGGATGCAGCTTGTTTGCAAGAGCCTTGTTGGTAAGGAAAGAAGTGTCCCAAAGGGATACAGAAGAAACACACACCTAGACTGGAGTGGTTTTCTGACAGTGCATCCCATGGCTCTGCATCTGCCAAGCAGCCTGGGCTGAGTCCTTGGCTGTGTCCCAATAGCTTGGCTTTGTTACCTGGAGCAAGGGATGGATGTGGAGCTGGCAAGAGATGTTTGCAGAGTTGGCAGGTGTTCATGGTCGGTTTTTCTAAGCTTTTATTGAGACAGGGCAGGTAAACAGCCCCCAAAATCTGCTCCCACTGAGTGCAGGCATGTACTCAGGCTGCGAAAGGACTTGTTTTCTCAATGCCCCACCAGTGAGTGTTTGGGAGGCGGGGGAGGTGATGCAGTTCTGGATGTCAGGTGTCTTTGACCTGCTCTGTAACATCAATGTGGGGATGTGAAACCTGCTTGGACTTCAGCATTGCTGAATTCTGTAGGAACTGTTTTTGGGGGTTTATTTTGGGGGTTTTGTGGGGGAGGATGTTCTGGGTTTTGTTGTTTCTTAGCATTGTGTGCTGGCAATAACTTTTCCTATCCTCCATCTCTATTTTTCAGGTGCCAGTTTGCTCTGAGAGTGGGACAGGATTTTTGCTTGTGTTCGAGCAGTTCAAAAGCTACAGATGCTTTTAAGTCCTGACAGGCTGAAATCACCAGTTTAGAGAGCTGTTGTTCCAAGCACTTTGTTGTGCTGTTAAGTATTTCTGGAGTGGTTGGCCTTAGTAACAGGGTGAGGATTCATTTAACTGGGAGATTTTAAAGTGTTTCTGATTATGTAATGAATGCAATTTTACAGAAGAATGAACACAAACAACTTTGAGCCAGTGGAGAACCAAAGGAACTCAAAAATAAGCACTTTCCCTGAACTTCTTAAATTCTTTCCCTACAAATTTTTTATTGAATCTAAAAACTGGAAACAAAAAGAAGTTTTTAGTTCATATATCCCAACTGTGGAACTGGTGACCTGTTCTTTCTTCGTAGGGTCAAAATTTTTAAGATCCTGGGAATAGGACTTTGTGGGGGGGAAAAATACGGGAAGGAGGGGAAAGAACTGTCCTTCGTATCCTTTATTCTAGATCTTTCTTTTATTTAGTGATCCAGTCCACAGCTGTTATACTGAGCTCTGGAGAGAGACTCTTCTGTCAGAGTGCAGCTATGGATCTGCCAAAGGAATTGCTGTATGGCAATTGGAAAAGGCACAGAAAGATGGGTGTGTGGCACTTCCCTGGACAGGGATACGGCCTGTATGTGAACTCCTGGATTGCAGGGCTCCCTCTGTGTGTTTGCCTGTCCCAAGCTTCATTGGGGTGTGGAATAAGCCAGGCATAACCAAAGTTTTGTGGTGCTGTTCTCTCTTTCTTTGTAGATGGCACCCACAGTGTAAGAGCTGAGCTGAGCCGAGGAGGTGGAGTTTTAACCAGGTGGTTGCTGCTCACCAGGACTGATTGCCTGGAATAACCAGCCAGGAGGTGACAAGCTGAGCATCCTTCCCATCATCTCTGGGGTCCTGCAGGTCCCTGCAGCTGCCTCTTCTGCCAGACTCAGCTGAAGATTAGCAAATACTATCATGAGGGTTTCAGCAGAGGCATCAACAAACCCCCTCCTTCCCAAGGCAGGTATGAGCCAGTTCTCCTCAGCATAGCACACCAGGATCTCTCCCAGACTCCTGCAGCATCCCTTCTAATCACTGGGGTAATTTCTTGCCTGAGGCCCCACACAGGGAATTGAATTATTCAAGGAGGGTAATTCCTGCCCCCACACCATTTCAGCACCTGCAGGGCCAGGTCCAACAGGGAATGGTTAGGATCACAGATCTGGGAATGGTTTAAAGCCCATCTTGTTCCAAGCCCCTACCCATGGGCAGGGACACCTTCCACTAGCCCAGGTTGCTCCAAGCCCCATCCAGCCTGGCCTTGGACACTTCCAGGGTTGGGGCAGCCACAGCTGCTCTGAACACCCTGTGCCAGGGCCTATTAAACAACTGGTTTTATTTTCCCTTCTGGCTCTTATGATGTGCTGCAATTAGGCCAGGCTGACATCCCAGGAATTACTCCCTGGTACCATGGAGTCAGTTTCTTTTTTTCCTTTGGAACATGGAAAAATCTATTTTTCATTAAGTCTGTCCCTTTTGATAAGCTCTCTTCAACTAAAGCACTTACCTTGGGAGGGCAGAGTTTGAATGTTACAGCTATGAATTCTTTTATAAATGTACATAAGTCCTTCAGGTGCTTCAGCTTGTTTACAGGAAGGCTGACAGCAGTTCAGTTTGCTGTGGCTACAGTGAGTTCGATTTTTAATTTTTCTTGTTTAATGTGGTGTACTGGTTTTAGTTCTGTTTAAGTTATTGCAACTGGTGTTCTTATTGTAGCCTATTTTGGAAGGTGGAGGGGGCAATTTTGTTAATCCCAGCGTTTTTAATGCCTCCGTGTAATATTTGCAGCCACCTGTAGATGGTGATGCACTCCACTCCATGGGCGGGCTGCATCCTCCTTCCCATCTGCCCGCACCAGGGAATTGCCAGGCTCGATGAATTGCATTTGTTATCCTTCGTATTTTTATTTTTCTGAGCATGTGGAATAACCTTGAAATCTTTCTCCCATTTCCAAAGCATCATGGCCTTGTCTCAGTTAGGATAAGTTGTGGGTGGACTTGCCCTGTTGCAGTAATTGTGGAGGCCTCAGTCTCTTGCAGTAACCCAGCAGTGGGTGCAGCTTAAGGTAAAATGCAAGTTATATGGGAATTACCCACTTCTTATCTTCCCCCTATAGCCGAGTGTGTGCGTGTGTGTGTACACTTCCAAACAAAAGCCAGGGATTGCATGGGATTCCAGGGTCTCTTGCCAAAGCATGGGCCAGCCCTAAGGACTGGACTTGCTGCTGGCTTGTACTGAAGCGGGTTTACAACTGGTTGGGAGAAACTGGTAGGAGGAAACTGGATGCTGGTGATGAGCTTAGTGGTGGCCATGAGTTGTACCCGAGTTCTCCTGTGTGATTTTGCGGTGGTTCTGTGCCGATGTGGATACCTTTTTTCCCCGGCTGTTTGAGCAGAGCCCCCCCTGCCTGTAGAGATGCACTTCTCGGGGTCAGTGAGGAGCCACACTGAGTGTCACAGAGCCGGCCCGTCCCGGAGCTCTGAGCTGGACTGGGAGCCGAGCG
>VXBX01006202.1:306397-329180 GCA_013400415.1 Scytalopus superciliaris | reverse complement strand
CGGGCGCTGCGGGGCTCGGCGGGCACCGGCGGGGACCCGCCCGGCACGGGCCGCCCGGCACCCGGGGCTGCGCTACACACGCACTACTGGCACTACCTGACCTGCAGGCTCTGGCACCAGGGCTGCCAGGAGGAGGAGGAGGAACAAAGAGAGGCCAGTCCCAGCTCAGGTAAGCGCATTCCCCCGTTCTCTCCCTCTCCCAAGCCCCAGAACGCGCACCAGGTCCAAACACCCTGTGCCCTTCCCTTCCCGAGGGTCCCTGCCCTGGGCATCCCCCCCCGCCCCGGGTTGCCACAATCACGTCTGTCTGAGGGGGATTTGGTTGCACCTGTGGGGCTCTTGGTGCCGGGTCGAACCAGGTGCTGCTTGTTCGGAGCTGATTGTCCCTCCCCACAGCCAGGGCTGAGTCCCCACACCCGGGACAGGCTGCCCTTAATTGGGCTCAGCTGAGTGTCTGCTCTAAACGTTAAAAACCCACTCGCCGGAACATCTCCGCTCAGACCTGCCTGCCTGTTCCAGAGTGGAGTTTGCCGCTGGTGGGCCAGGATTACCTGGAGATCCTCTCTGCCTGGTACTGCAGCTTTGGAAAGTGCTGCGAGACAGGGGACTGCAGGATAGTCAACAACATCACAGGTAGGGGCTGTGCTGCTTTTGTTGTTTCTTTGTATTGTTCATTGCTTCAAAAAGAAGTGTATTTTAGCAGGCGATGTAAGTAAAGGGTGTTTCTGAGAAGGGGGTTGAGCTGTGGAGGGTGAGGGGCTGAGCTGAGTCCTGTGTCCTGTGATTAATTTGTGGTTCTGAGACTAGAGAGAGTTTTTCCCTTACTCTGCTGTGTATGTGCTGCAGTTTGCCATGAGCTCTGCCTGCATCCCATAGCTCTGAGGCACGTGCTGTGGCATCCAGACTAGCTCAGGACCCTGCCCGAGGCTGGGAGGCTACACCCAGACCTGTGTGCAAGCCGTGAGTGGGTGCCATTGTGTTTTGCTGTCCCTGAGACTCCTGCTATCCAAACCCTCTGCTGGGAGCTTGGGAGGGCCTTTGGGTACCAGTGCTCTCTGCAGCTGCTGAATGACTCCACCTCTTTCCATAGGAAAAAAGGAGTCAGTGGAAGATTTGTGTCTTTTCTGGGGGCCAGTGGCTGATGCAGGCAGGGCACAGGCAGCCTGTGGCTTTAGTGCCCCTTCAGACTCCTCGTGGCCGTGCAGCCCTGCCATGTTTTGTCCCTTTATTGCCTCCTGGAGCAGCTGGGCTGGCAATTTCAGGCTGAGCTCCTGCTCTCTCTGTGCAGGGCTAGAGGCAGACCTCAGTGAGCAGCTCCACGGGCAGCACTTGGCCAAAGAAGTGGTGTTTCGGGCAGTGCAAGGGTTCCTGCAGAGCCCCCAGCCCGAGAAGGCTCTGGTCCTCTCCTTCCATGGCTGGTCTGGCACAGGGAAGAACTTTGTGGCTCGGATGGTGGCCACTCGCTTGTACCGGGACGGGCTGAAGAGCGACTGTGTCCAGGTGTTCATCTCCCTCTTACACTTCCCCCACCACAAGTACCTGGACTCCTACAAGGTGAGAGCCCATGGGGATGGTCCAGTGTGCTGGGCTGGGGTTCATTTCCTTCAGAGCAGCCCAGACAGTGCTGTGGAGTTTGGGTTTGTAAGTAGAAGTTCTGATTCCCACCAGTGTTCTGGGTACTGCTTGCACTGCCTTTGAGGCTTTCCCCATCTCCTGCTCTGCCCCTGAAGTCAGTAGCCTGGGGGTGCACAAGCATTTGGGAAGGGGCACAGCAGACAGGTGACCAAAGGGATATTCCATGTAATTTACTGTTGTGCTTAGCAATAAAAACTGGAGGGGGAGAGGTTGGGGCAGGAAGCCATTGCTCAGAGACTGGCTGGGCAGCAGTCTGTCTGTGGCAGGTGTGGGTGGCTGCTTTTGCACCACTTGCTTTCTGTCTTCTTTCCTTCACTCCCTGCCTTTGCTCTCCCTGTTCTCTGCCCTGTCCCGGGTGGGAGGGAACCAGTGAGCAGCTGTTTCAGCTGCCAGTCAGGGTTATCCCAAGGGCTCAGCCCCGGGGGCTCCTGACAGCCCTGGTGCTGCTCCACAGGCCCAGCTGCAGAGGCAGATCAGCGAGACCCTGCAGCTCTGCAGGCAGCCCCTGTTCATCTTCGACGAGGCAGAGAAGCTGCATTCCAGCCTCCTGGATGCCATCAGGCCCTTCATGGCTCACCACGGCACCAAGGGCCAGGAGGATCACCAGAGATCCATCTTCCTCTTCCTCAGGTGATTTCTGGGCCTCTGAAGGGGTGGGGAGGAACTGAGTGGTGGGCTTTATCCCCTGAGGTGTCCGATATGAGGGGCTCAGGCTGCAGGGGAGGGGACAGATGTCTTCTTCTCTCCAGTGGGGATTGTCTCTATGGCCAGTTTTGCCTGTTCATGCTGGGCATCCTCCCTGGGAGCAAGGCATTGGTAGGAGGGGCTGGGTCCAGCTGAGCTGGGACACCTGAGCCAGTGTCTGGGCTTTGAGATAAGGAAGCAGAGTCAGAGTTGACATAGTGCCATCCTGCCCAGCTGGGCAGGAGATGTCACACTCCAGGGAGCAAGGCTGGGGCTGCAGGTCTTGGTGGGAAGTTTTTGTGTTTTGGTGGGAAATCCCTGTGCTCTGCTGGGAGGTGGGGAGTTCCCACTGTCTGGCCATGGCTGCAGACAGAGGTGCTGTGAGAGCTGATCTGCCATCAGCACATTCTGTGGTTTGGTTGGTTCCTTTCCCATCCAAAGGGAGAAGGCACTTGGGCACACGCACACCCCAGTGCTGTCACTGATCCAAGCCTAGATGGGGTGCAGCTGGAGGGAAAACTGGGACATCCCAAAGCCAAGATGTGAGTCAGGCAGGTGTCTAAAGTAGCCCCTGAGTAATGCCATGCTCCTTCCCATCTGCCCGGCTCTGTTCAGTTTAGGAATTACAGCCTCTGGCAGGAGCTGTTCCCACTGGCTAGAGGTGGGCAGAGCATTCCTTCTCCACCTGCCACCATCCAGGCAAGTGTTCTAACCTCCATGCCTGGTGGTTCCCTGGGAAGGTGTCCCTGCCTATGGAGGACCTGCCTGTGTGTCCAGTGCCTGTGGAACTGACCACATTCCAGTCCCACCTGCATGGGCCTCTGGCAGGAGCCATGGTGGAGGGGGAATGTGCTGTTGGCTGCACTGGGCTGACTTTGTGTCCTGGTTGGCAAAAGCTGTGAAGGTCAGGAGTGGACATGTCACCCTCCTCGTGCCACCAAGCAGAGGGAGCAGGGTGCCTTGAACTGCAGCAGTGTGTAATCTCAGGGGTTTCATCATCCCTGAGGGCAGTGTGATACTGACCTGCTTTAGGAGGGCTGGCTCTGCTCCAGGGCTCCTGTGGACACTGGCACAGTCCTGCAGCTTTGGCCAGGTGTGGGAGTTGGGGATGGGGTGGGACTGGCTGCCTGTCCTCAGTCAAAAGGGGCTGTTTCTCCCATGGTCTGGGTGGGAGCAGGATCAGTACAAGCTGTTCTGCCCCTAACAAGGCTGCAGGGAGTGGGGAACAGTGTTGGCCTTTTAATTTTGCTTCCCCTCCATTTGGGGTCCAGAGCCTCTGACAGGAGAGGAAGGATGGGTGCAAGGTCTGTGTCTCTCCCTGCCTCCCACCCACACAAGCTCTGCTGCCAGCTGGTGTTTCCACTATCTGCTTACTGGTGGTTCCCAGTATCACCAGTGTACTGGGGCACTCAGGGCTGGGAGCAAACCCCTCACCCACAGTTAAGGGGGCTGCCTGACCTGGACCTGCTGTCCAGGGTGAGGGGCTGCCCTGGGACCCTCAGCAGCTGTCAGGCCCTCTCATCCCCCACTGCACAGCTGGCCCCACAGTGGGTGTCCAGAGGAGTCCTTCTTATGTGGGAACTGTGCTGCTGTCCCATGACAGGGGATGTTTTGCCAACTCCTGAGCTGCTGCATGAATCCCTGGCCTGGACCTTTACATACAGTGGGACTTGTGCCCGGTGCTCTGCCCTTTAACTTGGACTTTCAGTGGTGGTTTGTTGAGGGTTTGGTGTGGAGCAAAGTGCCACCTGTGAGGTTGATGATCTGCCAAGCCAGGACAGGGAGGGGGAGGATTCTGCTGCCCCTGGGTCTGAGCTGGCAGGATGGCAGACAGCTGTATCAATGCCTGTGGAAAGGGGCTCTTTGGGAAGAAGGCTGAATCCCCCATGTGCTGATCCTGGGCAGTGAATTCTCCATTATTAAAAGAAGTGCTGTGGCCTCTGAGGGGGGGCTGTTGGCAGCTCTCAGCAGTTCATCTCTGGGGCCACACTTGAGTGCCTTCCCTTTGTGTCCACAGCAATCTTGGTGGAAACACCATCAATGAGGTCGCCCTGGACTTCTGGCGAGCCGGGCGGGCACGGGAGGAGATCTCCCTGGAGCTCCTGGAGCAGCGGCTGCGGCTGGAGCTGCAGGAGCCTGCAGGTAAAAGCTTGTGGGAGGCTGGGGGCAGCCCTGCCCCTCTGCACCTCCCCTCCACCGTGTGCCACACAGGGCTGGGCACTGGGAACAAGCCTTTACTCCATCCCCACCCCGGGGTTGTTGGCAACATGAGCCCCCTGAGCACAGCACTGCTGGGGCAGGGCGGCACATGAGGAGGGAGCAGCGAGTGAGGGGCACCCCAGTGCTGTAGGGAAATACCAAGGCCTCTCTGGGGCTTCTGGTGTCTCTTGGCATGAGCTGTAGGGACACTGTGCTCAGGCCAAGTGCTGACCAGCGGGCACCTCTCCCACCACCCAGGGCTGGATGAGCCCCTCAGAGCCAAGCCCTGCCTCACAGAGGGATGTCGCTCTCAGGTGAAGCTTCTAAGTTTGTTTTGTCTTGTGTTTTGCTCCAGAGAACAGTTATGCCCACAGCCACCTCCTCAGAGAGAACCTCATCGATTTCCTGGTGCCGTTCCTGCCCCTGGAGTTCCACCATGTCAAGCTCTGTGCCCGCGACGCTTTCCTGGCCCGGGGCCTTCCCTACACCGAGGCCACCCTGGACGAGGTGGCCAGGATGATGGTGTTTGTCCCCAAAGAGGAGAAGCTCTTCTCTGCACAGGGCTGCAAATCTGTACCCCAGCGCATCAATTACTTCCTTCCTTGAACACCAGGTGGGACCACAGGTGTGGTGGAGGTGGTTCTGCACTCTGGGAGCTGCTCCCCTTGCACAGGGTCAGGCAAGCAGTGACCCAGCCAGGCACTTACACAGGGACAGACTCAACCCCTCCTTATTCCAAGGGCTGCTGCAGGGAAGGAGGTGCATCCCACCCAGCCTTATTCCTGGGACATGGGGTCACGCTGTGCTTGGCTGTGTGTGGTCTGTCTGGTGTTTTAAGTCCCTTCTTTAGCTGGCAGTGGCCTGAAGGGGCGATTTGGTTGTGCTGACAGATGCTGCTTCGTGAGTGGGGACTGGCAGTGTCCAAGTTCTTGGTTTGTTGCCATGTGGTGAAGCCAGGCCTTAGGCTAGCCCTGTTGAGACAGTGTGGCAGAAGCCACTTCCTCATCCCTGTCCCCAGTTCTGTCACTTTACAAGATCACACAGAACTGTTTTGCTGGAGTTAAGTTTTTTCCCTCTGTTGCTGTCATGCCTTCCCAAGGTGTTTGCTGCTCAGGGACACATGGGCCAGGATCATGTTTGTGCAGGGAGAAAATGACTGAATGGTCTCCTCTGGAGATGCCAGATATGTAGCCCCTCACTTTGCAGTGTCTGTTGCTCATTGGAGAGTCTTCCATTGTATTGGAAGCAGTGCAGGGATGAGGGGAACTTCTGCTGCAGTTATTTTTCTGAGCAGTTTGGTGAAGGGCCCCCGTTTGCTTCACTGCAAAATGAAAAAGGGGAGAGAATTGCTCTGCCAGGGGCAAATGGCAGTGAGGAGGATGGTGGCTGAAGGAACAGGAGAATCCAGGTTTTCATGGATGCAGGAAGGTTGGTTTTTTTCCTTCTTTTTTTTCATTTTTCTCTTCATTACATTTCATGCTGTGGCTTTTTGGCTGGTATCAGCATTATTGTTACAAGGGCTTGTTTGCTGTCTGGGTACTTGCCAGGTGATAAAGTGTGTTCCAGCAGCTCCAAAAAGTTTCGACAGTGTTACAGGAATCACTTTGTGACCTCTGGGTCAAAACTCCCTTCCAACAGAGCTGTGCTGGTGATGAGCGAGACAGCACATGCCAGGGACAGTGCTTGGGTTCCACGCCACCCCCACGGGGACCTTTGATCTATTTTAAGCTTTGACCTGGTTTGTGGTGCCAGTGAATGAGCAGCACGACCTCCTGGGAAAAGATTGACCAGACACACTCACTAGTCCTGCAGACTTTGAAGTCTGTGCTTCCCTCTGGGCACGCTGGCTCCGTTATCTAACGAGGCTTCATAGTCCAAGGCAGGAGGATGAGACAGCTGCTCTCCTACTTGGCTTAAACTTACCTGTTGTCTGGAGGGGGCTTGAGGGCTGTGCCAGTGTGTGTGATCAGGCATTGCTGAGACTTGGTTTATGGTTCATCTCGTAGTCACAGGTGTCAAAAACCAGGGAAACATGAGAGGGAGATGGATCTGGGAATGGCAGCTTAGGAAGAGGGAGGATGCTGTCCCACAGGGCACAGCTTGGGTTGTTGTTTAGCAAATTGTTGCTTAGAAGGTTGAGTTAAGCCAGGTTAACTTGGGATTATTTTTTTTAAATACAAAAACATCTCCAGCTGTCTGGGTTTGGCTGACGCTGCCTGGGGTGGCAGGAAGTCAGTGTCAGCATCTCCCTGGTCTGAGGCTGGCACTGGGAGCAGCTCTTGGGATGAGGATGAGGAGGTGGTGTTGTCACAAACGAGAGTGATGCAAGCCCTGCCTCTGCTGGGTCACACGTGTCACAGGTGAGGGAGCTTTGATTACACAACCCCAACAGCAAGAGCCACTCTCTGACCACACTGTTTGGTTTCAATGGCATAAATAAAGATACTGCTTTTTTTTTTTTTTTTGTAATCTGGCAGAATTAATTTCTCTATTCAAAACAGGTTTATTACAATCTTCTCTCTCCTACCCACGTTAACAAACTTCAGGTTAGGACTGAGCAGCTTCAAATATTCCTTAAGGAAAAAAAAAGCAGCATCTACTCAGGTGGTTTTTGCCAATAAAATATTGCAACCTTTATTTAAAATAAAATGCAAATTGGCAAAACTTTGTGGAACGACAGGCAAAGAGGCCCTTTCAGGGGCCTTATTTACATCAAGTTTAACACTGTTCGCAGTTCACAGTCAGACAATAGTGAGAGAATTAAATTAGAAAACAAACCAAAATATATTACAATAACAATTAAAAAACAAGACCAGTTGACAACACTGGTAGTAGAGTGATTGGTGATTAACGTGTTTAATTTTAATCCATTCCTGCCCTCAACGAGTTCACTACCGATACAAACAACGTGCCGTGCCTCGGCTTGGCCTGCTGTGCACAACAGACACGTGGGGAAGAACAAGCTCCTTTGGTACAGACACTGCTCAGCGTGGGGGTGTGGCAATCACTCCGGTGTCCCAGCACCTCTTGTTAGCAGGGGTGGGCTGAGGGGATTGTCCTGCACACCAGGGAGCTGCAGCGCAGCCCCAGCACCCACCCGTGCCGGATGGAGCTGTGGGAGGGTCCCACGTGTGCTGCAGTCACTACCTGTGTGTCCTGCCAGCTCCACCTTGGCAGCCAGTTGGGGCTGAGTGTGTCACAAGACAAGACAGCAGCCTGTAGGCTTTGCAGCCACCATCTTCTGGAGTTGCTGGTGGTTGTCACAGCTGTGGATGGCCCACAACTCAAGCCTGCCTCAGGTAAGTGGTAGGACACCCAGGCTGGGATTGCTCTGTGGCTGCACAGTGTAACCCGTCCCACCCCTCATTCTCTCCCTGCTGGGTAGGAAGGGGCTGCCCTGTCCCCCTTCTTGCTGTGGGGTTTAGTTCCTGCTGCCCACAAAGCACAGGCTGGCCCAAAACTCCTGCATCAGCCCACCTTGTGTATGTTAACATGCAGTGTTGGGCTGTGTGTCTCTGGCACAAGGCCAGTGGTGCTCCAGATGTCAGGAGGACAAGGACAGCCCTCCCTCCCTGTTGTGCTCTGCATCAGCAGCACTGCTCCCCCTTCAGTTCCCCTTTCCCAGTGGCTAAATTTGGTGCAGTCCCCAGAGACAGACTCTTGTCTCAGCCTCGCTCCTGTCCCCACTAATGAAGAACATGTGATTAAATCGAGTGCACCGCTGGGGGAGTAAGAAGGCTGTACAGAGAGCAGGAAGGAGAGAGCAGTGCACCTGTGAGTCAGCCAATTCCCACAGCAGTAGGAAGAGAACATGCCCCACTGAGCTCATGCTTTGTGCTTGGCGTTACTGGGCCCAACGTGGTGCCAACCCCTGTTGCAAAGACGACTTCAAATTCCAGCCCCTACTAGTGCAAGTGAGAGAGCCTGACTGTGACAGTGTCCGTACCCCCGTGGCTGCCTGTCAGTGCTGGGGAGAAGAAACAACAGGATTTATGCCTGGTCTGCCCCAAACAGTGGAGCAAGAAGAGCTCTCCATTGGGACAAGTGTCACCACCCATAACGCTCCTTCACACGTCTGGTGCAAGGCTGAAAGCAGAGAATTGGCCAGAGTGAAGACCTTTAAGGCTGAACAGAAAGCCAGGCCTAGCTAAAGGGAGAAGGAACAGTAACAATTTTAGGAGTAGCTGTGGAAGGAAGAACAACTGGACGGTGATTTGCAGCAGAACCAGCTTTCCCAGATAAGCATCCTTTTGCTATCATGCCAGAGGGCAGTTTGGGAATAAAACACTGTGGGGCAGCAGAGGCAGCAGCAATTCTGCAGCTCCCTGTTTAGGGGGAAGAAACCTACTGTCAAATCAGCACCACCTCTGCCATCACCCACCTGCCTGGTGTACGATCACAGGTAAGAGCAGGGAAAATGCTCTCCCCATGGGACTGACAACAGGCAAACCCCCATCTTTTTCCACCACAGGAGGGATCAGTACTGAGTGGGTTCCTGTGCTGGTACAGAGGCTGTGGAGTCTCCATGCTTGGAGATACTCAAAAGCTGCCTGGACACGGTCCTGGGAGGGGTGGGTCATGGTGGCCCTGCTTGGACAGGGGCTTTGGACCAGGTGATCTCCCAAGGTCCTTCCAACCTCAGCCATTCTGTGACTCTGGAAAAGCAGTGGCATGCTGCCCTGTTCCACTGCATCTGAAAGGAAGTGGGGAGGGCCAGTAGAGGGGAACCAGTGGTTTGTTGGGACACAGCTGGTTTCTTCAGAAAGCACTGCAAGAGGGGAGCTCCAGTAGTTAGAAAACCCATGTTGCTATTCTGTCACTTCTGCTGGCGCTTTTCTGGAAGACTGGCATTCAGAAAAAGAAAAAGCTTAAAATATAGTCATCAGAATTGGACTAAGCCTTAAAGTAGTGTGGTTAAAACCCCTTTGCCCTGGGAATCCCTTCAGTTTGAGCCCATCTGTCCTTGGCTGAGCAGCAGTACAATGATGACACCACACGATTGTCTGCCAGGGTGAGCAAGACCTGCCCTTCTGCCCCAAAGAAAGCTCCTCTACCTTTTAAGTCCTTCTGATTGTTTGTCAGGCCATGTGAAGCAATGCCACAAGCACCTCTCCCTTTGCAGGTCACCTTTCCAAAGGCAGATAGTTTGGATGCACACCTTCCATAAAGATGACTGAAAGAGATAAGGTAAACCACAAAAGCCTTCAGTAAAGTCTGCAAGATAAAGGGGTTGGTGCCCAGCCGGGTGTGGCTGTGGAAGAGCCCCCCGGGGATCCTGGGCACGCTGGGTCCTGCTGAGAACTGGACAGCAGCAGGGGTTGCTTGGCTTTGTCCCCCCTCCTTTCATTTGGCCAGTGAAGCACATAAGTCCATTGTCCCTCACATGCTGCTCCTCTGCTGTGCCTCCACACACCGTGAGACACAACTTTGTTTACCACAGACCAGTAATAAAATGAGGATTCTTAGACACCAGCCCATTTCTAAAGATTTTTCAAGGCTCCTGTCTCACTACACAATGTGGAAAAAACAGGGCCACTCTGAGACAGCCCAGCAGCAACAGGATGATGCTTCTAGACAGAAATGGAAGTGCCCATCTTGTAAAGCTCCACTCTAAAAGCAGAAGGGTCACACTTTAAAAACAAGTTTAAAGAGCATTTTAGCCAAAAATACGAGATTTAAGGTGCAAAGTGAGCAAGATCCTCTATCAGCAACAGTGTGAAGTGAGCAGCAGCATGCATGGAAATGCTTATTTGGAGTCAGGTGTTAGGCCTGTTTCCTTCCTCTCACAAACCAGCAATTGAGGTCTCTGTCCTTGCCAGCACATCTACACCTCAGGGAGTTGTGCACAGACACAGAAGATCAGCTTTTGAGACCACAGCAGTCTACAAACAGCACAGGACCGAGGAAGACAACGCCAGCCCCTCACTCTGGGACTGTTAGAAGGCATCAGAGACACAGGGGGAGCCCTGCAAGGCAGAGCCATGACTTCTGTTGTCACATCCCAGGCAGAGGAGTGCACAGTTTATGTGCACGTTCCCGACAGCACAGCGTAGGATTCTGGTCTAAGCAGAGAGAGATACCTGTGGTTCCCCTCTGTGTGCTGCCACACTTTGTCACCTTTGGATGCAGGGAAGCTGGAAGCTGTGAGGCTGGTAAGGGCTAGAACAAATCCCAGGAATCTGGCAGTGTGGAAGGGCACGGACAGCTCCAGGGAATCCCTGTGGTAGGCAGGCCAGGCTGTACTTCCTGGCTCTCCAGCTGGCCCTGCAGTGCTGTGACTGCTAAAGGAATGTGGGGAACAGCCAGGGTGGCAGAGGCTCTGCCTGACCTACAGTGGGTCCTCAAGGTGATCAAACTGAAAGGGGGAGTCAACCTGGTAACAAGTTAAAAACAATCTAGAGCTTAAAAAGAAACAACCCACCCACCCCAACAACAACACCAGCAAGTTGTGCAAGAGCCCCAAACTACTCAAAAACGACCATCAAGCAGCACCCGTGCTAGACCACTAGAAATAGGTATCAGTGAGTGAAGGCTGTGTGGTGGGGAAGGGGGTATTCCAGTGGTAAGTCTGCCCAGCATCCCTGACGCTTCCGACACGATGATGGATGAGAACATGTGGTGGATGAGGTGGACAGGAGGGAAAAGGGATAGTTTCATATATTAACTAACTTTGCAGTTCTCATTACAGCAGCAACAGTGCTGTGGAAGTTAAGCCATCCAGGCTAGTGCATCCACTTCCAGCAGCTCTGAACACTGTCAGTGCATTAGACCTTTCCCCCAGCTGCACATGACCCCGCCTCGGAGCCCCTCCGACTGCTCCGCCGTCGGTACCAGCAGAGCCCCAGTGCTTTTCCTCTGCCTTGTTGGGAGAGCAAAGCACACGTGAGTGCAGACAGGGCAGGATCTGTACAGCAGAGCAGCCTGCAGCCACCCCAGTACTCTGCTATCACACATCAACCATCCTTCCCAGTGAGAACCTGCCATCAGTTCTCCTGCCTCTCCAAGGGAGGAGCAAGGAACTGCCTTCCCTTGCCATACCGAGCAGATCAGCTTGACTAGCTAGGGACAGAGCCTTGATGTTTTGCCCCTTACAGCTTTAATCTACCCTCTCCATCCCCTTTCTTTGAGATGAACCTGTAAACGTGAGGAGAACTCAGTGATCTGAGGTACTTCACATACTCAAGTATCAGTCTTTCCTTTTGAAAGCATCAGTACAGAAAAAAAGTCCCCCCCTCCCTCCCCACGCGTGTTTCTCTTACCCAGATTGACAGTAGCTACCTTTGCACCACGTCGCTGATTTCTTGGACACATGACAATAAGTTATTAAGGACGGGGTTAGCCCCGGGGACACCAGCAGCTGTCGAGGACACCTGCAGCTCCTGCAGGCTGAGTTCCAGTTTGCTCACGGCCTCCCGGAAGGCGAACTTGTTGCGCGTGTGCGGGATGCAGTCCACGTAGCCTGAGCAGTAATCCAGCAGCTGGTGCCCCGTGTCCACCAGCTGGCTGTTGGGGGTGGGCTCGGCGATGGCGCTCGAGAGCAGATCCGCGCACTCCAGCAGCGCCTCCTTGCTGATCTTGTCCGCGGGGATCTTCTCAGCTGCCTGTTTGGTCTTTCTCAGCGCCACCTTCGCGCCGGCCGTGCCGTTGGCCATTTTCACCGGGGAGGTGGAAGACGATGACAGAGGCACTTGAGGCGGAGGCATCACGGGCCTCCCAGGTTTTCCACCAACAGGTGCTGCTGCTGCTGCCGCCTTCTTGCTCCCTTCGCTCGATTCCAGTCCGTGCTGTGCTCCCGCCACGGTGCTCAGCTCTTCTGCTGCTTCCGAGCAGGCAGCTGGCTGTTGGAGGAGCCTCATCACTGGTGGTGGAGGGGGAGCACACTTTGGTTTTACCCGTCTGGGCCGGTCCCTGTCGCCGGAAGAAGTGACCTGATGCTCAGATAAGAGCTTAAATTTATTACCCTGAGAGTCTGTGCCAATGAGCTGCACGTCTGCTGGAGTGTGTTTTAGAGTGGGTGAGATTAGGACTGGCACTTTGTGGTTATGAGTGGTTGGAAGTATTGCTGCAGCCTTTCCTGGAGATGACCATCCCGGCCTCTCGCCATCCTCAAGGGCCCCCTGTCGTGGGCCACTGTTCTTTTCCTTTCCCTTAGGAGCTGCTGCTAGCCCTGGAGCCTCCTTTTCTTCCAATGCAGAGGGAGTTCGGAAAGGGAGTGCTGTGGCTCCCCTCGGCAAGAGTTTTGCTTTTGGTCTCTCTCTGGTCAAAGCAGGGCCTTCTTCAAACCTTTTGGGAAGCAGGTCATTAGCCCTCCCCGTGCTCTCATCGGGCTGAGAGGAGGTGGACACAGTCCGTTCCAGCTGAATTTTTGACCTCTGGGAATTTCTGGGAAGGGTCATTGCCATCCTATCCTGCTCTGGAAGCCCTGAGGACATGGAAGATGTCGAGTTTGACCTTGGGAAAGGCTTTGAAGCTTCTTCGCTGCCGGTGGGTTTTCCTGCTCGTAAACCCAGTGTCTTTTTGATCAAGCGCGGTGTAAAGAAACCAGTGATGCCCGACCACCCTCCGCTGGTGCTCACGCCCCCACCACTGCTGGGCCCTGTGCCATCATCGCTGTAGAAGGTCCTCTGCACAAAGCCCCCTCCATAGCACTTGGGGGGTGCCAGGCTCGTGTCCTGCTGCGTGGGAGCAAAGGAGAACCCGTCCACGTGCTGCAAGGAAGCAACAGAGGAAAAGTTACCCGTCAGCTCGTACTTCTTGTGGGGCTGGTTCTCCATCTCCCGGAAGGAGCTGCTGCGCTTGGGCGGCGTGGGAGCGTTCCTCTTCTTCATAAAGGAGCTGAAGAAGCCACCTTTCCTGTCCCTGGTGAACGTGGTCTCTTTGGCATCCTCCAGCAGGCTGCTGGGTGACTTGTCCCTCTGCTTGCGGGGCAGTGCAGGAGACCCGGTGGTTGGCTGTGTGCTTCTGATGAAACCTGCGCAGAAGAAACACGTGTGAGGCTGCAAAACCTATTTCCATTTCCAGCTCCCTGTTCTGCAGTGGGCTTCATGGGCCTGGCCTGTTTACCTGCCCAGGTAAGAGAGGAAGGGAGCACTTTAATTTTTCTTTAATTTTTTCCATTTCTGCACATAACTTGTCTGAAGAGGCCACTTTGGGGAGAAAGAGATCAGAAAAAAGTCTCTTCTATTCCAGTTTCTTACTCCCTTCCTGTGCTTTTTTTCCTGCATCCTAAATAACTGTAAGTATTAAAAGAAAATACCTTGTTCCATTGTCAACTTTAGTTTTGAAGCTGTCATTTAAAAAAAACAAAAAAGCAGCAAAACTAAATATGAAAGAAAGAAATACAATGGGATTTACTGGAAGAACACTGAAAAAGCTGCAGTGTTTTCTATTTGCTAGTAAATAATTGGGCTGCTGAGGTGGCCAACAGCCCTCATGACACAGCAGCCTCACTGCCCCTGCCCCAGTGCCCATACCTGGTGCTGAGCTGGAAGCAGAGTGCTCCACAGTATCCTGTGTCCCTTCAATGTTCTCCTTGTTCTCTGCCTGTTTCTTCAGTGTTCTTGTCTTGGAGGGAAGCATGGGTAAGCGGGGCAGGTAAGGAACTATGGAGGAGGAGGAGGCTGTTCTGCCAAGCTCCTCTGCTACCTCTGTAGGGGTAAAAAGAGGGAATAATTGGAACACAGACCAGCACAGGAAGAGGGGGAAAAAAGATCTGGGTCTCTAGTGCAAACCCAGACTGACAGGAAGAGATCCATGAGTGAGACATATGTAATTTGTGAGTTTAGTTTTTGTTCAGGTCTAGAGGTGTTCAGGGTCAGATGTTTTTCGTAATGATTTCAAACTCATTTACATGTTTATAAATTCAGCAAAAAAAAAAAAAAAACCAAGTGGGAAGATCTGTACAAGAGGTCTAATATAAGTCTAGTTCTGTGCTGGGTTAGGTGTTGATCAAGAGTTAAAGCCAGCACTGAATGCATTTGCCTCTTTTTAATCAAGGTGCCTTCTATTGATTGGGATCTCCCAAAGTTGTGTCCTCTCTGGATCTGGATCTAAGCTGCTTTGCACTGCACCTCCCTATTGGAAATGCAGACTATACATCTCCTTCCCAACACCAACAAAAGGTATGTGATTGGAAAAAGAAACAGAGGAAAAAACTCACAACTCCTGGCCACACCCAGGGTGTCATTCGTGTGGCCACTGGACGTGCCTGTTATAGATCCTCCCTGGTAAAACTCCATCTGATCTGTTTCTTCTGTAGTAGGGAAGTGGATGGATCAGTTTCATATTTGATTTTAAAATTTAGCAGACGCTCAGACATTTCTGCCTGTCTGCTGAATAATATCACATGCCTCAACAGCATTTACCTCCTGGCTGACTATATTTGAGAGCTGAGTTGCACAGATTTGCTCCTAGAAGTAGCTAAGTAGAAAATCCAGAGATTAAGGCATGCTTTTTAAAAATGAAGGCTGGTAGAATAATATTTCATGACCTAATTGCTGCAGTCAGCTAGGGACTGTGCTATGCATACATCATTATGGCCCTCTCCATCACTCATTATTCCTCACTCTTCAGCCCGGGAAACAAGATTTCCTCTAAAAGAGGAGACTATTCTTTAAATTGACTCTTTGGCATCTTAGTGCTCAACTGAAACCACACTGTCCCCTGCACTGGTTTGTGTCTGAGGTTTATTCAGTATTTGTGCAAGTAAGAGAATGTATAACCTGTGCTGTTTCAGGAACAAAACAACAGCAGCTCTCACCCTCTGAGATGCTCGAGTCGTGGAACATGGTTTCAAAGGCCTGGTGGGTCTCAGCAAAGGAAGGTCGGTCTGGTGGGTTCCACTTCCAGCCTGCAGTGTCAGAAAGCAGAGTAAGTCTCAGTGCCTGAAATAATACTGATAAGCAGGCTTTAGAATCCTTCACAGGCATTAATTCATAGCAGTCAGTCACCCTACAGTATCCTAACAAACCTTGAAAAGAAGGAACCAGATCTAAAATATCCCAGCTCTCTGCACCCTCCACAGCTTTTTCTGATCTCCCCATCTCTGATTTGTTCTGGGTAAAGGAGAATTCCATATTTGCTACCGTGGCTGCTTGGACTGAACACATCCAGCCCAGTCACAGATAACTGTGTGTGAAAAGCTCCAGGTACCATCCTGCTCACGTGCTCTTAATACTGAAACTCAGGCAGGCCCATCTAAAAGGATGTGTGCAGCCTGTGGGGCAATGGGGAGGAGAGTGCCTTGATCCCAGATGGAGCTTGGAAAGTCATATATCATGATGAAAAGTGTAATTTCTGCAGTTAGAAACCCATGGTAGAGGAAGGTATTCTGGAAGCACTATCTGTTGGTATCACCATAGGGTGTGCAAAGTGACTGGCACTCTGCTCACTTTGCATGCATTAATATCACATGAATTCCCAGCTTCTGGGCCTTTGTCAGCTTCCTGAATGGCTTTTTAAGCAGAAATACCCTTCATCATTACCCAGCTTCTTTGTTTCCTGACTGAAGTTCCCCAAACTTTCTCTGACATGCTGAGGGATCAAATATTGCTGGAGACAGGCTGGTAACTACAGATGCCCCCCACCCTCTCAGGCTTTGCCCCCCAAAGTGGAAGGAGATACTCACATGCCCTCATCAGTTCATACACCTTGGGAGGGCACCCCTCTGGCTGTTCCATCCGATAGCCCTTTTCCAGCAAATCATACACCTGAGAGAGGTCAATGCCTGGGTATGGTGACATCCCATAGGTAGCAATTTCCCATAACAGCACTCCAAAGGCTGCAAAAGGAGGAAAACACAATTCCTGGTCATAAGGCTGCTTTCCTCTTGTGTTGCTCATTATGCTGTGGCCTTCACTGCATCATTTTCTCACAGGTGCCTCAGGCCAGTCTGGGTGAAGACATCACATGCTGAAAATGCTATTGATCAGGAAGCTGTGGCCTGGCCTGTGACCATCTCCTCCCCCCACTTTTCTGCCCGGGCCAGAAAGCAAGTTACCATCTAGGCTGGCAGAGCAAAACAAAATGAACAAGAAAAGAGGCCTCAAGGTGAGTTTTCTTACCCCACACATCTGATTTGATTGAAAAGGTGTTGTAGGCCAGGCTCTCGGGAGCCGTCCACTTGATTGGGAACTTGGCTCCTGCGTGGGCTGTGTAGGTGTCACCGGTCATGAGCCGACTCAGGCCAAAGTCAGCCACCTTCACCACGTGATTTTCTCCAACTAAGCAGTTCCGTGCTGCCAGGTCCCTGTACAAAGGAAAAAGAGACACCACTGCAGCAAGAGAAGGGCTTTTGAACACAGTTTGGGGTCCCACTCTCCTGAACTGGGAAGCTCTGAACACAGCAGGTCAAGGCAAGGTGAGCGTTGTCCTGAACAGTGGCAGAAACTGAGTGGAATTAGTCTTAGCAGCAATGGGGTAAATCAGGATTAGGATTACTTCTTTAAATTCTATTAAATTTCCAGTAAATGATAGCTGTTAGGGTGATAAGTTTATGTTTTTTGAGGCTAGGATGAGATCAACAGCTCATCACACACTGGTAACTGGTTTATGGCATAGCTTTATCTGGATTAAAACAGGACTTGAGGTGGATGCTGTCTGGCACACAGCGGGTACAGGACAAGACCAACTGTCAGGCAACTAGGCACAAGATTGTAAGTCTCCTGTGAAAGTCTTGGGCAGAAGTGAAAGGATAGTACTGAAACCAAACAGCCAGTGGACAGGTGTGAAACCTAACTCTGGAAGAAACCTCCCCAAGAGCAGGAATTCCTGGGCCACCACACTGGTGACCTGCTCATCACTGGAATCTGAAACTGTACCAGCTCCACGTGACTTCACCCACCTGTGAATGAAGTTCTTCTTCTCCAGGTACTCCATGGCAGAGGAGATCTGGGTGGCCATGTAGAGTAGCACAACAGCACTCACTTCCTCACGGTTGCAGTCCCGTAGGTAGTCCAGCAGGTTGCCATAGGGCATGTATTCTGTCACGATGTAAAAGGGGGGCTCCAGGGTACACACACCTGGCAGTGAGGAGGGGGGAGCATGTCAATAAAGCTTCCCTTTCTTACCACTGTTCCTGGTTCAATATCCATTTACTGCATTTTGTAGCAATGAGTGTTTCTCTGAAAAGTGAAGATTTCCATCTACAAGACCCAGGTCAATGCAGCCCAACTTAAAACTGCTTCTGTCTAATTGCCTGTCCATCTGCTTTATGGATGGAGGAGCGTGTCTATGAAAGCACTGCTTTTCCTACACAACATACATGAAGCAGTAGCTCCGTTCTTTGGAAGGTTACAGGATCAAACAGGAGATAATTTGAACATGTAATTTGCTTTTCTTCCCCTCCCTGCCTTCCTAAAGCTCAAGAGTGGCCAGCTGGAGGCAGGTACCTGTCACCTGGGAAGATTTCCAGACTGAAATGTCCCTACAGAGTAATGTGAAGTGCTCCTATGTGCTGGGTAAGGAATCAGCACGGTGGGACCTGCTCCTGAAGCAGCATTCTCACACATTCCTGGGATGACTACTTGCTACAGTCACTGTACAAAGTGGAGGAGGGGGGCAACAGGATACTCTTGTCATGTCTCTGTGACCTCCCCCTGCAGCACTGCTGAGGGCCTATTCATACCCTCACACATGTGCTGGAGTAAAACAAACTATGCTGTGCATCACAAAGAGCAAAGATGCAGCTCTCTGATGACAAATCCCTCAGTCTCTGCTCCTGGAACCAGACAGGGCTGGGCAGACACTTCATCTGTGCCCATTTTTTAAATGGGCACAGAATAGTTGCCATTAGTAAAACCCTTCACATGCCTCACATTTCTCCTTTCATCCCAGGCTTGGCTTGACAGCTCCACTCCTGAATGCAGCAGAAGGCCAGAGGGAATTAAACACTAGTAGAGGTTTAGGGTGGCTCCTTAAGAATCTTTGTACATGTAGAATTAACAGCATCTGCCACTGAGACAACAGGGCACAGCCAAGCTGTAAAGCCTGTGGATTTCTTCCAGTCATGTGCTGTTTGAGCTCATGTACTTATTTGGTGATACACAGGGTTCTTCAGTGATCTGGTGTCTTCTGCTTAATTAGGGACTAATTTGTTCTCTTCAGTGCAGCCTATTCTGTAAATGTCTCTGACTTGAGAAATACAAAACAGCATTTGTTGTGCTTCCAGTTTAGTTTTTCCTTTCACTTTGAATTTTCTTATAATTTTGTTCTGTTCTCTCAGGAAAATAAGTCATGGAAAATAACTTCGTAAATTGGATTCAACACAGCAGAGAAGGAATCTGAGCCTGATAACTGAACCCTGGAGCACATCTGAGGCCAAGGACACAAACTAACAGGAGGATGATATTGCAAATTTTTATATAACACACAGTCATGCCTCGACAGCAAAGTTGTCTGCTAATGTAAGTGACTGTATTTGATGTTTTATTTAAAATTAGTGTCTCTTAGCACCAATATTACATAAAGTTATCAAAAATACCACCCCGTAACCTGACCTGATTGAAAAAGTTATATAAATACAGAAAAGCTGCCACTGCATTTAAACAAGATGGGTTTTTGCCTAAAGGAAAACTAAGTAAGAACAGAAAGAGCAAGGTATGTCACTGACCTAACAACTGCACTAGATTTGGGTGCTTGATCTCCTTCATCACAGCAGCTTCTTTCAAGAACTCTTCCACTTCCATGGTATCTTCCTAGATAAACAAGAGGGGCAAAAGAAGGGAACATTTATCTTCATGGCCAAGGTCTGGTAACACCACACACTCAGGCTGAATGTAAGTGATGGCATCCTCCTCTCCATTCTGGTGTTTTGGCTTTTACCAAAGCAAACTGTAACAGCCCTGAAAAGCTGCCTGGCTGGCCCAGAGCAGGGCAACGTGACCAACTGCAGTGCCCAGACAGTGCCAGGCTGGCTTGTTTGGTAGCTGTTGTGTCTGCTGAGAGAAAGACTCTCAGGCTCACTGACCCAGCTGTAAAAGTTTGAAAGCTCCTTTTTACTTAGGGGACACATAGACTTGCAGTTGTTAATGTTGAAAGAAACAGAAGGTTTTGCAAAAAAAAGGTAGAGAAGCTGATTTATTTTTTTCAGGAGTAGAGGAGATGTTGCAGAAGGCATTTCTAACTCCTTTGATTTCTTAAAGGTTCCACAGCTCCTCTGGAGAAAGGGAAGTTGACTTGGTAACAGTTTTGACTTGGACACACAGCTCCCCTGCTGGGCCAAAACTCCAAGGTGTTTTAAGCTACACACACTGGTGCAGGTTTGATAAGGTAACTTTGGTCTGCAAAGCTGCTCTCAAGCGTGGATTTTATGCAGATCAGCACACTCCATATTCTAATCCTCGTGTCATTAGGTGGTGTGATTTAAAACATTCCAATTTCCTTCCTCTTATCATAAACAGTGACCAACTGAACAGTGCTGAAAATCTGAGCACTCACCTTTAATGTTTTCACAGCAACAGTGAGATTGTATTTCTTCCAGACCCCCACGTACACCTCGCCGTACTGCCCTCCCCCAAGCTTGTGCTTCATGGTGATGTCAGTCCTCTCCATCTCCCACTTATCATGGATGGGGGACACTCCATAGACAGTGGGCTTATTGCACTTGGGTGCTGGGTAGTGCAGAGTTGTCACCAGGCCATCTGCCACCGTCGAGTGGTGGTGCACGAGCTCTGCCAGAGTGCTGAAACGGCTTTCTGCTGTCACATAGACCTGGTGAGGAACAACCAGGAATCTGCTTAAATGAAAGGAGCTGGAAGCTTTCAGTAACACTGGAAAACAGGTACAGCAAAAACATTCTAATGGGTTCTTCTTTAAAAAAATCAGAGAACCGGATTTTAGAGTATTTGTTCTCATCTTGTTGAGCAAATGACTATTAATCTGTGGGATTTCTACCTGCAGAAGACAGCAAGATATATAAGCTATCACTTAAGAGCTGTGCTCTCTCCTGCCTCATGCTTTACAGGACTAGAAATTGGAATTCTTGTAGCCAGGCACAAGGCCTGTTTTTGCATGTCTCAACACAACATATTACTATTTGATCTAGGTTAAAAATGCCAACTTCCCAATGCTTTGCCTCTTCTAAGCGAACCACCAGTGGAAGGCTACCACCACCCCCAACCACAACTGCCTTGCTCCCCAGCTACTTTCAGCCAGAACAAGGACTTGTCTGCACATCATCCTTCTGTTTGGTGAGTTACCAAACTCTTGGCATACTTGTTCTTTTTTCATATTAATAAACCAGTGAACCTGTTTTCTCTCGTGCCCCCCCTCTCTCCCTTAACAGTCTGCAACCTGATATTCTGCACCACCTCTCCATGTCCTTATCTGCTCCCCCCCAGCACTGCCCAGAGATGCTCACCTTCCCATCCGAGGTGGTGTTGATCCTGTAGTGGTAAACACGCCCTTCGTACCTGAGCGAGATGGACAGCTGGCCCGGGCTGCTCTCGCTTTCCCGCACCAGGAAGCTGCCGTTGATGAGGCTGCTCAGCAGGTACTCGGCGGCACTGCGGGACACCGGCCCGTGGTACCAGGAGTGCTTCTCCAGGCTGTTCACTGGCGTGATGTAGTTGCTTGGTACCCAGCCCTGCCCGTTCTTCGAACGTACCTCGCTCCACTCGCCATTCTGGTTGTAACCCAGGACTCGCAACTTCTCACCTTGGACCAGCAGGAAAGAAGCAAAATGAGTCCAGTGCAAGCCATGGGGTTCTCACTGAGGGAGGCACATCAGCTGAGCCTGGGTTTGTGGCTTAACAATAAAAATCATAACTACACTGCTATATATATCAAGTATTTATGAAGCAAAGTTTCAGACATACTATGATACTGTTCCCTGATTTACCACAGTGAGAGTGGTGAACTCAAAAAGCTTCTTGTACTTGCGCTTTTTTAGACTAGAAAGACTTTATTTTCTTGGAGGGATGAGGTTTGTGTCTCCTTGACTTAAAACCTTTCTGCAGAAGGTCCTATTCTGACATATGTCCTGACCAGAACCTCTCTGTGCAATGCTTAATTCCTGATTCTGTCCCAGCTGAAAGTGCTGAGTTCTGTTACCATCCATAATGTAACCACTTCCCTCTGCCCCTCCCCACAAGAGGTATCTTGCAGGGCAGTGGTTTGGGGAGCCTGGAACAGGAGTGGGCTGCACCGTTTGTCCCAGGAAAACTGTCCGGCAGGTGTCCCTCCAGCACCAGTGAGGGACAGACTGTCTGCCCACCACCATCAGTTCAGGGAGCTGTACCTGCACCATTCCCACTCCTATCCAAGGGCAGGATCCCACTCTGTGTTTTCTGTTGTGCAGGTTGCAAGCTGGCAGCCGCTGTGTGACCCCCAGCCTTACCTTTGGTGATGCTGAGTGTGTTGTCACCACTTGCTACGAAATCATAAAGTGCAACAAAGAGATTGGGATCGCTCTCGGTGGCTCCAAGCAGGTTCTCCTTGGAGCTCCATCTGATGGCTTCATTCAGGGCCTGGGGTTCCACATCACAGCCGTAGGGGCGGTGCAGGGCCTCTGGGAAAAGAGCAGAAGAGGCAATTATTTTGTGTACAGTTGTAAACTACACAATCAGGGAATATCCTGAGTTGGAAGAGACCCACAATTTCAATTTAGATATATACATCTCTATTTGAACTTTTAAAAGCATTCATATATATAAAAAACAGGTTAAAAATGCTTTTTAAAATTACATGAAGTAGTGAAGGAAACCTTCCAATGCCAGAATGTTATGTTTTATATGTTTATGGTTCCTGTGGTGGACACAGCCTGGATCTGAAACCAACATTACAAATACAGGTAAGACTGAATTATGACACTAATGAGATGCATAAGCAATTGAGTCAGTATTAACAGGAGCGATAGTGACTTGTAGCATATTACAAGACTGTGTAAAGAAAACTGACAAGGACAGAAGGTAGTACAGGTGATGGTGGGTATTTGACAGCAGCCTTTCTGAATACTCAGGCACTTCTGGTTTGCTGTTTCAAAGGACAACCAATGAAAACCTGTTAGTACCAGGGAGCAGGGAAGAGGACTCAGATGTGTTTATAAACAAAAAGTCCCTACAGTTTTTACGATTATTAAAATCAGGCTAAATCCAAAGAGTTTTAGAAAGAAGTGTATAAGAAGCAAAACTGTGTGAACACTTCATGGTAATGCTAAGTCAAGACCATCCTTGGCTTTGTAAGCCACAGAGAGTTTTTCTAAGAACATGAAGCAGAATAAATTTCAATATTAAGAGAAAGAACAATGTTAGGATTTCATACACACACA
>VXBX01006202.1:276626-306367 GCA_013400415.1 Scytalopus superciliaris | reverse complement strand
AGGGGGGGGGGGGAGGAAAAAGTTATGTATTTTTTCTCTGATGGCACAACTGCTTTAAGTTCCTGTCCCAATATCTATTTCCAAATTCTCTTGTTGAACTTACTCAGGGAAATGTACACTGAAAAGAGACTTCATTAAATGTACTGAACATTAAAAATCTTCTTTTAAAAAAATCCGAGGCTTTCTTTGCATTCAAGTCATTGCTCTGGCCCATTTCTGAGGGGCTGGGAAGCCAGACCAGCCAGAGAACACGTGCTGTGGTTTTAGCTACTCCCTCCTCCCAGGCCCCCGAGATTTACACTCGTGAGCAAGAGCTGGTCTATAAGGCACTTGAAGAGAGAACAAAGAGCTCAAATCCAATACAGGATGGGAAAACTGGGAAATCAGCGAGACACAAAACAGGAAGAGGCCTGTTCCAAGAATCTGTGTCATAGGACAGAGCTCAAGCCTGGAAAATGAGGATTTGGGGGAGGGAGGGGGGGTCCAGTCTCTAATGCAGTTTTTCAACTGTATTGTAGGTACATGAGAAAGTGAGTGGTTGAGGTTTGTTCTGTTTTCATTTTAAACATGTAGCTAAGTGGCTTTTGACTGCATTTCTGGTAATTATTTAGAGTCCTACTGCTTGCACAACCTGTTCATCCTGCAATTACTTCAAACCATGCCTCCCAAGCCCTGCCAAAATAGCCTCTCTATCACAGTCCTCCTGGCAAGAACAGAAGTGACTAAGAGATTAAGCCACAGTTCCTTGATTGCCCTGCCTGCAGACACAATCTTTACATACACTTCTTATTCCTATCAACCGCAATTCTTTTACAATATACTAACCCATCAGACTGGGTGCTATCATGGAAAATAAATCCCAATGCTCAGCCACCCACATTACAGCACAGCTGCCAAAAATCCCACTGTATTTTTTTAGGGCTGGGTGTGTGCATATGTATGTCCAGTTGTTAAGCTCTAGGAAAGAACCAGATCCTAAATGCAGCTCTCTTTGTGGAGTAAAAATACATATTTCATTAAATAATACATTCTTTATGCTCTTACCGTGGCTTGTGTTAGTGTTTCAGTGCCTTAAGCAAAGTCAAATGTGCTACATGAGAACTCTGACTTAAGCATCTCTGGTAAAGAGCAAACACAAAAGTAGGGAGTTCCCAAAAGATACCCAACTTCTCAGCTCTGAAATACCTTGATGGTGTTTAAATACCTTCTTACTTTCAATTATGTATCTGCCAACATGTGAAGGCTTTAAACAAAAATATAAGCATTTATTCTAAACCAAATCATCCTTTAAGTTCCTTTCTCCAGCCAGAAAGCTCACACACTGAGCACCCAAGCCCTGCTCCCCAGACAGCACAGAGTTTATCCGTGGCTATCCTGAAGCAGCCCAGTGCCAGCTCAGCTCTGGAGCTGCTGCAGGAAGCTCCTGTCCATGCTGAGCCCCCTGCAGCCAAGGCAAAGCCAGCAGAAATCCCACCTGAGCAGCTCTGCCCACACAGAACCACGGCTGGGGCTGTGCTGGACTGGGGGGGGAGCCAAAGCAGAGGTGGGACTACCACCACTTCCTTGGGAATGCTTGGGAAGCTGGCACATGTTCTTAACACCGCCTTGATGTGCAGAAAAAGCCAGCAGAAGTTAATGTTTGATGAGGAGCTTCAATCACTTAGCTACAGTGCTTACCTAAAAATCACATTACCTAAAAAGCAAACACTTTCAAGAGTTCAGGTCTCACTCACTTCCTTCACTTTCATGTTAGAGTGACTGGGATGCTTAAGTAACTACAAAGGTTACCCAACATCTACTAAAGGGGAATTTACCAGAATATAAAAGTCCCTCTTGCAGGTTATTATTCTATAATAACCCACACTGCTCCATACAGCATTCACCAACCAGTACAGAAGGCTACAAAAGGTCCATGGAACATGATCATTGTATAGATGTCATTAGGAAACTGAGATAACCAAAGCATATCACAAATTATGCCCTTCCAGCCGAAGCATCTGCAAGCTCTGTCTGCACCAAAAGTGAGGAAATGAGCTGGGCAGTTCAGCTCCTTTTCAAGGTTGACCATAAATCATATATTATCACTTTCATTTCCTATACAATGGAAAACTTACATCATCCCTTAGTGTGCCAGTAATACACAGTCACGCAAGGAGGTTACGTTTCAGCCCTCTCCTTCCTTTCCTTCATTTCCACAATACAATTTGCCTCTCTCAGGATATGAATGCTTTTCCTACTCAGCCAACACTTAAGGGGTACCCCACCATGTTTGGTACCCCACCCGTGCTGCCAACACTGCCATTACCAATCTCTTTGGTCCTAGAGCAAGTGAATACATTGACCTTTAAAACTTAGAGTCACATCAAGTGCTGGAGCAGCCTCTATTTCTGAAATACTGTGTAACTTCTCACAGAAAAGAAGCATTTCAATAATCCTAAACACCCCATAAAAGCTAGCAACCTCACACCTGCCTGTGGTTGGTCTCATACTGCAAGACAAAGATAAGACTGGAAAGAACCCACACCCTCCTTGAAGCACTTGGAAGAATAGAGGACGGGGATAGGACAGGATTACACCCTGAGCATCCTACCTGAGAGGCTCATGCCAGGCTCGGGCGCTCCCTCGCCGAGGCAGCACAGCAGCTTCCCCTCTCTGCCATAACTGCTGGACTGGAACAGGATTGTCCCCACACTCATGCTGTGCTTCCCAGCAGGCAAAGAGGCTGCTTGGCACCACAAATCCAGCACAAAGCTCCCCCAGGGCAGCAGAGCTGGGGCCAATGGGAAAGGAAGCGCTCCCGGGAGGGCAAAAGAGAGACTGGGAAAATCGAGCTGTGGGTTAACGTGGTTATTAGCTGGGAGTGAGGGTGGAGCTTTCCAGGGACTGCTGAACAAACAGAGGATGTGGGGACTGGCCTGCAAGTTGAAACGATTTTGAGATGAGCTACAGAGACAGAGTTTTGTTCCACTAGGAGTTAGGCAACAAAGTGTTTGGGAAGAAAGCAAACAGTTTCCTTGGAGAAATTCCTTTGCACAAATTACAAAACAGATCACCCGTTAAGGGGACCGCCCAGATTGATTCACTTTTCCACTCCACATACCATTCCTGGAGCACTATGTAGGTGAATCAACAGGAAAGGATGTTAGTGAAAACACACATCTCACAGAGGTACAAGCACTGAAAAAGTGAATGCTCTTGGACCTGTCAGGATCTCTCTTTTGGAAAGACACAAAAAGCAAGACCAGTACAGTGCACCCCACCTGAGCTGCATATTTGCTGATCTAGTAACACTCAGGACAGCTCTCCCATCAGATTACCTCTCAAAAACCTAAGATTTGTTGGATGAATTCTTTAAAGGCCCTGGTTTTCCAGAAGAGTTGGTTTGCAGCAGCACAGGCTCCTCCTAACACAGGTGGACATGGGCGAGTTAACAACACACTCAACTATAGCAGGCCCTCACCTGGGAGGGTGGTGGGCTTACAGAGGGGTATAAAAGGGAGCAGGGAAAGGGGAGCCAGTGGTTTGGCTTTTGTAGGGGGAGAGGAGCTGCTGCAGCTCACTGAGGAAAGGAAGCAGCATTTCTGTAATCCATGAACTTCCCCGCTCTGTGAGAAGGGCAGCTGCACCACGGGATGAGGAGTCAAATCAGCCTGAAGGTAAGCAACTTGATTGCTTCCAAATGTTTGTATTTTGTAAGGCTGGGGATGTGGAAAAAGAGCATATGGAACTGTGGATATACTGTGACAATGAGGAGTTGCTTTCCCCATATGGTTTGTGACAACAGTTATTTCCCCAGCACCCATCTCCTACTACATGTGAAAAATTAGCTAGACAAAGACAATACCTTAGGACATGCTGTTCTTCCTAGAGCTCTGACAAGTGAGTGACCTCTCTTCTTCCTCTTCCAAAACCAAGCTCAGTGAATCCTGCAGCATGACTACCCAGTAGTCAGAGTCTGAGAAGCCTTTACTTAAGAGCTCTTTTGGGCACTCTCTCCCTCTTTGTTTTGCTTCTTGCAGTTTACTGTTTTCTCCCCTCTTAATTGCTCTAAGCATTCTGAATTATACTGATACTTGTACTAAGCTTAGGGCATCTGTTAATACACAAAGAATACTCACAGTCTGATTTGACAGCACAGCCTCACATGGATTTTTTGTGACAAAAAAATGGTACCAGGAAAGGGCAAGCTACATATGGATTTGTGGCTAGATGAGTCTCAGCTGTAAGAGTTACTAACCTTAGCTAAAATATCACATTTACTTCTTAGTTAAAATACAACAGATGAGTAATTGGTATTTGGAATAAAGAAGGATTAGCAGAAAGTTAGGCTGGATTAATGTAATTTGCAAATATCCCTACTTACCCTATCAATTTTAGCCTCAGTCAGAGGAATCTGTAGCCAAAGCCTAATGGTTGGCTGGTGTGTTAACAAGCTCCTCATGGGAATAATGTAGTTGCAAGCACTGGCATTGTGGGTGAGAAACATTTTGGCTGTAAGTCTCCTGCAACTGGGTAGTTCTGTGCCTTCCAGCCACCCTCCTGAAGGTGTTCCCCCCTGGAAAGGATAGGGAGTGCACAGCAGTCCATAAGGTACTGTCAAATGCACCAGGCAGAATAAAATCAAGCATCTTTCTGGCTTGTAGATGAGCATTATTTCTTTTACAATTGATTTTCCTAGATAGCTACTTTATGCTGCAGGCTATCACTTTGACATCTGCATCCTGTTCCTACTCCCTTCACAGTAAGTGCACAATATAGAAATTTTAATTCTGGTAACACTCAACTTCCTCAGTGGAAGAATCCACCTTTCAGGCACAGCATCTCTTCCCACTATTCCCTGTGGTGCCCTTCAAAGCTGTTTCCTGAGAGCAGTTACCCTTCCTGTACAACTTAAGTCATCCCTTCAGAACCATTTTTCTAGGTCTTCCAGCAGTGGGGAAAAGGTGAATAAAAGGAAATCTTGCTGACTATGTTACTTTGAAATGTATAGTTCAGGGAGCTCCTAAAGAACTTGCTCTACTCTGAATTTCAGAACCAACTGTCAGTGTCTCTTCATCAAAGAATAGAACGTGTAAATGAAAATACAGCTCTGAAAAGCATTTGGCTGGGTTGTCAATGGAAGGGAGAAAGACAAAGAAAGGTTTATAGGGTAAATACTGGTTACTGCATACAGTCTCAATCTGATGGATTAGTGGTTTACATCAAAACACCACAGGGTGTATATGTTTGTGTATATACACACATAGTGATCTTTTGGCTTCTCCCATGCCCCTTTTTCACACAGGGACACTTGAGTACAAGGCCACCAAGATCCCTGCATATGCCATATATTTCACTTTATTTTCACCATTGAGTCTTTAAACTAAATTCTGATATAAATATCCATCATGCTACTTCACAGACAGACTCATTTTATTTGCTTGCTTTCAAGACTACCAAAGAACAGGCTGTGGTCAATTCAGGGCATGGAAAGCAGACCATTAGGTACCTATCAGCTGTTAGTATAATTGGTATTTTCCATTTCACGTTCAAAACATACATCATGTTACATCACTGGACTTCCAGATCTTTAACTGGCTTGTTAGTGGGAGGATTTCTGCCTTAATGAATACAAGGAAACAAAACTGATAACACAGCAAGCAAGTGGGTTTCCTATTTTGCTGACACGATTGGAACAGCACCAAGTTCTACAGCAGCTTTGTTTCTGGAGCCAAGTCTCAGTGCTTCCTACTAACCAAAAATACTCAAGACAAACTACATTCTGAAAAGCAAACCAGTGCTGAACAGGCCAAGTTTCTGCTGTCTAATAATGTGGTAGCAAGGAAGCTGACCTATGAACTTCCTTTACCCTGGAACAAACTTCACCCTTTACCCAAAAGGACCACCTAGTCTCTGCTGACATCTCTGTGGCCATGAAAAACACCAGTTTAAAGGGGTCAGACAGCTCACAGATGGCTTTGGTAAAATGCAGGCTCTAACTGAATGCCATTCCTAGGTGTTCCTCTCCTGCAAGCAACCAGACTCTTAATAACGTGGTTTGCTTGAGCAAATCCATAGTTAGTCCTTGGGCCTCCCACAGAGTGGGGCAAGGCTTAAGTGTTGTAAACAACCAACTGAGTAAAGCCAAGAAATACAGCTCCGAGCCAAGAACTTGGGATGGGCAAGCAATAGGTTTCTATTTATGGCACCAGTCTGGGAGAGACAGAAAGGGAGGAGACTTGAAAGTCAGTGACAGAATTGCATCACGGGCAGCTCATATCATATAAAAGGAAATATTTCAAGCCAAGCTGGTAGCACTGTCTTGGCCTCAGTTATCTAAATATATCTGACATAGAAAAGGTTTATAAAAGTGACTTTTGGTATCAGAAAGAGAAATATACGGAAAAACCTAAAAGCTCTCCATACACCTCATCTTTTAGGAACAGATTTATTTTGCAACATGATAAAGTGCTGATACGATATAATGTGGTTGGTCTTTACCTAGAAGATGCATTTCTTGGCTAGTCTGATATAAAAATCCAAGGGAAGACGAGGTTTGGGGGTTTGATGTTATTGAATTTTAGTCAGTAGGGGAGACACAAATTGATCTCAATTGATTTAGTTACACCAGTGTATGAAGAATTCAAGACATTGTCTGTTTACCTGAACTTTACAAGCAGTTAGTTCTGTTGAGATTTTAAAGAATACCAAACTAATGTTGATAGAAAGAACCTTGTTTTCTGTTTCCCTGGTACCAGTTACCCCCTCTCTTTGTTATTAATATTACCACAAGAGAGGTGTCCCCCTCAGCCCATTTCTTTGCTTGGATGTCAGTGACACATAACAACCACTTCTCCCATTATTCACGTAACGCAGCACTTCCCTATTTCTTCCTCAACTAAGTTCTGGTAAAGAAGTAGCTTTTTTGTGCAGAATCCATATGTAATAAATCAAGATTAAGTTCCAAAGCGTTCACTTGAAAATCCTCATTCCTTGAATGCGAGATGCATAAATATCTCCATAGATCAGTGTACAGCCTGTGACTGAACCATCTACTGAAGCATTTGGTAGCTCTTCTGTTTTAAGAGAGAATTTCCAAGTAGATGAAGTATTGATTGTGGTAGTACAACACTATTAACTCAATTGGCTGGCTCTCATTACCTCTAAGACTTTTACATCCTCACAGAACTCTGTCAGGAAGGCAGTTCTGGGATAAATGTAGCCAGCAAAGTGATGCAGGGGTTTAGATGCATTTAAAAAACATTTTAGAGTGAGCACAGGAGACATGGACGGGACAGTTGTTAAAAGGATGACACTAGGAATAGTCAGAAGCACCAGAATCCACCCACAGCACCAGTCTGACTTCTTTAAATGTTCCTCTGGGTGAGGAACCAAAACCTGACAGCACAACAGACAATAAGAAAAACACTTTCCCAAATAAAGAGATTTAAAGGTAATTAAGCACAAAAAGGGGTTTGGAACAAAAAGCTATAAATGTATTGTCTTTGCAAAATCCTGAATCCTGAATCAAGAAGCTTGTTCCCTTAATTACCAAGGATTTGCCCAGCTCCTATAAAGCCAGTCAGCTTTACAGTTGTGAGGACTGAGAAACAGGCAGAGAGACCAGCAGCTGTGGATGTTCTGTATCACATACCTCTTTCCATTGAGTACTGAAGTTCCAATCTCTTCCTCTGACTCGTGCCTCCAGTGGGCAGCAACTGCTCCCACAGTGATGGCTTTAGGGAAAGGAGTGCAATGAAGGGACACACAGATTTCAGAGGTAACTGGGGAACTGTAGCTGAAAAGTCTGTTTGACATTCTTTCTGTGTCTTGGCAAGTTCCAGTAAACCTCTCCAGCAAAAAGGATGAGGAGGATTAGGTCACCCAGTCCTTCTCCAGGAAAGGTGGGATGGCCAAACATTATGGCAACTTACAGCAAGTAATTGAGCACTTTTTTTTTTTTTAATCAGTACTTTGGGAGAGAAGTTGCTTAATATGGATTGCACTTCACTCCAACAGAATTCCTGAGGAGTTGTTACTATTGGCCACATCAAAGCCAAGATATTATCTACTTCTAAGCAAAGCAAACGAGCAGCTATTTACTCCCAGTGTTAACACAAACAGTTGAAGTAAGAGCTCTTCCGCAAACAGGCTACTTGAAAACACAGCTCAGCCGATCCCGAAGGCAGCAAGAAATACCCACACGCTCCTGAAGTCACGCTGGGGAGATGTTTATTTTGCAGATGTAAAGCACTAACTGATCAGACCTTTGAGCTAACGTGACATAAATGTCCAAGCTGCTTTCCCAGTGACATAATTACATCTTATTAGAAGTCTTACAGTATTAGGGACTCTCCTTAGACTCGGCACCGGGAACAATGACCACACTAAACTGTTTCTCAGCTGCCTCTTTGAAATTTATTTTTAGCCCTTCTAGTTATGGGAAAACTCAGAAGGAGAGGGCAGAGAGTAACTCAATGACTTGCCAACTCAGGAGAGAAAGAAAATACCACTCTAACAACCCCAAATCTGAGTTGATCTCATATCTTGAGGCCCAAGTTAAGTATTTTTGCACGTGCCTTGGACAGGCAGCACTGCTTACCTTCTGGAGGATATTCGGAGGGCAGAGCTCCCCAGGTGAGCTGGTACAGCTTCAGTTTCCAGTACATGAGTTTAATTTTCTAATGGAATCCCAAAAAGCTTGTTAGCACAGATGCGATTTCTCAGTTCCATCCACCCACACCGAATATGCAGCAACTGCCAAGGCTACACAGAACTTCTGTTTGGAAAAAAAATTCTCCAGCTAAAAATAAATCACGGAACTGTCAACCTCATTTGTCAGCAACCAATACACTGTTCAAAACCATCGTCCACAGCCATTTTCTTCTCTTGAACAATGAAGGAGGTTCCTTTTTTTAAAATATTTACTTCATTTGACTAAAACACCCTTGTGATCTTGCCTCCTTTGAAATATATTTGTCTTAGAAAATAAACCAGCGTTTCCTTTCCTCCAAGAAAAGCTGAGCTTTAGCATGAATACTTGCCCAAAAATTGCATGCTGTGGCGTTAACTTCAGAAGCAGGATAACTCTTTGTGCGGATGTTTGGCAGGAGAGTCTGGCTGAGGGAGGTGTAGTTGTCTTGCTCCCGAGTCCCTTTGTGGGGGCAGCACATGAAGTCAGAGAAACAAACCCACGGCACTAAACTTAGCTCCTGGCTGCCGGGCCACTTCCCGTTGGGAAACCCAGACACTTGTCATTGGCTCCACGGGCCAGACAAGGGGCTCCATTCAGCAATCCCGTCCCCAACAGCTGCTGGATGAGCAGGGGAACACGAGCCCCAGCCCGAATTCCGAGCCCAGCGCCCGCAGCTTTGCAGCTTCAGCCTGTGTGTCACTATGTTGGCTTTTCCAAATCTAACAGCAGTGCTTAGCCCTCGTGTGTCTGAGCTCGGTATTAAGACAAGAATGTACTCACTGAAATAATGTATTTGGGAAAGCCCTTTCTGGCTTATAGCAGAATTAATACAGCTTTTAAGGAAAAGAAACTACAGTTAGGACTAAGTAGTTTCATTAAGTCCTAAAAGTAATCGAAGCTGCAAAGAAGTCACTGTTTAACCTGCTGGTGTAGAAATAAAATCAGTTTTATTACAAAGAAAAATAACTGTAAATGAATAGGCAACGATTATGAATAAATTAAGAGGAGCTGGATTGAGAATGTTTACCTAATGTAGTAGGTTTGTGATGGATATTATTCAGTAGATCTGGTATTTTAGGACAGAATAATAGAAGAAAAACACTACTTCTAAAAAAAACTACTTGAAGAGAGGTAAGACTAGCCAATATATTAAACTTGAAGGAATTTTATGCAGCTGAGATACAAAGACACAAACATGCATATTATCTGTCTGCTACTAAAGATGCTTTACATCTCCTGTGAAGTCAGGCATTGGGATTATCTTTTAGGCAGTAAAGTAGTTCTTGACTGTTAACATCAAAACTATAGAACATTTAAAGGGAGTATGATAGGAAAAATAAGTCCTGCCCCTTGAATTTAGCAGAGCACTTAAGAATGTCAAAAGCAAGTCAGCCAGCTGACAACTGGGATTCTTCAGACACACACCAACCACCGTGCTGGGTCACACAGCCCAGCATCCTGCTGTTACCACTGCCTGAGGAAAGGCTAATGATGTTATTCCAGAATATTTTCCAAGCCTCCAACATGCTGCAGCTCAAGGACTTTCTGAGCCAGAGCTGGTTTTGTTGTAGTTAAACTTCCTGACAGGCTCCTTCCCTTACTTTGTCCAGTTGCTGTCTCAAGTGCTGCAAACTAAACTCACCATGTAAACAATATCCTGCTGCTGTGTTACCAATAACTCCACTGCACACTGCAGAACTCAGAACAGGCTCTGACTTGCTCTGAACAGGACATCTGGTTTCATTTGATGATCCTCAGCCTCTACAAGGCAAATCCTGTATGATCACTACCTGTTGGTGCTGTTCTTGCTACTTGTGATTTTTATAAGCCTTTATCTTATTCTAGCCCAGCCAACGCTCCCCCGGGCTGAGGAGTCTCTCTTAGGCAGTCTGATGTTGTTGCCTTTGGGCACCTTTAAACATCCCTCCTTGGGGTTTTTCTAGCTCTACCATCCACCTCTCCAGAAAACCAGACCAGAATTACATACAAGATTCAAACCACAGCTTCATACAGTAGCACAGCCATGTATTTTTCTATTCCTAATTGCTCTGCTTTTGGGACTATAATTCTAGATGTTGTCATGATTATTACAGCTCAAAGACTGATTTCTGCTGCGACAGTGGGCAGCTCAGAGCTGAACACCTCACATGCAAAGCCAGAATCATTTTCTTCTGTGTCCCACCTTCTACATATTCACATTGAATCTTGAATCACTTCCTCAACTTGCAGCCTCCTGCAATTCTGTCTTTAATAACCTAATTATAAGCAAGTCTACCATCTTGCCATTTCCTTTCTTCTCTTCACATCATTTGTCATAGCCTGATAGCAGCTTTTAATTAAAGAACAGGTGAATGGAAGGTTAGAAAGCAGAGTAGAAGCCTTTATTCCTGTTTGGGAGTTGCTTCATATCTAGCACCCGCTCACTAAGCAAAACCATTGATGACTTCCAACAAGTTCTGTACAGTGCTTAGCACAGTGTGTGGTGTGGTTAAGTCAGGAGATAGTGCTGATGGTCCTAAGGTGAGGAGCACTTAGAGACAAAAATGACTTTGCAAAGGAAACTGCTGAACTAGAAGACTGGTTAAAGAAAGTATAATTGGCTCTAGGGAGAAATAACCCAGGAGATGGGAAACTTGACTGTGCCGGAATGCCAACAGAGCAAAAACATCCCATAGATGATGTTTTTTCTACTAATTTGTTTTCAGAGCAGTAAAAGAAAAGCAAACAAAGTACAACAGTGTGGAAGTGAGTGACTTAATTCCCCAGAAACATTAGGCCACATCTTCTGACTAGGTTAATGATGGCCATTTTAAAAAGCAGAAATTGCATGGAAAATGCTCAGAGTAAGCTTAAATTAGGCTAGCAAGGCCAGAATCTGATCTATAGATAAACAAACATCATTAAGGAGGCAGCTGCAATTTCAGATTTATCTAATAATTTGTCAAAAGACAAATCCCCCCAAGAGCTGAGATCCGTTGCCAATTTACAGTACTAACCTGAACACTAATGGCTTGTGTTTCTATAACACTGCCAACATTCCTTCCTAATGCTGGGGAAATATGAAAGAGGGAAACAGTTGTATGGATTTATCTAGGATCATAATGGGCTATGAGGCAGTCCTAACTAAATTAAATCCTATTTTAGAGAATTGGCACCACAATACCTTTTACTCATCTGAAATAAGAAGAGGCAGACAGTGTAAGGTATATTGCAAAAGTAAGGCAGGCTTTACAAGACTGGATTATGCACAGTAACTTAACCACATGCAAAGATCAACAATGAGAGGGGAAAGGACTAATGCTGCCTCTTAAACCCCTCAAAAAGTGAATACTCCAAAACCAAGACAGACAAGTGTTCTTTGGAATACTCAGTAACAAGGTTCAAGAGAGCGATACTCCCCTGATTTTAGCCAAATCTATTCCTCTTTAGTTCTGGTTTTCATATGATGCTTGGAGGTTTATGAATAGAAATGCAAAATCACAAGGAAAGTATCTGCTGTGTGCTGAAACAGATCCAGCAGCTAGAAAAACCAAAAAACATTACTTCATTTTTGTCACTTTCTTGCCACACAATTACTTGACTAACTTTTCCTGTTCAGAGGGTGAAACAACAACTCCATGTTGACAGACTCAGGGAATAGGACCCACTGGTAGTTATTTAAAGAGTCTTCCTCCCACTTAATACCAGCATAGCTGTCTGAGACATCCCCCCTGCTGCCGGTGGTGTGACGGGGATGCTCAGAGGATTGGTCAGTGTATTGTCAGCTGCTTCTAACAGAGGCAACTCAGCCTCTGGAACTGCTTCTGCCTTGGGGTGCCACCTCCCCCAGAGCTTAATTTAGTCTGTTTACTATATATATATATATATATATTCTGAGGCAGGGAGGAAGAGGGAAAGGGCTGGAAATTCCCAGTGGGAGGTGTAACACTGCAGCTCACTCAGTGATTCCTTTCCTCGGGCTCTGTAAAGCACGGGTTAGTTCCTAAACTGCATCCATCTACAACATCAGCTTTTGTGGGCTTCACTGTAGATAGGAAGATAGATCTTTTTCCAAGGAGTAGAGCACATCACAGACTGGGAGGATGCATCAATATTACCTTGCCTTTTGTGGCACTGATAAGAGATTTTACAGCTGCAGCAGACAGGTAGAAATGGCAGTTAAACTGATACTGATACAGGACGAGTGTGGACAAGACAAAAATATAACTCAGAGAAATCAAGCCATTTGTATAGCTGACCACAGTGCTTGCAGCCCACAGGAGGGAAAGTATCTGTGCTCTACTATCCCCATCAAAGAACAGAGAAATAAACAAAGTGAAAGATGATTTGTCCTAAACTAGAAAGTAAGATCTCTGACAAAAGAATATTACTGCCTTTAGTTTCATGTCAAGATTTTTGCCCGTTGTTCCATACAGCTGGCCTAAGGCAGGTATGTAAAACTGCTTAATTTAGGAGCGTTGTTTTATGAAAGGTAAATTTTGAACAGAAATTGAGACCAAAGTCTGACTGTGCCAACTCACTTTCAGCATCCCCACATCTTCTGGTTTGAAAGGCTAAGAAAGGTCCCTTTATCTTTTTCAAGAAAGATGTTTTCTTTTTTTTCCTCCTAATTCAGACTTCCACCTCATTCCTTCTTCCTCCCACTCCACACAAAAACATTCCCAGTTGTTGCTGGCCCATACAGGCTGTCAGGACAGCTGACTGCTTGGATTACACAGGGCATATTGTATCCCTTCAGGAATCAGTCACACCAAGTGCTTCCTTCGGGACCAGGGCTCACTACTGGGCTGTACCAGCACACCAGGTGCTGTCTTCAAGCTGGAAATCCTAAAGCAGCAGGCAGTCCTGCATGTGCTTCTCTCAAAGCATTCTCTTGAGCCTCTCAGAGTACAAACCTACTCTAAGTCAGCCACCTAAGCAACCAAAATCATGGTGAACTTGTACTCAGTGCTGACTTTGCCCCTTACAGCAAAGGGACAGGATCCTGTCTTTTTCCCTTTGTACTTCTGGGTGCTGGAAACTAAAGCTGCTCCCAAGTTTTTGGTAGGTTGGGAGATCATTCAGTTGCATTTCTGCTGTTTACAGCAGTTTCCTATGGCAATCTTGTATTCTGAAGACACTTAAATATCTGTAGCTCTCACCAATGCAGTAGTTAGAAAGCAGAACATTTACCATCCTGTGTAGATCCTGTATCCAGCCAAGGGCTTCTCATCCTTAGGGGCAGCTCTAACATGGCACTACTACAAGACAGTCACTCCCAGCTTCTGGAGATGCCACTAAACCCTGCTTTTTAAGGCATTTCTCCTCTGGAATTCCATCCTGCTCTGACATGTTACTTAACTTGTGAATTTCCTTGGAAGCAGCACCCTTGAGGCAAACTACAACCTCAGCCCAAGAGTTGCTCTTTGGCAAGCCATGGAACATGCAGAGGCAGATCCCATTAACTCCTGATTGAAAGCTGCTGTGCCATGGAGGTTTAAAATGGGTATTTCAGCTTAGAAGGACTTTACAGAATCAGAAGCAAATTAATATTTGAAAGTTATTTGAAGGTCTTTAGAATTAATGACATGTTTCCTACTCATCTACATCATTGCCAGAAACAGTCTTGCCAATGCTTTCAAGATACTTTAAGCACTTAAAGTCAATATAACTGAGCTGCATGGGCTGTTCAGAAGTAACAACCTCCTGGGTAGGTTATAGAACTGAGCAGGTGCCAAAACTGTCAGAAACAGTGAGGGAAGTGAGGCAAGGAAATATGGACCTATTATCGCTTTGAGATCAAAGCCTCTTAAAAATCTAAAATACACAAGCATAAAAATGTTAAATTTTTATAAAGCCTGCATGGTCAATCCCTGAAAAACTGAACCAAGAGCTGAAGTTTAGAAAACTGGAAGCACCCAGCACACCTAAGCTCCTCCATGATGCATCAGCAGAGATTGTGGGGCCAACACCCCTTAAGGTCATCATGAGCAGTGCCCCAAGAAAGGGAAAACCACTGAACAGCACACAAATTAATGACTGGTGTACAAAAAATGAGAGCCTGGAGAACATCCAGCAGACACCTCAACAGAGCAAGGGGTTTTATTTTCACTAAAAAAAAAAAATGACTAAATTAAACAGGCAGGGTCACACCTCAGAATGTGACGCCAGAGACTGAGTAATGGCAAACAACAAACTGTCGTGATCAAATGTAGCAAGTGGAATCAGCCCCCAGAAGGTCTGACTAATCTGACATGGCCTGTTCTCTTCTTAGTAATGTCAAACGTGACTCTTTAGTAAAACATCACTATTTGATCTAGGTCTACATTAAAATGCAGTGGAAGATTACCAGGGTAAGAACTCCATTCCCAATTACTAGAGAAACTAGACTAACAGATTCTTTGACAGAACTAGACCTTTTAGGCAGGAATATTGGTGGAATCCAAACCAAATCCATTTGGCTGTCCAACTTTTAGTTCCTTCCCACCTAGTTCATCTGGGAGGACTTCCTGTCCTTCTCACCAGCCCAGACAGCAATGCAGAGCTGCTGTTCTTGGGCACTGGGTTACCATCAACTCTTTGCTCCAGGCACACATGTAACATGGTACAAAGTCACTAAGGCCAAGAACTCAATGAGCACTGAAGTAAAATATATGTTAAGAAACCACCCTTAAACTAGGTAAGTCAAGTGTGGTGGGGATAAGCTCGTTTTTTAGCAAGTTCTTATCCATCCAACCTCATCATATTGTCACTCAGGTGAATGGGATACAAACAGGCTCCATCCTGTAAAAGTTTACTGCAAGAACAGGTATTCCTAATCACAGACAAAGAAATTTAAGGCAAGTATTTCAAAGTATATACTTTGAAAATTCCTGGTGCATCTTTTGGAAATTTTTCATTGTGAATATTGTCAGGAGATTTGTAACAGATTTCATACTACTGGTATTGCTACTGTTGGCCCTGTTAAGGGGAAATTACATTAGACACAGTAAGGTAGATGTTGCAGCAACAGAACTGGAACTAAATTACTCACTCAAATAACATACACATAATTTAATGATTTTACTTCTAAAAGCAAGGGCAGGGCTTCCTCCACAGTGACAGATGAAACTGAATAATGGGAAAACCGACAGGCCTGGCTTTGTTGTTAATACACAGAGGTGGCTGCTGTAATCTAAGACAAATACATAAAATGCAGGTTGTTCCTTTAAACTGGTGAGGAAAAATGTTCAGGTCTGGGTGTGGAGGTCTCACACCAGCTTTGGTGGGCCCTTTGCCAATGTTATGAGAGCAGTATATCATGTAAGGGTGGTGCCCTCCTCTCAGGGAAAAAATACGACTGGAAAAAGCAGCATGTGCAAAAAGAGGTGCAATTTGGGCAGGGGAAAAGAGGAAGGAGAACTGAGAACAGGGTGGTGGAACCTAGAAAAACACTAAGCTCTATACAGGCATTATTTATATTCAGAGGGTTCAGGCTCAGACCACCAGAACCCCACCCCTATAAAGACACTGGCAATTACCCTGACAACCCGAATAGGGGTAGGTGGCCCTTACAAGCATCATTAGTGTTTTACAAAGAGAAACACACTGAACAACTCCCATCCCTAAGATTCAGAAACTGAAGCTTCTGCAGCTGCTGAGATCCATCTCCTGTTTTTGTCTGGAGCTCTGGGGTGGGGATGGCTGAGCACAGACACACTCTGGCAGTGCAGCTGTCTCCAGGGGCACGCTCCTCAGAGGACACGGGGACAGGGCCTGAGGTGTGCAGGCACATTTGCTCAGACTTAAAATTGCACAGGTGCTACCAGACAAAGCTGAGAGGGCACACCATGATGTGCCTGTTATTTCAGTCAAGAGGCAGTCAGGAAACAGCAGTGTGAGTCTCTCATCCCCAACAGTGGCACTTTTCTAAATTTAGATCATTGTTCTCCACAGTCGTGACAAGATGCAATGATGTTTTTTCAATGAAGATGTGAATTCTAGTAAGATTTATTTCCAGACCCTCTAGTAGGTAACCATCTTGCCTGTTCAGGTGTCTGCAACTGAACTGTAAGATCCACAACTCGTGATGAAACATTTTATTAGCAATTTAAGGATAGAAACACAGGATAATGTATTAAATCCCAGGATTGTGCTGAGGCTGTACCTGTTTCGTGGGTGACTACCCTCACTAGTGCCAACCACACAGCATCCAGCAGGAAATGCCTATTCTCAGACACATTAAATTCACAGCCCACAGAACATTCTCAGTCAGGGCATGCTAATATTATGACTTGATACTACATGGGATATTTCTGTAGCACTTGATATATTGAGTGGCTCACAGCTTTGATATATTATTCTCCTGACAGTCCTACAGTGTAGTAGGGTAAAATTTGTACTATGCAGAAGGCCTAGAGGAAAGGGAAAGTAATTTGCTCAATATACTGCTACGGTAGAGCAGGACTCAAACTGGTGTTGACCAGCCATCCTTCCTAAAGTGAAATACTTAAAGCTTTCATTCCAAAACCCTTGCAAGTATTTAACTAGTAAATAACACTTTCAATCAAGGACATACAAGACTCTAAAAACAGCTACTGTCGTGACTACTGATGTCTCTGAACAAAAATTCCTACTCCTCCTCACACTGATGAAGCACGATTAAAATAAATAGCTTTAAGTTCAAGCACCAAAAACAGGAAGAAAGCCTGTCATAGGGCAAAGTATAATAGAAATCCTCTGTAGTCAAACCTAGAAAAGCAGCACAGGCCTGTGGAAAAGGTGCTGCATCCACAGCTCTGCTACAGACCTGCTGCAGAAACCCTCTTGTGTGCCAATGCCTCGCTTACCTTGACGAAAAAAACACTCTTCCTTTTATAAACTTACTATTCTGTCAGTGGGGAAAAATTAGACTAAATAGCAAACTACTACAAGAAAGAGCTTTCTTAGCTGTAGAGATTTTTTACTCATGCCAATAGCTTTATATATATATTTAAACAAAGATGGTATCTTCGGAGGGAGAAGCCATTTTCTCTAATTCCTGCACATCTGTATTCCTGGTTCTAGAGCTGACATCCTCTGTCAGCAAAGGCACAGAATTTGGGAACAAACTGTTTCCCTAAGAGCAGACAGTCAGACAGAAAGACACTTGCATCATCACCTCTCTCATTTTCAGGACAGACATGGCCCCAAACAAAGACACCAGCAGCTGAGTAAGAATGCGAAATGCTCCTAAGAAAGGGAATTGTCCTTCCGAGTTAGTCACCAGCACCAAGTCTTGGACAATTCTCTTTCCCTTTTGAGCCTCAGACACCCCCACTTCACACAGTATTCTCCATGGAATGACACACAGGGCAATTATCATCTCATTTCTAAAAGCACAACCCCTGGAGGGGTAACTTTCACTTTTGTGTACCAGGGCAGTGTATTCCATACACTGAAATGTGATTCTCTAGTAACAAACCAAAATGCTGTATGTGTAACAGCCTTTATGGGTTTCAAAAATGACAAGCCCTCCTCCCTTCAGGCTCAGGGGGGTAACCGTGTGATGAAGGGTGTCTTAATCTTTCTGTAAGAGTAAATAACTGATGGGTATATGTAACAAAGCCAAATGCCAAGGCCTGAAATGCACGTAATATCTCAACCTTGTATCAACCTAGGAAAGTTTGGGGGAGGAAAAAAGGACAACTCCAGCACATTAGAAGTCCTGACTTTGATTTTTCATGACAGTATGCAAGACAGGAAGTCAGCCTTGGTTGTATTTTAAACAGGTTTTCATATCTCTTTCTAGTAGCCTGGTTTAGGACTGATTAACGTGTTTATTTCAACATGGCCTTTCATTGACTCATATTAAAGGGAATGTTAAGCGACTTCCAGTAAAACACAAATGCATCCCAACTGTGTAACAACTACCTCACAGCTGAGCCATCAAGGAGTAATGCCACAGTAGCATCAGCTGACCTTATTTTTTTGGCTAATTACATGCCCTTAACACGAGCTTTGGGATGTCTCTGCAGAGATCCTGTCTCCCAGCCAACAACCCAATGCTTACTGCAATTCACTTCCCTTCTATTGCCCTACCGCGAAACAAAGACATTACTCTGAAGTTCTCTCTCTCGTAAATTCACTGTAGCTTCAGTCTCTTAATGGATGTTTGAGAGATAATATCCAACAAAGCACCGTGCTCTGGAGCTTCCATTTCAACAATTAACACAAACACTAACCATCCCTCCGACCTACTACCATGCCACAAGCATTTTGAAATACAGGCTAGAGCCACAACATACGCGTTTTCCTAACAGCATACAGGATGAGACAAGAGTGCACGCTGAATATTTAATTATTTAATTTAGCCCGCAGACAGCTTTCCTGTGTTTTCTTTATGCCAAAGTTAAGTCTAAACAGCTCCATAAACCATTTTACAGATGAGAAGTGACTCTGAATTTGAGGGCTCAGATTACCTAGCAAAAGTATCAGGTTTAATGTCTTTTATGCACAAGAGGCTGCCTGCATACTTGCACATAAACAAGTTAGGAAACTCCTCTTGCTGGCAGATTAAGTTATCTCGAATAAAGCCCAACAGAAACAAAACAACTAAAAGGGAAGCAGTCCAGCTCTTAAAGGCAAAAGCAAAATAAACATGTATTCTGATACATCTTAATGCAGCCACATCTGCCTTTCGCTGTGTGGATCCTGCCTGCTTTCACGAACGAACAGCTACCTAAAACGCTCTCCACTGCAACACAGGAATGTTAAATAACACACCCCGCTTTTCCTAGAGGAAAAACATTTTATCGCTGGATCAATTAAGGCATTGGAGCACCCTCTCGTGGCAGGCTGGAAACAGCTGCGATTGACCCTTTCGCCTCCTTAGTTTAAAATTTAAAACAGTTTCGAACAAAGCCCATGTGTGCCCAGGCCCCCCAGCTGGGCCCGGCATGAGGCAGCTCACCTGCTCCCCGCTGAGCGTGTCCCGGGCTGGCCTCCCCGCTCCAACAGGACAAGGTGAGCTTTGTGCAGAGAGAGGAAAGCTGCACAAAGGCTGTCCAAGGGGCTCCTCACACTCCAGTGCTGTTTTGTCCAAGAACAAAATCACTCCCAGCATCCCTCACGTGGCTGTGTTACCGCTTTTATATGCAGCAGAAAGCAGCCTCATAAGCCTGATAAGCAGCACCTGGGGACAGCAGTCCCCCCAGGTGTGACAGCACAGGCCCAGCACAGCTCACCTGAGTCTAATCAGCCCGTAATTCCACGCCTTGAGGCATTCCAGGTTCCACAGCAAGGGAGCACAACCCCAGGGCTGAGCCCCCCCACCTGTGGCAGAGCAGGTCCTGAGAGCCCAGCTGGACATTATCCCAGAGCCAGCCTCCACCCAGGAGCAGTCCTAGGCTTTTCCACCACAACTAAAATGAGAAAAAAGCATTCTATGTAGCAGAAATGGCACACAGGAAAAAGTCACTGCAGCTCTGCTATCACGGGGTGTGTGTGGATGGGAAGACATGAACCAGGTGCCATTCAAATTTAGCTTAACCATTTAACAATAGATGGAAACTATACAGACTTATTCGCACCAAAATAAGAATTAGAATTTCTGCACAAAGCTACAGGCAACCTCAGCCTTGTCAGACTTAAACCCTATGGCCTATTTCAACCTCTCAGAGCACATCTGAACTTCCAGCTAGGTGCAGGAATCATCACACAATTCATCACTGATTTAGAGGGTGGTGACCCCTTTAAAGATTTTTCTTCTGAGCAACTAAAAATATTCATGTATGGTGACCTAAGAATTCAAACATTTTCTGACAAACCAGATGTAACAAGGATTAAACCTGCTAGACTTCTGTCTCACAGGATAGCTATGGCAGGCCTCCCAAATCATCTCTTTAGGGCACCTACTGCCTTTGCACATCAATCCTATGGCACCTAACACAGGTCTGGAATAAAAAAAATATGGAAAGTGGCTAGTCATTCTTCTGTAGATTATATCAGACTCAAACGTATTCAATTAGTAAAAGAAATAGGTCCCAGTTTCTTCTAACATGAAAAATCAGATAACAGCTGTGTTGCAAACCTTAAGATCCAGAGGGTTTTTTAAGATCCTGAATTAAAAAAACCCCAAACTAAATATAACTTGAAACACTAGCACTGCAAGACATTATATACCATTTTCCTGTTTATGCTAAGGATCTTCTGTAGACAAAGCCTTTTTAATCTCAAAGTACCTCTGCTTTCTCTGTTTACTCTTCGGATTAAAAAAAAAACCCCACCACCAACACAAATGAACATTATGTAAAACCAACGAATATAATCCCAAATAACAGGCATACAGTTGATGACTAGTGAAAGAGTATTTTGCTGTGCTTCACTGGGTAATTAGGCCAGAGCACAGGTTTCACACTGGTATTGATTACACAAGCTCTGTTCATCCCTCCCCAAGCTGTTCACATCTCCCTGCCTCGAAAAGAGATGACAAAACCCACCAAAACCCCACTCAGGACAAAGCACAGGAATCCTCTGGGGCCTGCAGAGAGCTGCCTCTCGCTATTTATATATGTTACTGCCACAAATTATAAAGCCCATTGTGGCTTACTCAATGCCAATTCAAGTCAGCGAAAAAGCTGGAAAATAAACCAGAATTGAGTGGTATCACTCAAAGAAACCACTTTCAGAGCATCTGCTCAAGGTCTCACCTATACTTCAGCCTTTATGCTTTGATCAAGTTGCCACTTTAAGACTAGCTTTTGAAATATAGGCTCAATATAACACTTGACTTGTTAATATCAACAATATTGCAAACAGCACATGTAGGACACTCAGTAGTTTACAGTTCCAGTTTTAAGAACCTGCTGTTTTTACTATAGTATCTTAAATCTGCACCCAAGAGCTGCCAACTATTAGACTGAGTGTTTTCATTTGCCAGTTTAAAGATGAAAAAAGTTAATTTACAGGAGAAAAGGAACCACAAATTAGCTCCCAGAAAAAGAATACTACTTTCATTTCAGTTGTACCAAAGGCAATAGAAGAAGTTGATAATCAGAACTGTCTTTTAAGAAAAGCATTTAACACAAGCAATGACTTAGTCTGTGTTTATGCAGACGTTTAGCTCAGGTCAATATAACCTTGAGTTCTGCTGCACCCAGTGACTTAATGGAGGAAGGAAGCTGTGTCACTGTTCAGAACATCTTCAAGGTTACTCAGATTTCTTAGAAAAGTCCATTTCCTTCTTCCTAGATGACACAACTTGTATCCATTTTTAAAAGTTGCATAAACAGACTTTATTGCTAACCAGTTACTAGAGTTTCTTTAATCGGCCAGTTCTCACAGACTCGATTGCTGGATGGGAAACAACACTTTAAAATTATCTCCTTTAAAACCCCTTCAAGGCTGATTTGAATACTTTTTCCAGCTTTCTTCTGTTATTAAGTAAATTTCAGAATTACTAGTATAGTTGTATCTTCTCTCTGTTTCTGCTCTTGGCTTTCCTCAGCAGCAGCACAAAATTGATATTCTCATCAGTCGCGCAGCCTCCCACGGGTTTCTGAATAGCAGCAGCAAAACTGAACAGTCCTGTTAACTGCCTGACACTGCTGGTTAGCAAAACCAACCCTGAGCAGCAAAGGCTTGGAAGTAATCTTGAGAAACTGAGCTGACCCTGTAAGCTAAGGAAGGCCTCACTGTAGTAATTTACACTCCAGCTTGGGTTTGAGGGGTTATCTTCACAATGCAGGGGCTACAAAATTAGAATGTACAAATATTTTGGGGCATTGTCTAGAAAACAGATCTGTGCTCTGTAAACACCTTTTAGACCCCTGATATTTAGGGTTAATGTAGGATGTAATACTCATCTACTTGGATATGACAATACTTAAACAAGCTTCTACTCCAGGCCATGTTGGAGGGTACACAGATTTGTGATGGGAAAATGTCTCTTCCCTTTGCAATTCCTGGAGGTTTTGGTGGATTTAGTAAGGCCCACTCTGCTCTGCAGGCAACTTTTCCAAAAATGATGAGCCTAGTTGAACACAGAATCTGAAAAACAGGAACACTTCATGACCTATGCCACATGCTCCAACATGTGTAATATTTGTATCGTTTAGCCAATACTCACATGATTTCTTTCAACCACAAGCAAGCCTGGCACCTGTTTGAAAATTGGCCGTGGTGCTGATCTTAGCTGAGATGATGACAAATAGGAACAGCCAAGACATACTTGATGCTTTGTTGTTGGGATTGTTGTAGGAGAAAGGAAGGAGAAATAGACTGGGAGGTGCACAGGCTCACAGATCCAGAATGTTCTTATCCTCCTAAACTTTGATTCCTAGTTAGACCCAAAAGCAGCAGGAGATGGTTCCTATGCTTGTGCCATACGTAGCTTATAATAAGAAGAAACTACTTCAGTTTCACTTTAGTATTAAATAAAAACAAAACCAAAATCCAACCCAGTAGCATTATCAAATTAAAGGAGGGATGCAGAACTCTACTACTGAAAAATGAGTATTCCTTTTCCTACACAGCTGTAGTCCCAATTGTCACATCACTATTGTCATAGCTTTCAAAGTGTCACTCCAAGTTTATTAATACATGTAGTTATTTTTTCTGGAACTAGCACAGTAATATTAAGATCCTAAGGACAATGTCTGGGGGGGAAGGACAGGAGAAGAAAGAAATTTATTGAAAAGTTCAGTCTTAAAAGAAGTACATTTAACTGGCCTTTAAAGAGCACTAGAGGATTGAAATAAAACCAATTTGTTTTTTAGTGAAGTATTTCTGTACATCTTTGTTCCTCGCTCAAAAAAAGGCCGTTATTTCAGAGCTGTTTTTCAGAATTCCTGTGCTCATTTAGCTGATACTGAAGGCAACCTATTGAAAAGTTAATTTATATCCAGCTGCAGACAAGCAATTGCTTTGGGAAATGCACATGTCTTTATGGAGAGCCCACAAAGCACACCCAACTTCCTAAGCAGATACGGGTAATATAACTAAGCTTTGTTGTTGTGGTTTTACAGTGTTACCAACAGGAAGCCTCAATGGTTTTGTAAGTGTCACTTATTCTAGAGAGAATCATCTGTATGGGTAATACCAAGATCAGCCTTTAAAATAAAGTTTTTCATAACCACAAAACCAGAGAAATGTGAGGGATGATGCAGTAATGGTGAGAGAACTTTATACTTGCCTTCAGACCCAGCAAGACAACGGTGTTACCCCACTCAGCACACGCTTTTGTTCTTTTCCTGCTGTGCTGAAGAGGCTGCTTGGGGTCCAAACTACTCTGAGAAATATTTCTTTAGCAGTAAATACTCTTTTGAAAGCTGTTAAGAAGGGAACTCTAAGCCTACGTTGCAGATTCACCTGCAAAGCCAGTCCAGGGGGCATTTGCAGTGCAAACTTTGCATCACTCATAATTACACACTGTTGAAAGCACTACTAACGGTTGGGCAAGCAGGGATTTGGGATATCAGGCTCTGAAACAGTTAGAATGGAGGTGAGGCTTTAGCCTGTGGTCATCCATCCCTGGCTTTCTGAGATACAGCCAGGTGAACATGAGCTCAGCAAGTCACTAGACACAACCCGACTGTATTACTTGTAATAACTTCCACGCACCTCCCCACTGGAGTAAGTACAAACTGCTGTCTCTTGGTTTATATTAGTTGAGTTTTGACATAGTTTCTTACGAGTGTGAATTAGTCAGCTGTCAGCAGTATTTACAAGACAGTTTTTGGATAGTTAGTATATTGGAAACATTAAGCTGTGACAACTAAGAGAAACGGGCTACAGTAAATCACATAACGATTGTCAAGCTTTAGCTATAAAAACAAAGATCTAAAAAGTAGGGTTTGACTTCAGCAAGGACTGGCCTGCTTTAAGAAGCAAACAGGACATGTGCTGAAGTGGGTCACAGAATAGATCACTTCTCCCAAACACAGGAGAAAACATGATTTCAGGATCGGTGTCCCAGAATCTGTAATTAGCACCAGCCATGAAATACCCCTGAAGCCACCCCTGCTAGAGCATCTCCAGCAGATAGTCCAACTGCCTCCCAGCTCTCTGTGAGCTGTCGGTCCTGCTAGATTAAAAAAAGATGATTTAAGCCACTTGTAACAACTTGCTTGTGTGTCCAAGAGCTTACACGTTCACTTCCCGCCGATTTGTTCGCTTGCCCATGTCCCTATTTCCAAAAAAATATCCCACCAATTTTTTTTTTGCAAAACATTGCACTTGCAAGCAATAGCAAGTTTGTGAAATATTGCTAGAACAACTTGTACCACACCATCTGCTACAAGGGGAGAACTGAGAAGCTGGAGATCTGTCTGGGCTTTGAAATTTGATTTTTAAGTTGGTTCTGACTAGAAACTAAAACCTTTTGAAGTAACTTCATTTCAGTCTTACCTTCTTCAGACTGTGTTCCCTGACTGTGTGAAAAGTACAAAGGGAACAAATATATACCAATAATTAGATCAGTACTCTGTATTATATTGTCCCTTCTGTCAGGCTGGTAGAGTCCTCTCATGTGCAAAATAGGGTATGTGAAAATCCCAGCTTAACACAAGGTATAAAAATCAATATTAAATGCAACTGAATCTGCAGGAGCAATTTAGGTATCATGGAGAATGATGCAATAGGAGAACACGCCTATAATTTCATGTTCTACGAGAGATGTTCCTCTAGACACTCAGCTGAACTATCCTTTATTCCCCAAATAATTAGTTAAAAGTTATTTATACATTATGGTCCCACAAGATTTCTGATTTACAGTACAAAAAGTCAGGCACTGAATACAGTGATTATATTCCATCTGCACAGGGCATTTACTGACAGGAAAGTCTGCGGGCAAGTAGTTCTGGCCCGAGCTTGCTGCATTTCGCTGGGATGAGAAATAAAGAAGAACATTTTAGGCAGCCCACAAAGTGCAGTTGTTAAACTGACCCTATTTTCTCTCCTTCTTTCCATTTTCCTGCATCCAGCCCTTCAGTTTCACTGAATTTCAAAGGGACAGTGTTATTTATGCTTCTTCCTATTTTAGAAGGTTTTTATCATGTGGCATAGCACTCCGACTGCCTTAGGGGAGCTTTAATGATAATTTTATTTTTAAAAGTATAGGCTTATCTTGACTGACCTTGATGCACATAGTAAAAGGTTGTTAAACTCCTCCTCTAGAAAACAAAACAGGGAACAAATGTCCTGCGCCTGCTGGATCAAAAGCTCAAGTGTGGCAGAGCCTTCCACTACCCCAAAATATATCACCAAGGCAACTGTAGCAGTATTGCAAACAGGTATTGGAAAGACTTCCCTGCTAGGATTTAAATAATCTGATTTTCTTGCAGTGTGTGCTCTACAACACTCAGCAAGTCTTTTCAGAGATGAAAAGCATGCTAACACCATTCCTAAGAGTATCCTGGTACAGTAGGCTGTTATCAGTGCTCTTCTGGAGGAAAATTAAGAGCGTGTCACTCTTCAAAGGTCATACGAGGAGCTGAACAGAGCCTGTGCAACTTGGAAGTTGTTGGTTGTTGTTGCTTGTAGCCCTTTTCTCAAACAAGCTCCTGAAAGGACAAGGAGATAATCTACTTCCCTCTTCTCTCCCTTGTTCCTTCTCCAGAAGGGAAGGAAAGCTCATCCTGTCATGGCACCGAGTACTTCTTGTCTTTTCTAGTTGCACTGACCTGTAAGAATTTGATCCTAACTAGTGTTCGCTGCAGCTTTTTCCTCCAGAGTTGTTGTCCCTCTGTGGTACAACTGAATTCTGATGGAGAGTGTGTGGGAACACTAGTGGTGAATAATCCTTCTGTTTACACTCTTCCTTTCTACTACATTAATAGCAACCAATGTGCTTGATGATCCATTGCCTGCTCTTATAAGTCACAGAATATGCGCCAAGAATGCTCGTAAAGGGGTGTTTTGAAGGGCTAATTGCAGAAGGCTGCCAGATCCATGATTATCTTTCTGCATCCTAGGGAACTCTGCTCCACGACTAGTGGATGACACAAACGTATCAGCTTGCTTAGGACTTCCCTGCTCAATTTCACAGCAGTGCTCACAGAATTCAATACCACTGTGAGCTGAAAGCTCCAGCAGTTGAGGTATCTGTTCTCATGATGGAATAGTGGGTTGTCATAATACATCTCTCTGGTCTTTCCATAAAACAGAAAACATCTTCAAATTCCTTGCTTCTTCCAAAAATACATCCTGAAGTGGGTAGTGCCTGTAGAGCTTCTGATACACAACAGTAGCAGAGTAAACACTCTCGGGACAAACTGGCTCAACTCAGTCTCTCGATTTTTCAAGGACAGCTACGCTTCAAATTAGTTGGGTAAAAATGTTTCTCTCAGGTTTCTGGTAGCTTAACTTAAGGGGTTTTACACTTTATTTATTTGACACAAGGTATTCTTCAAAATCCTGTAGCAAAATGGCTCTGAGGCTGAAAACATTGTTTATTTCCATCCTTTTCATAAACAACCCAGAAGAAGCCACCCTTCAAAATGAACTTTGGCAAGAGTATTTAGCATGGTTTGCTCCTGGCAGAGTGCAGTATGAAATCTGCCAACATGAGCTGAGGCAGGGATTTATACCTGCAAGGGTCTTACACAGCCAACAGGTTGTCTTCCTTATATCCATGACATGGAAAACCAAGGAAGGGAGATAATCCAGGCTCATCCCGTGACTGGCTGGTTTAGTCACTGGTCCAAGAGTGCTAACCCAGAACCCTGTGCTTTTGCCATCTCTTTTCACACACTGTGAATACATGTCCTAGAGACAGGATGGAAAGTTGGGTTCAGAAAGAAATTACTAGAAAAGAGGAACCTGGATCAAGTAATATCACCAGCAACCACAGCATCTCAGCAGCAGAACCATGTAGCTCACATAAAGAAAGGCAAGTTAAATCAAACAGGACAGAGGTCATTAAATGAAAAGTAAGATTACAAGTTGAGAGAAAAAAATTCCCTTGTACAAGGAGAGTCAGAATCACAGGAGAGTTTCTCTCCCTGACAAAGGAAGTGAACTCCAGATTCAGAAACACTACATATATCTTTAGTTATTGCTCAAGACAGGTACTTAAATAGGTACCCACCTCTGGCGAGCACTTGGTAGAGATTATTAATACTGAGTTGTTCACTCATTCCCAGTAAAATATACACAGAATCCAGGAAAAATTTACCACAGCAGAGGCATTCCCCAAGACAGAATAGGAGTTTGAAACCTGCCCTGGAAGTCTCAAAAAACTGGATTGCCAAAAAACCACACCCCTTTTACAGAAGCTAACAGAATAAAACACTGTATCTTACTTTTGACACACCTTCCTTTACAGTCTGCATAGAAAATAAAAAAAACCTAATAGAAGCAACAAAAACCTAAACTGTATCCATTATCTTACCACTGAGGCAGATAACCTAAGCAATATAAATAGTAGAGAAATTATTTTGAAAGATACCATCGCTGTTATCACATAGCAATGTTCTTTTTATATGGCACTGAACAGTTTGTTATTCAGAGTGTGTTGGCTTTCCAGGCTCATTCTTGCTTCCAGTTCTATGGAAGACAGAGCAGAAGGGCTGGCAGGGCACATAATTTGTCTTTTTAGTCTGCATGTGTGCTTAAGAAACCTTTTCCTCTCCATTTCCCTGCCACTGCATGTCTATACTGTTCTCTACCTTCTAACTTTAAAATTTAGTAGGGCAGAGGGAGGAGCTAGGAGGATTTGTTCAGGATGTTGAACTAAATCACTTACCAAAACATGCAGCAAGAAATGAAAAGTGCTTGAGTCAGTGTCAACTGTGTTATTCTGAAGTCACTACACATCCCCACACACTGTACTGTACTTCCCACAAACGTCCTTTCTGTCCTTGCCTTGTGAGAGCAGGAACTAAAGAGTCATCTTGGTACAAAAACACAAAAAGACAGCCAGTTTGACATCAGCACTCAGCGGGCTCTACTGCAATTCTGCTCTGCTACTAAAGACACATCCCACTGGAAGAAGTGGGGTATGTACAGAACTTCTGAGATCTCCTAACACTGTGATTGTTCAGGATTAGTCTGTGGTAGGAACGTTTTCGCTGAAGTGCCTTTTAAGGTACAAAAATACAAAGATGACAGAGTAAAACGTGAAGTTGGTGACACTAAGGTTGAAAGACGTAATAACACAACAACTCTTAGTTTTACTTGTAGTAATAGTAGGTCAGGCATTCAGCAAGCATGTCCTGTTTTGGTTTTAAAGCTGATAGTGCTTCCTGAACTCAAAAGCTGTGGTAACGCTGAGATTTTTAAGAACCAGATTCAGTGCTGTGCTCTTGTTGTGATAGATACTTACATGTCAGCAGTCGCAGCACATGATATTTACTTTTAGACTGCTGGTTGCACGTTCCTTAATCTTTTTGCCTATGCTCATTCTATTGAGCAAAAGAAAACATGTATTGTCAGGAGAAGGCTTTCTTTATAAACACTGACATCCCTCTCCACCTAAAGCCAAGCCAGGCGAGCTCTCCAGAGCTGATTCAGGTCTTTAGGATTAGAGATGCATCCCACATCTATTCTCAATGTGCTTGTCAAGGCAGACAGGATCCGGTCGATCATACCTTCCAGAACTTGGCAACATCTTAGCATAATGGACAAATAGATAGAATAACAAAACACCTTTGCAAAGGGGGATTTGAGGTTGCAGGTAACCTCCTAGGAGGTTACAGAAACGATCCGTGTTACATTAAACATTTCCGGTATGGGTGTACGGCAGTAGGAATAGAAGTGGACAGGCGAAAACTTCAGCTGGAAATCAGATGGCAGCTATAACACCCCAGTCAAAACGCAACTGTTTGCTCTGCCAGGAGCTATACAGAGACTCGCAGATCTAGAAGGGCAAGTCACAAACGCCTCAGCAAACAGACAAGACAAAGCACATGTTACCTTTACCTTTGTAAACAAAACCAGGGCTCGGAACCGGCGCGGTGACAGCGACCGAGCACGGCCAAGCCCCGCTCGCCGGCGGTGCCTCCTCGCTGCCGCTGGGGCGGGCGGGCAGCGCCGGTGCCGGGCTCCGGGGGGGAGAAAGCCTCTCCGGGGGCGAGATTCCCCTCCGGGGGCGAGATTCCCCCGCTGGGGACCAGCATCCCCCCCCCGGGAC
>VXBX01006202.1:259121-274167 GCA_013400415.1 Scytalopus superciliaris | reverse complement strand
CAGAACACGCCGAGTGGGAAGGGACCCATCAGGGTCACTGACCCCAGCTCTGTGCCCCTGAACAGGACGTGCCCGAGAATCCCCCCCTGTGCCTGAGAGCATTGCCCAAGCGCCTGTTGAGCTCTGGCAGGCTCCGGCTGTGTCGGTGGGGCCGAGGCTGCCCCAGCCCAAGGAACACGCTCTCCCTGTAGGCTGCAGCCGGGCAGGTTTGCCCACGAACCCGAGCAGGTGTGAGGGGTGAAGCCAGGGCCGGGTGCTCTCAGGAGGCAGCAGTGTTGGGTCTGTCCCCAGCCGTGCACAAGGAGGTGGTTGTAGCCAAGTGAGGGTTGGCCTCTTCTCCCAGGCCAAAAGCCATGGGCCAAGAGGACACAGTCTTAAGCTGCGCCAGGGGAGGTTTAGGTTGGACATTCGGAGGAATTTCTTCACAGAAAGGGTTATTAGACACTGGAATTCACTGCCCAGGAAGTTGGTAGAGCTCCTGTCCCTGGAGATGTTTAAGGAAAGACTGGATGTGGCACTCAGTGCCATGGTCTAGTTGACAAGGTGGTGTTGAGTCGTAGGTCAGACTGGATGATCTCACAGGTCTTTCCCAACCCAACTGATCCTGTGATTCTGTGATCTCTGTGGGTCACCAGGCCCCAGGTTGACTCCTCAGGCTCCCGCTGGGACTTGCTGTCCTGGCCAAGGACTTGGAGGGGGAGGAAGAAGGCACTGCTGTGTGAATAACACCAGGGGTGTTGGTGGCCAGGTGTGGCTGGCAGCAGCGTGTTGTTGTTGGGTGGTTAAACGTACATTCAGTTCTGTAACTGATTAGTAAACCATCTACCAGCTTCTGTAATATCAGCATAAGGCACTCCAATTCAAAGCTGAAGGGATGAGGTTTCATCCCAAAAGATAATGGTGCTTGCCACAGTTTAGAGGACCTGGGCACTTGGAAGTATTTTGCTCTCCATGCTAGACAATTTCAGCAATGCCTTGGCAATGATGCTTCATCCTGGATAAGCCACGATGCTGCTCCCCTCAGGTGCCTTCACCACTGAGAATTGGTGTGACAGCAACAAATTGGCTTGGTAACACTTGAAGCCAGCCAGCTTCCAACCTCTGTGGCTGTCCTGGGGTGGGAAGGTGAGGAGACAATCCTTTCAGAGTCCTGTGAGAATCAGTTTTCAGTGACAGGCATTCTAAGGTCATGTTCTACCATCCCTGGATCATGAGATGCTGTCCACACTCTTGCATGTAGTCAAACTGCACCCTGCTGCAATCATAATTCTGCCTAAAATAGGGGTGGCCCATCCCACTGGGCTGGTGTGTGTTCTGACACAGGCTGGAGTAAAGGGGAGTGATGAGCACGTGGAGCCAGGAATGCCTTAACTCACTAAATTAGTGGACTAAGAAAGTTGGGGAGATCAGGCATTACAGAGAGACTTGCTAATAGCACACAACAAAACAGTTCCTAAAATAGTGCTGGGAACATCTGGGGTGTTGCCAAGTCCAGGACCTTGTACAGGCACGGTTATGTGGATATGAGCAGAGGGTGTTCCTGCAGGATGGACAGTCTCAAGCAGAACCGGCCCATGGGTAAACTCTGCAGTGGAGATATTTCCTGGTCTCATTCCAGCTAGAATTTGCAGGGTTTGGCATTTATAAATGGTTTGCCTTGTAAACAAAATATATGTTCTCTGGAGACTGTAGAGACAACAAACACAGAACTGCCTCATGCCATTTGCAGTTGCCACGTAGGATAGAACCACTCTTTAAAAATCAACAGAAATACTATTTTTCTTTCCTGCTGCCTTTTACTTGCTCGTGAAGAACTATCCAGAGGAAGGCCATTAGCATTTTAAAAGAAGATGCCAGTGTCAAGAGACTGTTATATGTAAGTGCACCAAGGAGAATTGGATTTAAACACTGTTCTTATTCCTCAGATCTCATTAAATCCCTCATTCTCTCTCCCAGCAGCTTGTGCACACAGAGCAGCTCACTGTGGGTTACGATAATGCCCCACTGCAGGGATCTTGTCTGACACACAGAACCATCTTTTCTGGGGATGGGGTCAGGCAGGAGCTTTTGCAGGGCCTGTTGCAGGGAGAAGAGGGCTGCAGCGTGGTTTTGTTCTGTTTATAACAGTATTTTAAGACCATGCCGTACCTCACAAAAAAAGCTTCAAACCCAGTGCCCAGCCATTGCTGGTTGTGTGCAAAACAAGCCAGACCCTCAGATGGGCCCTGCTTGGTCCCCTCAGCAATATCGTTTATCTGGTGTCATATAAACAGGGGATGCCCTGGTTGGTGACTGCTCTTGTAGAGTCCCTGCTAGAACAGCAGTGGGGATATAAAACAAGTAACTCCCCACACTGAAGATGTCTCTGTGCTGCTGAGTCACCGATGGCACTGAGCCACACCGTTCCTTACTGTTACACAGGCGATAATAAGTATTTACTTCCCAGTGTCATGGTTATTAACCATGCAAAGACAAGAGGTAAAATCTGCACCAGTGCTATCTATTATTATCAGCAGTGATGTTATCAGCCTCAGGAAGCATCAGGAATAGGTTGTTTTTCATAGGTAATTTCTTCTGAAGAGGTGAGTTAATGAGGCATCAGTAACAGTTACTGTCCTGGCGATTTTGGGCTTCCAGTCAATCTGCCATTCATGAGCCATTCAAGTAAGGGATAAAAAGGACCAAGGAACAAAGGCAGCACTGAGGTTACAGTCATGTGCCTGACAAGAAATGTGATATTTCTAGAAACAGCTCTGAACTGACCTTAAATATTAATGGTATATCCATTTCTTGAAGCTTCTTATAAGCACTGACAATGCATTTGCTCCCCATCCACAGTGTGCTTCAAAAATCACAGTCAAAAAATTGCTGGCTGAGCAGTCTTATGTGCTCAGCACTACATGTCATGAGAGAGTTGCTGTCATCTGCCTGAAGTATGGCTTCTGTGCCAGAAGGAGCCTGTGGACAAACTGGAGACTTCTGAGCCTGAGCACTGAGTCAACTGGGCAGTTCCAGTTTGTAGCTTAGGAAAAATTAGCTAGCAGTGTGCTGCTGGTGGCTTGGCAATTAGTCCTGGGAGTAATTATTGCTCTTCTTTCAGCTCATATACCTTCTCTGTATCAAAGCTCCACAGAGAAACAGACTTGTGTTAAACCTTCGGCTGGTATTTAGGACATAGATGTGTAAGTTAAGGTATTTGTTAAGAAGCCTTTGGATTGAGGCATTTGGAGGGTTCTCAAGGATTTTTATGCTTTAATTGCAGTGCCAGAATAAGTTGTGGAGCTCGGGACAGCTGCAGCTCCCCTGAGATGATTGCAAAGGCAGTGGGCACTGTCCAATACATGACCCAGGGCATTGCTGATCTGTGTCCTCCTAACACCCCAGGCTGCACTTGCTGACACCAGGCAGCCACCTGGTTTCTGGGGTTCAGCCACCCAGGGCTTCTGGAGAAAGGCTTTAAAACGAAAAAGATTTTAAAATCTGATAAAGCCTTCATGAAACAAGGTTAGTTGCTCTGCAACAAATGCTTAAAGCTTGTAAGTGCCGAGCTGTATCAAAGGAGGATGTCATTTCTTGGTGTAACACGTACAAGAGCTCACTCTTTTATCTTTGACTGACAGCTCTTAAAATGTCCCATCTGCACAGATCTGTCATAGCACAATAGGCAGTATTTCAGTGTTGTCTTAAAAGTTATTTCAAATCATTACTATGATTTAAAGTAGAATCTATGTACAGTGCATGCAGGATAGCTTGGGGTACTCTCATGCCTGCTCAAGGAAAGTCTATGAAGATAAAAGCTTTCTGGGGAAGTAACAGATTTTGCCCAACAGCACAGGAGGGTTCACGTGCAACCTTGAGAGATGAAGTTTCCTCTGTCAATAACTGTTCTTTCTTCCACCAGAGATAAAATAAAAACTCTACACACACACACTCCCACAAATGTTGCACCCCACAACCCAACTCATCCCTCTCCCCCATGCACCCAGCCTTTTTTCTCTTTGCTGCTGCTTCAGCATTGGAGGAAGGAAAGGGCCTGGGCACACAGTGTTGCAGTGGGAATGGTGAGTGTGTGTGTGTAGAGAGAGCCAGCTCACTACAGCATCTCAGGCATCCCCATTCTCCTTTCACTTGGCCCTGGGGTTTGGGTTACATATGCTGTGTAACTAAGCACCCCCAGGGATCACAACTGTGGGGCTGGTCCTTGTCTCTGTGTCCCTCAGCTGTCAACAGCAGCACGTTGACTGTGCTGAGGGAACTGTACCCATCATGGTATAACCCATCACCCTTCACAGCCTCCATCACAGGAAAGCCAGAGATGGAATAAGGACATTATAGGACTTCTTCAGGAACCTCTTTCCTGTCCAATATATTTCCCTAAGTACTACAGCTGCACCACCCTTCCCCAGCATCTGTTCCAGACACCAAAGGCTGTAGAAGGGTATGCTAATAAGAACATCAAGAATGTTGTTTTGTTTGCCTTTTTCTGTGGAAAATGTTGCCTCTACCAAACAAAAATGATGACAAGTCTATGCATCTGCTGGGAATTGCAAATTAGTACTAAGCTTGCACAATGATCACTGATAAAGTACATTTGCTGAGGTAATATGAGGTCCCTCGGCAGCACTGGTGATGATTCAGGCTTTTAGGCATTCAGCTGCAGGTGGGTCAATAGGATTGTTTTGCCATCAGAGTTCCAGGATTGCCTTAATTTATTTTCAGGAGCTTAATTTTTTGATTCCTAATTTGAAATCTTAGTAGCTCATTGGACAGTGAGAGGGTTCTCTCCGTTTGCAGATGGAATCTTTTCTTCCTGTGTTCCCTGTTTCCTCTCCCTGAGAGGTTTGTATCCAGAGAGCTGACATTTAGTTAAGTGAGAGCAAATGCCTCAGAGCACAAAACTGTACTGCAGTATCTCCATCAGTGCCCCTGAGAGCAGCCTAGTCCCATCTTAGATTTCTCAGATGATGATTGTGCTGTGTTTGAATTAACATAACTACCACCATAGTTTGAAACTAAAAAAAGGCTATATTGGCCACAAAAAAAAGATCTTTCCCTTGTTTTTCTAAGATATGCAGCTAAAATAAGATGAAATTAGAATCACAGAGTCATCTACGTAGGAAAAGACCATTAAGACTCCAGAATCAGCAGTGCCTCCTCTCCATGCTCTTTGTTTTACATACTAGTCTCCCCTTATACCTCCTTCCCCTCTATCCTGCCCAGCACCTCCACTTCCCTTTTCTAAACCACACCTTCCAAAGTTGCCCTCTGTGATTGCACTCCTGGTATTGTTTTGAGTTGTACAAACTTCTGAATATAGTCTTTGATCTCATAAGGAATCCTGAGGATACAAATTCTTGCAGGGTTGGTGCTCTGTGTTGTAAGTTTAGGATGGCAGGGATCCAGCCTTGCTCTGGACCACTTGTGCCCAGGCCATGAATGGTGTCATGCTCTGTGTAATATTCCTAAATAATTAAATCACTTTAAGAGTCACGGTTTGGTCTAAAATGTTGTTATTGTTTCATTCCACAATATCCAGATGGATTCTTCCTTGGCAGGCTTTTTTATTTGATTTTGCAAGACTTGTAAGTGCTTACTTTATCTTTCAAATGACACTGTGTTCCTTCCTCACACAGTTATTAAATAGCCATGCTTTTCAGCTTCCAACTGTAATGCTGTTCCATTAAAAAATGCTCAGAAGTATGAAACTACTCTAAAGAAAAATGTAATTGTACAATTGAAGCAGGAGAAAGCACTAGGATTTTGTAAGATGTTTCTGTGAATGGAAATGTGTGTGTGTGCACAGAATAGACTGGTACCCAAGAGAGCAGCATATACATTTGTAATCAAACCTCACTTATATTTAAAACTTGTTCCTTCTGTTAAACATGCAAATATTTCCGTTCTCTTTGCAAATTCTGCCTCTCTGCTCGTTACCAAACCTTTCAGAAAAGGCATAAGCCCAAATCTTCCTCTGATCAGGCTCTTAATGTGTTCTGTGTGGTCTTTATTTAGACTGTAAACTTGCTGAAATAGGAAATGTCTTACGAAAAAAACAGCTACACTGTCTCATTTCACATCCAAATTCTTCTCCCATACCAGCTGTGTGTGTTTGCCTAGCAGCAAGTCTCCTGTTAATGAATGACTTGTTCTCATTAGCTTGTCAGGCTGGATGTGTAGCTTGTAGTTCCCACTCATACAGAGCAGAGCTCCTTCCCTTGTAGCTTCTGGTAAATCAAACAATGGGATACACAAAGCCTTGTGTCTCTGAGCCTGACCTTTGTACTTGGAATCATTAACTGCCACAGAATGCCAAAATAAAGTAACTAGCTGCTGGTTAAATGTATTTAACATAAGCAGAGCTCTATGGACTGCCTGGTGTGGGGACTGTTGCAGGCTTTACCATCCGCTGCCACTTCTAAACCTTCTTTAAAAGGGGGGGAAAATTAATTCCCTGATTGGCAGAGCCAAAGGAGTTTGGGAAACTGAGGTCCAGAGTGGATTCCTGACAACTTGGAGGTTTCAAATTGAGGCCCTGAGCAGCTTCATCTGACTTTGAAGCTGGCTGTGCTCTGAGCAGGAGACTGGACTAGATGAGCTCCAGCAATCGCTGCCAACTTAAATTCTTATTCCAATAAAAGCTGAGTTCATCTCCAGGTGTCTTCCATTCAGGGCATTAATTAAGACTCTATCCTCTAACTAGGTTGAATTTTTCACAAAACCCTTTGGAAGTGAGTATTTCTTGAACCTTTGTCTCTCCATCTGATAAAATTGTCCAGGTTCAAAAGTTACTGGGAGGTAAAAGACAGCTGGGGCAGACAGGCAGACACTCCCTTCCACACACACACACACAGGACAACTGTATAAGCCTTGTTTTGTTAAGAAAACCATTCTTCCCTTTATGTTTGTGCAGAAAACTTGTCAAGTGTGCATCTAATGAGGCCTGAAGTCATGCTACACGCTCCCGAGCTGCAGCCAACCTGAAATAACTCCTCCCCAGAGCCAACAGCACATCTCACACAGCCGAGGCACGTACTGTGCTATCCGAGCTATGCAGAGAAGTTGAGACATTTAGGAGTGAAACGCGGGCATCATCTTGCTGATAGCAGAGATTACATGGCTGTGCTCACACGAGCGTGTGTTTGTCTGCCTGGTGCCCCATCCGTCTCTGCCGGCAGACACGGGAGTGTCTGGTACCTCTCCGTCGTCCTCAGCTTTCCTGCAGCCGGGAGTGACAGAAAGGGGAATTTGACCTCAGCGTGCTAGAGACCGCCTGGCTGTCTGCCTTTCCCTTTTTGTCTGCTCTTTCTGAGGGTGCAGTCACACTACAAAATTACCTTGAGTCATCTGTCCTGCAAGTTTTTCCCATGGGTTGCTTGTGATAAGGGCAGGCACACAGGGAGCATTATTAATCTGTGCTGTGAGGGGAGACGCTGAGAGGGTGTGAATCCACTGTGGCTGCATGAGCTTCTGAGCTTTCCATCTACCTGAGCCGTCCCTTCCCCAGAATCTCTTCTGCAAGGGACCAGTTCCATAGCTTCAGTCCACAGAGCTTGCTGATCAGCCATGAGCCTCCTTTAGCAGCTGCAGCAGCAGATTATTCTGCTTCCCTTCCTCCCAGATTGAAGAGAACACACCTATCTTCCTCTGCTTTTGATGGCCCTGGAAAATGTTACTTCTGTGTTCCTGGGAAAGAGCTTCAGAGCACTTCTATTTTCTGCCTCACAGGGAAGCAGAAACTGTGAAATTATCAGCATCCTCTGGTTGTATGTTCCCTGGAGCTGTTATACTGCACAGTCTGAAATAGAGATCTGGCCTCAGGGATTTGCTAATGATGCATTCAGTCTCAGCATGGCACATGCTCATTCCTGGGGAGTTACTGAGTTAGCATTTATAGTTCTACACTTTTCCTCTGAGTAGATGAAACCCTCTGATTTTCCATCAGCACTGAGGTCTTGGGTGTTGGATTTTCTTCTCATGACAGCTTACTTGGAATGGCACCAGAAAGCTTTCAGCCTGAATCCTTCCTCTGAAAATCATAGACTACAGTAGCATCATGCCAGAGATTCTCCCATAACTTGGTGTCTGATCTGCAGGCAACAGGAAAACGAGGTCTTTTTAGACACAGTTTCATAATAATAAACCCAAAACTCCTGTGCTGAAGGTGGGTGATTGGTGTTGTAGGCACTGGAAGCCTTTTGCATCTGTGGGAATAAGCTGACAGTTAGGGAGCAAGGAGTCAGCAGCCACTGAGGAAAGCACAAGTGGAAAAACTGTGGAGAGTGAGCACTGCTGGATGTTCTGATGGTGGTCCCTAAGATGGGTCACTACCATAAAGAAATGGCAGTGGTAGAGGATGAAGTAAATTCACTCAAGGTTTACCTTGTTCTCTGGTTGCTTTATGTTTCTCCAGCCACTTTATGCAATGAGGGATTTTTTTGTGTGGGCAAGGGTTGAACTAACAGGAACACTTTTACTATATTTCATATTAACTTGCTGGTGAAGACAAGACCTCTCTTGCATGACCTACATGCCTGAACTCAGAATCCCTCTCCTGGGCCTGCCACCTTCAGATTTAAATTCTTTAAACAAGCTCAAGTTTTCATCTCCTCATCCATATTTCCAAAGCATGTAAGCCTCAAGGCACTAGGCCAACAACGGAATAGTGCTGAGCACAAAGATGTTTTTGTAACCACATCAACTCAGCCCAAGGCAGATCCACTGCAGCAAACCCTGCAGATTGCTTCACCTCCCAGTGTAGTTCCATTAGAACCTCCCATTGTTGCTAGTCCTCAGCTGATAGCAAAAATGCCTCTCTCAGCTTTGTAACTCTGTCTTCTATTTTTTTTTCCTCTTTCAGTGAAATGCTGTTGAGAGCTGCCAGAGACTCAGCTGTGACACGGACCTATCTGAATTCAGGGGTTGGGAAGTGTTCCTTCACGCTTGTCATCCTCCCCTTCAATAAGCACTGCATTGTACCAAGTCTGTACATTCTTTACTGCTCTACTTGTTGCTATGGCCAGTGGTGCCAAGTTTCAGTCTGATTCTTTTGGGAGACTGGACAGAACTCTGGATTTTCTTTCCTTCTGCTTTGTTTATGCTCCTGGCCCCTACAGCGTTCGTCCTTGCCGTCACCCAAAACTTCCTTGCAAGGCAGGAAAGCACTGCCCTCTCCAGTCCCTCCACTTGCACAACCAGCAGCAACCCCTCCTTGGCCTGAAACTTTGCGGCAGAGAAGCAAACGCATGGATGCATTCCCTCTCTAGCCAGGTGCTTCCAAACTCAAGGAGAAGCAGGAAGGAACAGATGGGAATGGCCTTGAGGAGAGAAGAGGGAAGTTTTTGGCAGGGGAGCTCCACAGGCACAGCGTTGTCAGTCCATATGAAGCTTGGGAAAGGCACCGGCAGGAGGGAGAGCAGCGGGACACGCTGCCTCATTCCCATGGAAACAGCCAACGAGCTGGCTGGGCAGATTTAGAAATGTCTCCTGCTTGGGATGACTTTTGATACATGTCATCTATCTTTGCAGTGATTCAAACAAGGTGGAAAAGAGGAAATGTCTGACACTGAAAGTAAAAACCTGTTTTCTTTCTTAGTTTATAGTGGAGAGTCAATCTTCCATGGCCTTATGAAGATACTTCATCTCCTCTGAGGAATAGGTCCTGGTTTTAATGGGGATTATTTTTCCCTATGTCCTCATATTTTTGGGGGGTCTTTCATTACAAAGAACAACTACTTCTGGCATTATGATTCCAGCTGCCATTGAGATGCTCCTGGACTTCTCCATGGTGTTTCCTGTGTGTCCTACACGATATTTCCCTGCAAGACCTCTCCTTGATGACCCTAAGGATCCCATGCTCCCTCAAAGAGGATGATGTGTTCTCAGCATAGGACCTCAGTGGTTTTTTTTACCACACCTTTCAACTTTTCCCTGCACCTTTCCCACAGGCTCATAGTGTTAATTTTTAAGACAGTCTAAAAGATTACAATATATATATATATATATATATATTAGTTGTGTATAAATGCCCTGCTGTAAAAATATGCTTGTTTCCACAGCTGGGGAGTGGAGAAAGCAGTGGAAATCTCCCACATTAGAAAAGTGAAAAAGTTGATTACTTCACAGAGAAAGTTATCAGTCCCCAGAACCTACACTTTGCAAAGTACAGAACAGGTAGGACTGCATGATTACTTGCAAATAGCTGTCTTGGGATTCATCCTGGATCTGTCATTCCATGAGCACTGATTCTCTTCCATGTCCATCAGCAGTTAGCGTGGTTGTACTGTAACAAATAAACAGGAGACAAGGAATTGGTAAAAATACTGGCTTAGACTGTTTCCACCACCTTAGCAGCTGTGGGGAGAGCAATAGCAAACTGGTTTGTATTTGTTTAGGAAAAAGAGAGGGGATTCATATGCTTATGAAATATGGAGAGGCAGAGATTACTACTAAAGAGTAGTGAGCCATCATTAAACTAAGTGTAAAATTTCTGCTCTCCCACCTGCTGTGTCCCACCTTCACAAGGAAGGGGCACAGCTGTGTAGCACAGCTGGCAGTCTGTGGGGTCACAGGGAACATGCACAGTGGCTACTGTAGGAGCGGGAAGGAGACGCTGGCCAAGTTCAGTGCTGCGTTTCCACAAAAATATTTAGAAAGCCATTATATGCATGAGAGTCAATACCAGTAACTAGACCTGTTTGTTCTGGAACTTGTCTCTCTGAAGTCACTCTTCCAGGGCTGACTGAGCATTTCATTCCATGTATTCCTGCTGAAACAGCTTCAGAGACCCTCTCACTGAGGCAAGTTCAATATTTTCATGCATTTTTAATAAGCAGCAGAAAATGCTGCAAAATAAATCTGAGGTTGGTTTGAGCTGGTGTCACAAGGATAACAATGATAATCTGTAACATGATTGGGAGCCCGATGAAATTGTTTCCAAGCCTAACAGAAGGAGAAAGCTGGTGTGTCAGAGAGGGCAAAGAACAGTTTCAGAAAATACAGTTCAGCTTATCAAGGTGAGACAGTGTTACACAGATTCAACGCCTATCATGATTTGATGTTTAGCCAGGTTAGACCTCCTCCTATTTTAAATATACTGAGGAAACAACCTCCTCAATGTAAACAAATAAAACCCCAACTATGACACCAGCCCAGCTGGCAAGATTCATTCTATTACCTAAAAGGGTAGGGAAAGGAAAAATTCCCTCTCAAAAAATAATGCAAGCTTCCCTTTCAGCAATGGAATCACAGCACTTAAGTTGGCTGTTGCAGCTCCAGCTTGGTCATGGCAAGAAGTTCATCACTTGAATTTCTGAGCTGGGAGAGGAAGCCAGAAACTTGCTGGTTGGCAGTAGGGCTTCACTTTTGGGTTTCTTTTTAAATATGGTTTCAGCTCCGTAGTCAAATGTGATGTTTGAGTAAGGATGCCACTGCCCTCTGCTGAGGGATGCGAGTGTTTCTCCCTGCCTGTCCCATCTGCCAGCAAAACCAGCAGCCTCATGGCTTGGAATGCAAGTGTAATTCCTGCTGCTTCTCTCTTTCCTCCAAAGTTTGCTGATCTGAATCTCTTGCACCAAATATTTTGAAAACTCTATGCCTCATGCAGCGTAAAGAGGAGCAAGGGTAATTACATGCAAAATCTTGACATGATGATAGCAGAAACTGTGAAAGCTTGAGCCGGAGTTTTTAAAAAGCAATCTTTGTAACTTATAAACACTTCAGGCATCCTCAACAATGTGATATCTGCTGGAGCTGGTTTTCGGTTTTCCTGCCAAAATTCAGTCATGCATTATCAGATTAGGCTGAAGTCCTCCACAGTTTCTTGAATTATTTTCTTTTCTAAGTGTAGCACTTGCCTAAGTTTTGGCCTCTTACATCCACACCATTACTACTGGTTATGCAAAATTAGAAGCTCATTCAGTGCTGCGTTTATACCGGCTTTACATTCTAAACCTAACATTGCTGTAATTTTGTTAATACTGTTTTAAAAAGGAAAACATTTAAGTGGAACATGTAACAATATTTTTAACCACTTGAGGGAGCTCTTTCATTTAACCATCAGGATGTTCCCATTGCCCTTATGCCTTAGGAATTTCTAATCACACTTTTAAACAGCTTATTATAAAATTTGTTGAAATATATTAAAGTATTGAGGCTCTCAACTGATTGACTTTAAAGCCCAGATAGAAACTTTAAAGGCATTAATAATTTTGGTCAATAAATACAGGCACCAGAACAGCCACAGATACTCCCTGGGCTGACTGACACCAAAAATCTTAAAATAGAAAATAAATTAGAATTATATAGAATTAAAAGTAGGCAGCTTTAATCACGTCTATTTTGCATCAGTGTCAAAGACGACAGGAAGGAACAGGATCTACCACAGAAATAAAGAGAAGGAAAGAAAGAATCATAAAATCACAGAATATCCTGGGTTGGAAGGGACCCACAAGGATCATTGTGAACAACTCCCGGACCTGCACGTGACAGCCTCAAAAATCACACCACGTGCTTGAGAGCATTTTCCAAAGAAAGAAGGAAAGAAAGACAGAAGGAGAAAGGAAGGAAACAAACAGCACTCCTGAAGTCATGTTGTTGCCTGGCACTGGGAAGGTTGAAAGCCAATGAAGCTGAGGCAAAAACTGGGGTGTGAGGGCCACAGGTTCCCATGTCAACAACGGGAACGACCACGCGGTGATTCATCCAGGAGTGCTCAGCACAGCTGGGGTTGGGCAATCGTTGAGCAAGACAGCCTGTAGGATTAACGCACAGCACTCCAGAAAATCAAGATTACAAGCATCACGGTGACAAGCAGGATAAATGATGCAGCTGATGAAACAGGGCGGCAATTTGGACCGGGGAAAACAATAGCAGATGATGGGCATGAGTGGCAGGAAGCAGAGGTGGCAGTGCCTTCTTCCAATTACTTATATAAATAATGGGAAGGACGGTAAGGAGAGCAGCTGCTTTGTTTTTCAGCCTCGGTGAGCTGCAGGTAAACAGCCTCTGAAGAGAAGAGAAGGTGGGCTGTGGAACAGCTCTCAGGGAAGAACTGACAGGCTGGGGAGGGAGCTCAGTGCCTGCCACACTAAACTGCTTTGGTCTGGGAGATTTGTCAAAAGGTGTTAATAAAATCTGGTGGCACCTCTACACAGCCTCCTTATGGCAAAATAAGCAAAGCAAACTACCTCTGAAGGTTAGCTGCACTTTTCTTTCTATTAAAGGAATCTTATGCTTCTACCAGCCAGAGTAAGGCTTTTACTAAGCAGATAAAACAGTTTCCTTAACATGTTGAACTTCAGGAAACTTTTGTACATGGGGATTTGGGGCTTGGTTTTCTTTTTTTGCTTTCCACTTGCTCCCCCAGCCCATTCTGGCACCAGAAGCCACTTTATTGTAAATAGCTAACACAGCATTTTTGTCATAAGGGCACCAGTGATCACGTATAGCCTGACATGAGAGTATCTCTATGTGGCACTGTGTTAAAGTTGACTTCTTAAGAACAGGGACAGGTTTATGTGAACATTCCTGCTGCTACCACCCATGCAACTATTTGCATCTCAGCAATGATAGGGTATTATTGTGTTCTTTTAATTTTTACAAGACTTTTCCTAATTAGCAGGGTGAAAGATGGGTGATGGGATAATAGTGTGAACACACCTTGCATACTAAATCAGGTTCAGACTTTTTCACTCAGTGGTTCTGCTCAGAGTTCCAAGAGATTATTTAAAACAACTACTGAAAGTTCCAGCAGTCCTGGGTGTGTACTGGTCAAAACAAATTTTAGTAACAGGTCTGATAAGGTGAAATTCGACAGAAGTGTTTTAATACCCCATTGTACCTTCGCACCTCAGTTTGGGGTGACCTTTCAAGGTGCACAGCCCTGAAGTGGTGAGGAGGAGAGACACATACTTGCCAGCAGGAAATTAGTGGCTTAGTTCTCTTGTCTTTAGGAAAGCATTCCTATTTGCAGTGTGAAATGCAGCTCCCGGGAGGTTACTAGAGTTTGTTTGCTGCTGACGTGTTCTGTGACTCACCCCTAGTCAGGAGCCTATCTCTGTCTGAGAAGAGAGAAATCAGGGCCAAACCCCAGCCTTTCACAGAGTTTTTGACCCTCCAGAGCATGGCTGGGACTGGAGGGCGAGTTGTCCAGCCAGGCCCCTGCTCTGCTCCCCAAACTCACAACCCGCAGCTCCTGCTCCCCAGGGTAACACGTGTGAGGGGGAGCACCCCCTTGCCACAAATTCCCACTTTTTTGGGGACGGGGGTGCTACTCAAGTGGCGGGGGGCACTCCATTTTTACTTCCCTGTAAAAGTACCTACCCTGGCTCCTGTTTGGGAGAACCTCTCCGGGGAGGACACTGAGCCCGGGGGCTGCGGGAAGCGCCTTGTTGAGCAACCCGTGTGTTCCTGCTGAAGAAGGACGAGGACAGATAACACTGCCGGGCCCTCCCGGCCTTGGCTGCCGTGTCCTTGAAATGAGTTTTCCTTGTGCCAGGGGTGTGGGGAGCGGGGGATCCCCAGAGCAAGGCACAGCCCTGCCCATGGCGGGGACTGAGCCCACCAGGGCCTTGGGCTGGATGAGCACGGCTGTCCCACGGCCAGGGCTGGGCCCACCGGCCGGGATGGCACAGCGGGATCCACACGCTGGATTGACATTCCCTCAGGGGGATCCACACACTGGAACCAGGACTGACATCCCATCAGGTGGATTGACACTGGAACTAGGACTGGTGATCTCTTTTTCTCTCATCTCTCCTCTCTTTCTTTCTTCCTCTCCCTCTCTAATAAGTATTTGTTTCTCTCTTCCCTGTCACCCTACTCCTTCACCCAACACGCAGTGCCGCGCTTACACAGCAGGTCAGCGACCAACATACCGATTTCCGCGCCAAGCGCGTAATTCACCTATAAAACTTTCCGCCTGTTCTCAGCCCCCCCACCTCCTGTTCCTTTCCAGCATTCCCCCCTCCGGGGCGCTTCCCTCCCCTCCGCGGGTGGGCGGGCCGGCACGCTTTGCTGCCGCATTAGGAGAGGGCGGCCATTCCTGAGG
>VXBX01006202.1:205254-257643 GCA_013400415.1 Scytalopus superciliaris | reverse complement strand
GGTGGGGACTGACTCTGACTCTGTGTTGGGGGTGGGGACTGACCCTGACTCTGTCCCGGGGGTGGGAACTGATCCTGACTCTCTGCTGGGGTTGGGAATTGACCCTGACTTTGTGCTGGGGGAGTGACCCGACTTTATTCTAGTCCCTGCCTGGCTCGCGAGGAGCTCTGCGGAGGATCCGGCTCTGCCAAGAGCCGAAGGGAAACTTTCTGTAGGTCTGAAAGGTCTTTGGGACCTTTGGTCTTTGAGTGTGATTAGTGTTGGAGGTAGGGGGCTGGAACTAGGTGATCCTTAAGGTCCCTTCCAGCCCAAATTATTCCATGATTCTTGGTTGTTCCTCAGCCAGCCTTTTGAAATGCAGAGATGAACTTCTTACAGGGTGTTGCTTTTCTCCCAAGGCATCTTATAATTAATTACCAGTGTTTCGAAAGGGAGAAGCTCAAGGTTTCCGAGCCTGTCACGAGTACCGTAACGCAGTTACGCCTGTAAAATCAGGGAGTTCCTGCTAGGAATAGGAAATCTGTTAATGGGTTTGTGGTTCTACAAACCTACAGCCACGGTTGTGGTTGTGGATGTCCTGCGAGTGCTCGGAGCGGGGTGGAGTGACTGTGTACTAAGCGTGAGGAGCGATTTCCTTTTGTTAAGGGAATGAACGTTTGGAGTTACCCTGGCGTTGTGTCATGAATACTTGAGTTCTAGCAGAGATTAGAGGGAAGGGCTGATGTCTTGCTTAGGCTCTGATGTGCTGATAGTTGCTTAGGTACTATAATGTTACACATCTGTTCATATGGGAACTAGACTAGGAAAATGTCTGTTTTCATAGATTTTTCTTTAGCACAGTAATTGTTTTGGTGTGAAAAAGGCTTTGCTGTCGTCACTTAGACTACATGAATTATTTACTTTAAGTTGTTGAACTTTTTTTCTTCCCCACCCACATGATTTTTCATTCCTGCATCCCCAAATTCGTTATTTTTAAACTCCTTTCTGTTAACCTTTCAGTGAGATACTGTAACCACTCTGCACTGGAGAGGAAGGAGTGCCTTCCTCACCTCTTGAAGAAGAGGAATAGTGTGCTGAGGAAAGGATTAAACTTGTGGCCCTCGATTAGAGCCACAAAACCTGCACCTGTAAGGACAGGTGTGGCTCAGCAGAACAACTTACCTGGGATCAGGACGCAGTGAGAGGCTCCAGGCGGTCCAACGAGGAGCTTGTTAGTGCATGAGTTTAGCAGGCAGCTCGATTTCCACCTCCACTGCTCTGTAGACCTGTTGCATCATCAGAGTGATGTTTTCTTATGCTTTGATAGGGGTTTGGGCATCTCTCCTGTGTGAAAGCAGAAAGATTGGAATGTTTACCCACCCAGGATCTCCATGTAGTTGTAAGTCCCCAGTGGCCAAAATGATTCTTTGCTCCAACACGATGCAGTCGTGTCTGTATCTGGAATCTTGTGGGAAGGCTGGGAAGTGGAAAGAGACAAGTCTTTGTGATGGTGACTGATTCATGTTTAAAAGCAGGGAGTCTGCAGCAGTGACTGTGTAAAAAGCTGGTAGGAAGGGGCTATGACCTGCCAACTGCCTTTTGGGGCTGGTGAAGTACAGTTATTGGTAGGAACATTTACCATATTCTTGTCTGGTTCTTTCTGTTCTTTGCATAAATGCTTTTTGTATTATGTAAATGATGATAACATGAGCTCTCAGGTGTTGTACAAAGTCAGCGGGGCAGCTTGTGAGCAGCTTAAGATCTCTTGAGCCAGAGCTGAGAGGGGCAGTGCTGCAAGAAATGGTGTTGGTGATTGAATCAGTGATTTTTTTGTTTGATGGTGGTAGTTTTCCCCTAAAAGCTATCAGCCTGCAAGGAGAATGGGAGACTGTTCTACCAGAGGGACAAACACAGGAAGTCCTTTTAACCTTTGATCATAGTCTTATTTCCCTTTTGCAGAAGTGCCACCCTCCATATTCTAAGGAAATCCATCCTTAAGTAATCTATTTTTCCACAAGTGCTTGAGTTTCCCTTGCCTGCCTGTAACAGCTCATCTGTGCTGGTGCACGTATGCTGTGCTGTTCACTAGCAGCCAAACACATCTGCTGCAGAGTTTGTGCCAAGGTGAAAAAAACAGATCGAGTTTGAAGATGTAGTTCCATACATGCCTGTGTGGTTTTCTGGAAAACAATCTGAAAATTGTCCCTGGTTGTAGCTACATCTCCGAGAGATTCTTGAGCTGAATTTTCATGGGAGGTGTCCTGGGGATGTCGTTTGGTAACCAAAGTAGAATCTCCTTGTGCCCTTTTCGTGAACTGAGAATTCTGTTTTCATCCTGTTTGGGGGGTGCTTCAGGTGTGCCCTGCTGGCAGCTTTGTCCTCAGCAGTGACCTTTGTCATTGAATCTGGCACAGTTCAAACGTGATTCTCTTCCTGTTTCTCTGTGGTTTGCACTGTCTGTCCAAGCAGAGCACAAGGATCCATTGAGGAAGCTGCTCTCGCAGTAACAACTGAGAGTTTGACAGGAAGGTGCTTGGCTCAGGCAAAATACTGCTGGTGATTCTGGGCAAAGCAAACCTGACAGATCTCTCAGAAGACAAGTCTTGCTGCACAGCTGACTGTCAGAAAGGATTTGCAAGGGCTTTTTGACCTTTCAAAGATTTTGCAAAGGCTTACATTATTTTAAATATTTATGAGGTCTCTAGGGAGAAGAGGGACTCTGGGGAGGTATTTCGGTAGTGGTGGGGGAACTTCTTGGTTACTTTTTTCCTTTACTGCTTGTAATAAGGGAGAGGAAGTGTGATCCACAGGCACTGACTAATACTGAATTTCCCCTATCTTTGCTCTGAATTTGTAATGGTGGGAAGAAACTCTAACTTTACTGTGAAGAAGGCTATGTGAATTTATTATGAAACAATGTAAAGAGTAAATGAGTTTCTTCTGTCATTAATTATCTGCTCTCTTTTTATATCTAGATAGGTAACCATGGCAGGTGAGGACTGTGTGAGGAAGCGCCAGTCTGGCTCCACTGCACCCTGCAAGACCCCTGAGAACGAAGAAACACAGAGGAGACCTGAGAATGAGAGGTCATTTCAAAACTCAAGCAATGGTGAGACTCACTGGCTCGGGATTAGTTGCACCTCTGGCACGTGATTTCTTCTGAGGTGTTCTTTCAATTTGTGGCTCTGGCCTCTGTGCTCCTTCATTTTGTGTTTTCTGCCTCTGGAAAGGCTGGAGGTGAAGCTCCCTGTGAACCAGCAGCACTCCTGCAGCAGGTGTGGGTTGTTTGGAGTGCTGACCTGCAGAACTTTCCCTCCAGAGCTGTGCTGCAGTGCTTGCAGGGGTCTAAAAAAGTGATTAATTGTCACGGGAGGAGGAGATGCATTAATGCTGTAAATGGTGCAAATGCCTCTTGGCAGCACTTTTGAGTAATCCTGGTAAATACTTCTTCTGGGATTTCCTCTCATTTCCTTTACAAGCTTTAAGTAGGTGACTTCTCAAGACTGAACAAAATGGTCTTTTAGCATACCTGGCAGACAGGTGGAAGTAGGATGCCACAAAGAATGATTCTCTGCTCCTCTGGGGTTCTGTTGGTGTCAGGACAGTTCCCTTCAATCTGGTCTCAACCTTCGCTGCCAGAAAACAGAACAATAAGAGTTGGGTTTATATTCATTTGTTTTGTGGTCACCTTAAAAGTTATGTGGCTTGTAGTTGGCTTTTTTTGGAAGGGTCAGTGCTGCCGTGCCCTGTCCCTTGGGTTGCAGGGACAGTTGCATGGCATAATGAGTGGGTTTGCCTGTGGACTCTGTGACTGTCTGCATTTCCTGGTTTATGCTGTACCACATGCCAGCCTGGTGATAAGAAGGGCAGCAATGGAACTGCAGCTTGTTTCCTTTCTCTTTGGGACATAAAAAACTAAACTAGTTTATTACAATGTACCATATAAGTTCCAAAACCCTGATGACAGTGACTCAAGGAGATAATTCTTACTGATATGCTTCTGAATATTGTCACTATCTCACAGTACCCTTTTCAACTGAAACAAGAGTTGGAGAAAAGTTTAAGTTTAGGATGTGTCAGATTTCTTCTTGCAAAAAACACACCAGGGAGAAAGCCATCCCACAAACTGCTTGGGGAATTGGGGTTTTAAGGTGTTGGTTGCACAGTAATTTTAATTGGATCAAATGGGATTGTTTTAAAAATTTACAAGGAGTTGGTGGCTCCTGAAAAGTAGTCATGATGGGTTTAGAAGTAGATTACTACCTTTATGCATGGAAACTCCTTAACTGTTACAAATTAATTTGCGTTCTTGCAATCTTTTGGGTAAATAATAAATACAGCAGTGATAATTAGTGCTTCATAGGTGGGTGTGCCTGTCTTTAAAGGCGTTTTGTTTTAACACCTCTGAGATGTGGCAAAACATCACTGAAGGTGAGATGCTGTGAGTGTGTAGCAAGTAAACATTCTGGGGCAGATCTCTTTGAAAGTGTTCTCAGTGTGTGTCATGTGTGACTGGTGGGTTGGCATAAAACAGCGCAGTGTGGTTTTAATCCTGTACAAACTGCAGTGAAGGACAGCAGGGAGGAATCCTGCTTAAAGCCCCAAGTGCACCTTAGCTGCCAAGGCTGCTGCCAGCTGAGCAGAGGCCTCACAAAGTGTCACTGCTTTTTGCAGACAGCGATGGGGACAACAGGAAGAGATAGGAGGCCGTGAGTCTGATGCCTTGAGGCATGGGAGGGAGATGCATCCTCTGGGCAGCAATTCCTCAGTACAATGGGGTTAAATCAGCGTCTCTGTGACCCGAAGGCTGATGTTTTATGAAGTTCAAGTGTTGGTGTGTTGCAGATCGTGGCCTCTTCTCAGTGGCCCTTTTTGTGAAAGCTCGGCTGAGGTGGGAGCATTTCTCAAAAAAAGCAGCTGTAGATGTTGTTCTCTTTCTTTTGTCCTGGCCCTTCACTTGTGAATAGCTGTTTTTCAGGCATTAGTGCTGATGTGTACAAAGGCAGTGTGTGGCTAATAAGCTGCTGTCTGGCAACAGCCTTCTTGTACTGTAGCATCTTAACGCTGGCTGTTGCGGAGAATTTTAGGCAAGATGTGTGTTTGTTGCAGTCAAGGGATTCTAGTCAGGTCAAAAATGTATGAAAGTAAATATTGTAGCATTTTTGTGTCAGTTATTCCTGTAGAAAAACGAAATCACTAACGTGATTACCCACCCTTGATCGTCTCTGATTATAGCAAGCACAATCTGCTTTTTAACTGAAGATTTAATGTGTCAAGGGCCAATTGACTTGTTTCCAGAAGTGTGAGCTTTCTACGGAAAATTCCGGGTCTTTAATCCTTTCTTAATTGAAACTCAAATGCTTTGGCTGATTTTAAATTGCTTAGAGAAATAATTTTGATACATGTATTGGCTTTAGAGCTATGTTAGGTCTGACTTTTGCATTGGCATAGCTGAGGTTACTTTTTTCCTTGCCTCATCGATGCTTCTGAAGGCTGTCTTTGCTTGCTCCTAGGACTGAAGAGTTTGCACTCTGAGGTACACCCAGTTTTATGGCAGTGTGGAAATAGTCCTAGCTTTGAGATTGCCAGAAGGATTCTTCTATCCCGTGATTTGTTTCCATTTTGTAATTATTCACCCTGTAATTTCACTTTGACAGAGTAGCTGAACTTCAGTCTAATGTATCACTTCTCCTCCTCGAATTGGCTCCAGTGTTGTAATTAAGCCACCAATTTGGTCCTGGCATAGAGCCAGCAGATGATCTAGATGGTAATAATCCCCTGTCAAAAAGCCAGGCCTACTTAATAAGATTAGTCTTGTATGTTAACAGCTGGAGATACATAAAGAAATGTAAAACTGTTGCTTAATGGGATACTGGTATTGGGCAGTGCTGGTTGCAGGGAAACTCGCCTGGAATGAGCATAATAGAAACTGCATGGGCAGATCTCAGAAGGTTAGAAAGGACATGGATCCTGAGTGTGCATTGGGGTACCTCTGAAAGGCTCAGAACAGTAATTCAGAACAGTAAAATGGTGGGTCTGGAGTCTGTCCTTGTTTCCTCAGAAATCAGGAAAGGATTAGAAGTGTCTCTGGAGGCCGATCTGCAAACAAGCAACGTGGCATATCTGTTTGGTGTGAGTAAGCCTGTTTGGTAATGCTGATCTTAGAAAGGGGTCGTTATCTTCCAATGAGGTTACTATCGATCATTCTGGGTGCAAAAGTTCACGGCAACGCACGAGTTGTGTGTGCCCACTGATGGAGGAGGAGGGAGCAATTTGGAAGGCTTGAGGCTTCGCTGTCTGACTCACAGCAGTAAGTGTTCAGTGTATCAACAGGCTTTTTCTTGAAGATTAATGAATTTGGGATTAAGCTGCTTGAATTGAGTATCTTGGATATGTTTCTAAGAGATGGATCAAACAGATCTATTTTGTCTTGCTGGATTCTGGCAGTTTTATGTGCTCCTGAGTTTTGGGACCTCTGGGTTAGGTGAAGGCTCAGCAGTTCCCTGTGAAGAGCCTGTGGCCATGGTAGCATAATGTAGAGAATGCTGATGTTTCTTCCTGATCGTGAAGAGACTGTTTGTGTCCCATGTACCTTCAGTGACTTTAAGCTCAATACCTTGTCCAGCTGCAGTGCAGTGTCCTCTCTGTCTACTTTGAACAGGTCACCTGAGTCTAATCATAACTTGCCTCTACCTGCTGAGTGGCCAAATAAATTACTATAATTGAGAATAAGGCTCATTAGTATCAAATTATTAATGTATGTTGTGTTCTACCAGATATGGAACTCCTCCCCTCTTTACAGTAGTCTTGCACTAGGTTGGCTTTAACAAGGCCCTGCTTCAGATAACCTCCTCAGTGTTTTTGGAGAGGGAGCCTTTAAATCCAGGTGTCTGACAGTGACAATGAGGTCCTTGTGCCTATGTTGCTTCAACCCCTTGTATGGTCACTTTCCTGATCAAGAAACAACAAGCTGGTTTTTGTTGGATCCCGAGCTGCAGTCAACATCATATGAATGGTTTGCTGCTCTAATCATCTCAACTATCACTTTTATCTGTAACATGCAAGAGCAGGTTGAAAAAGCGACAACCAGATCCTTTTGGGAAAGGTAATTAGTCAATCTTCTGTGCAACTTCAGTTGCTCAACTTCTCAGCAATTAAGAAGCTTTCTTAATCTTCAAGTGATTTTTATTAGCCTGCTTTCCTATGAAAACCAAGCTTGTATTTAAATTGCTCCTCTGTTTTTACTTCTGACTGTTGAACCTGCTTGAAGTTGGGCTGTACAGAGGAGATTCTACAAGGATCAGTTTCTACAAGCCCAAGACAAGTGGTTAGCTAAAGATCTTGTTAATGTCTTTGCTGATGGGAACACAACTGCCTTTGTTAAAACTTCTCCCTTCCAGCAGAGCTCTTCCAAAGCAAACCTGCTTCAGTGTCCTGTGAAATTGGCCACTATTTCATACTAGTCTTCAAAGACAACTTTCTTACTACTTTAATTATATTTCCCATTTTCTTAAGGTATATCTCAACTTCAAATGCAGAGATGTGCCTGCTTGTATTGTGCAGCTTCGAGTCCATTTTTATAATGCTGTTGCAATCCCGAAGTGATACAGAGGGATCCAGTCTTTGTTTGCAGGGTCAAAGGAAAGTGAAGAGTTGGACTTCTCAGCAGTGCACATTTCCTTTTAGACTCAAAATCATGTGATGAGTGTCTTCTGCAGTGACCTCACAGACCATGAGGAGCAGCTTGCACAACAGAAGATGAGTGATGAAAGAAGAGGATGAGTGTTCTCTTGTATCTGCCTTGTGACACAGTTGAGTTTACGGGGCAGTGCAGCACAGCAGTAAGTTGATTTGGGGTTGGTTTCCTTCTACAAGAGATTTCATTCTGGAAAGGATGTGACAAGCTCACAGGTGATCTTACTTTGTTGTATGAGGTGCTTACACCGAAGACAGATCTTGATTTTAAAACCTTTTAAAAGATGCTGTGTTTCTAGGCTGTATTCTGTGCATACACACTGGTATGTGGGTAAATGAAGTGTCAGGAGGGACGCTGCTGTTATAGTGCCAGCAGGTCACAGACTGGCCTCATTTCCTGTGCAACCATTAGAGCTGTACATTTGGTATATGTAAAACTCCAACCATCTTTAAGGCCTTGTAAGTCAAAAAGGGTGTTTTATTTCCAAATACTGTGCCTGGGTAGTTATAATAACCGAGGCTTCAAATGCAAGATCTGACAGGAAATACATGGTCAAAGAAGTTATTTTATTTTTAGCTTAGCTTGCAAAGAAAACAGTGCAATCCCTTTAAGTCCCATGTGTCCTGTCCTCTTTGGCCCTGTTGGGTGACTTCAAGCAAACTTGCTAAGAGTCTTGAAGATTGGCAGCTGCTTAAGAGACACAAATTCTTCTCTTTTGGCAGGGAAGTGTTCTTTGAGCTCAGCAGCTCTGTCTGATCTATCAGGGCAGCATGAGCTGGTTCTTCACACAGCAGTAATGGGAGGAGGGGGCTTTGCATACAACTGTGGAGTGGCACTGTGAGGGAGTAGAGCCACTGAGGTTATATGAAGGGGATACAGTTCTGCTGCTTGTGGAACAACTTGATTTTTTTCCTTTCCTTAATTTATGGGGAGTGAATCCATTTGAGACCAGCAAAGTGCACCAACTGAGTGGGTCAAGGGTATCTTACATTTTTTCTCTCAATTTGTTTTCCAAACTGCTGTTGTTCAGTAAGTGTAACAGCACGGTGAGTTTAAGTGCTGAGGTAATTTTTTTTGTCTTGGAGGTGAGATGCTTAGCAACAGAGAATTCTATTTTCAGAAAAATGTATCTTTGCTTGGTGCCAAAATTTGTGGTGTTAAGCAGTTTCCTTGTTTGTTGTTACATTAGAGGGCTGCTAAGTAATTGGCAGTTGTTGCTGGTCTGTTCCTAAATCTGTGTTTTATGTAGCAGTTTTTATAGACAAAAAACAGTCTTGCCTGATTGGTGGGAAGGGGAATTAATGCTAACAACTGAGCATAGCTGCTTTGAAGGTAAAGCTTCTTGTTTTAACTCTTCTCCAGTATTGGAGTCATTTCTGAAGCAGGTCTACCTAAACTACTTAAAACCAGTTCCTCATAAGAGCACCCTCAGGCTGGTGAGCATCATCACACTTGTTTCAGTGCCAATGAAACTGCATTTTGTGTGCAGAGGCTGTGCCTGTACAAGGAGGTCAGGACAAGGAGGCCACTTTATGCACCATGGTATTGCACAGATCTGTTTTCTTGTCACACAGCAGCACAACTTTGGCACCTCTACAGCAAATCTGTTAACTCAAGGTTCCCTGGAATCTCATTAGGGAATCAGTTCAGTACCTTCTTTTTCTAGAAGTGGTAATGTTGTCTTAGAAACAGGTTGTAATCCTGGCTGTGTCCTTGTGTAAGGTACTGTTGTAGCTGTAATTGCCAAAGGATATACACAAGGCAAAGTTTGTTGCTGTCTTTTCACCCCAACTCGTATTTTAGGGGGGTGGATGCTGCTGCTTTAGTCTTGCTTTCCCACCATGTGCAAGACTCTCTGTTTTAAGTAACTTTATCTTCTGTGTTGTTCTTATTGGAGAAGTGAAACACCAGCTGGTCTTAAACCTCAACTAGTCCGAAATGTCTGATCTGTGGGTGTTGTTCCTCTTGGTGTAATAGGGGCATCTCAGATGTGTATAGTTCCTTATGCTGAAGAAAGGGGGTATTTGGGGCTTTACCTACATTAGTAATGATGAAAGTCAGATGATATTGATGGCTTGTTAGACCTGACTGTTTGCTTAAGTGGTGAAGCATATTGAGGAATACAGTCACACTGACATCCAGCACTCCTCCTGGGGATGAAAGGAGTGGGAATATTCAGGTTTGAACACAGGATAACCTCCCACCTTGCCTTTCAGCCTCTCTTAGAGGTATCTCACTCATAAGCCACAACTTGACTGCCTTGTCTATTGGCAACAGAGAGACCTCCAGATGAACTAACCCTATGTCTGGTTTAAGATAAAGCTCTGATAAAAGATCAGCATGCTTGGATATGACCTTCTAAGGGTTGCTCTGATTGCTGCTTCAAGGCTGAATATGTTTAGGGACCTTGGGAAGATTTGCAGAGTTGCTGATGGAAAATAAAGCTTTCAAATATCCAGCACGTTATCAGCTGTTGACTGCCTCACACTGCTGTGATCCTAAAACGCTTGGGCATAGCTTATGAACTTCCTGCAGCTTTGATTTGAGCTTAGGGGGACCTTATTAGAAGTCAGAAACGCTATTCAAAAAGTGGTACCCGAGCTACCATATGTTGTGCTTTCTGTGTTTTCAGACATGCAGCTAAAAATGCCAATGTTAAATATTTCCCTTCCTTCCTCAGGCCGAGTGGATGTCGACCACATGATAACAAGGAAAATGCAGCTAATAGCAGAAGCTGAGGTAAATACAACACTTGCCTGTGGGGTGGGGCAGGATAACTGACCCCGAATGTCTCTGGGAGAGTCGCTAGCCCTGGAACACAAATATCCCTGTTCAGTCCTAGTTTGAGTGCACTGACTTTTCCACAACCCTCTTTCCCTCTCTCCTACTTGGCACACATTGGATAGTGTTTGTCAGATGTGGTTCTGTCTTCCTTGACCCCATAGGTTGAAGTCCAGAGATAAGAATGAACTTTGAGACCTGTAAATAAAACGGAATTTCCCTTACCACTAACTTTTGGCAGTGTGATTATTAGCCAGCCTGCTTACATGTTTAAAATGTTCTGTGTCCTGCTACCCACTGAATAAAGGGTGGCAGGGAGCCTTCATCCCATAGCTTTTATGGCTGTGGAGATGACCTTCCTGTGCCTTGGTCCCACTCTTTTTGTCAGGGAACAATATCCTCCAAGAAAATAGCACCGGGTGTTTCTGACATCACCTACATCTGTGTGAGCTGCCATTGTCTTAAATCATATTAAGGTGATTTATGCCCAAATAAAGTAAGTTGAGCAACAATGAGCTGCACCCTGCTTGTTAACCATTGTTTTGGGGCACTCGTGTTCTTCAGGGCGAATCGTCCTGCTTTCTTGCATCATTTTAGTGCAGAGAATTCCATGGTAAAGATGAAGTAATCTAATTGTGCCAGCTTTATGTGAATAGTGGGGAGTGGATACTTAGAGAGAAAAATCCCTTGCACCTTTGAGATGTTTTCTTCTGCAAAGGGTGTACTGCTTTTTGTGCTGAAACTCCCTAAAATTCAACTCATTAGAGGGATAGTCAGCTCGGAATTTCATTTTGTATGCTGTGTTCTCCAATTTAGCCCTACTGAGGAGATCAAGCCTTGTAACTTTTCTCTGCAGACAAAACAGCCACTGTTAATCACTGTGTTGGCAATGAATGTTCACAGGAGAAAGCTTTCACTGTTAAGCACACGAAGCTTTGAAAGTTCCAGGGAGTGCTAGTTGGTTGCAAGGGCACAGCTTGATCTTGGATTTCTTTCTTCGGGAGTGTTCCTTATTTAGTTATTCTCTTATTCCTTACTTTTTTTCTTGGCTACCACCTTTGGGACACACTAGTTTGCAGACAAAGTGATTTCTTATTCACAAGGAGAATCCTAAAAAAACAGCCTGTCAGTGGCACTTTAATTGCTGGAATTTCTCCCAAAATACAGTGAGTTCAGGTTTTAAGCAGCTTCCAGATTTAAGGTGCCTCAAAGCTACTACAATAATAGCTGTAAGGTTGAGGCAAAAACCCACTTACTGCAAAATAGACCTGAGAATGCCTGGAGTGATGGGCCCTTTTGTTGTGTGAACCCCTGGGCAAAGGCTTGGATTGCAGTTTATCTTTTCTGTGACAGGTATCTGAGGTCTAGGCTGATGCTTGGCGTGTGAAAAGCCTGGTCACTGACAATTCCATAGGTTTAAATGGGATCTGTAGCAGCTGGAATTCTTGCATCGGGGGTCCTCCAGGCATCTTCAGTCCAGTCTGAAAGTCCTTTTGCCCATCCTACACTGAGTTAAGAATGGTGTGTTCTCTCACTTGGTCAGGGCTGGCTGTTGTCACATTTCAGTGACCAAAACTACTAAATCTGCTAGAATGAATAAAATGCTGGGGAACTGTTGCAACTTTAAGCTACAGGGTTATTTTCCTCAATTCCCTCTGAATTCTCATCAATTATTGGCCAGCTTCTGCTTTCTATGGCATAGCATTCTTTTCATGCTTGGTGGTTTGTAATTACACTTACTGTAGGGTCTGTACTCTGGTTGTATTGTATTTAATCTCGTGCCTTGCTGTCCTAATCCAAATATGTGCTGGTATCAGACTTGGAGGAGTCAATCTCAGCAAAGTGCCAGCTAAAAGGAAGAGGTACTTCAAGGAAATACCTTGTTAAACTCCCACCAAGAAAGGATCACCCTGAAAAAAAGGGGAGACACTGGGGGGAAAAAAAAAAAAAAGACAGTGTTATGTTGGGAATAAATAGTGTTTTGTTTGGCATGGAAATATGAGCACTCCAAGAGGAGCAGGAATTTCCCTTTGACTTTTTTGGTAGGGATGTGTGCGTGCATGCTGTAAAATTAGGGTGTACCAGAGAGCACCAGTGTCTTCTGTTACAGGCTGAATTCCCAATTACTCAATATTTGTTTGGGGTTTTTTTTCCTTCTGTTTTTAAAGGAAAATGTCCATATCTCTTGCAAAGACAATCCTTTGCCTCCCAGAAAAGCAATATCTGAGAGTAGCCAGATCCTAAGAGCTTCTGTTTTGTTAAGCACTGGTGAAGCTTATTTATTCTATACTAGAAGCTGCCAGATAGGGGAAAAATGTTTTTTTGAAGTTAAATATTAATCTGCTCCTTCTCCTACTGCAGCTTTTGTTTCCAGAGACCTCTCTGGATCTGGCTGCTATGGAACAGGAGGAGTGTAGAGTTCTGATCCATCTTGATTTCAGGGTCTTCTGGTTTTTATGTGTTCTTACTTCAGATTGTCTTGCATTTTTCTGCCAGAGAGTTAAACTTGCATTCTTGGCTGTTGCATTAGATGGGAGCATTTTGTAAGAAAACATCATCTGTTCATGTATTTTAAAGAATCATAGAATGGTTTGGGTTGGAAGGGACCTTAAATTAAACATCATCTCATTTCAGCCCCCCCTGCAGGGGCAGGGACACCTTCCACTAGACCAGGTTGCTCAGAGTTTCATCCAACATGGCCTTGAACACTTCCAGGGATGGGGCAGCCACAGCTTCTCTGTGTCAGTGTCTCACCACCCTCACAGGGAAGCATTTCTTCCTAATGTCTAACCTAAATTTCCTTTTTTTTCAATTTGTACCCATCCCCCTTGTCCTCTCACTGCAGTTCCTGATGAAGAATCCCTCTCTGTAGAGGTCCTTGTAGACCCCTTGAGATACTGGAAGCTTCCCATGAGGTCTTCCTGGAGCCTTCTCTTCTCCAGAAACTTTACTTTTCAGCCTTATTAGAAAGTAGATAGGAGTTGGAAGTTCTGAAGGTGGTCAGGGAAACAGACATGTTTCTTAAGCAGCTGATCAGTGGGAAAACTGGGTGAAATAATATGTAATTATCATGTAGGAAGACTTGGCCCTTGAATCTGGAGGCAAACTGGAAGAATCCCGGGCAAAGGATGGTCAGATAAATGTGGCTAAAGAAAATGTGGCTAAAGAAAACCAAACAGAACCTTCGATTATGTTTGAAATGATTTCTTGAAACTTGCCTGTTGCCTGTGCTGAAGTTGATGGCTGGCTGGCAGTTCAGGAGCTCAGGGGCTGGCTCTCAGCCCTGCTTCATCACCAGGCTCATCACATTTGGTGTCTGAGGACCTGACATTAAGTCTTCTGAAGGGCCAGAGATCTTAGGATCTTTAGATTCCCAAAGTTCTCACTGAAATACATTCAATGCATGCTGCCTTTTCTTTCCTTGGGGGAATTAGCTTTGCTGGCTTTTTTCTAGTCATAAGAATAACTCTTAAACCACTTTGCAAATCTCAGGGTCCTCTCTGCACATAATGAGAGAATTTGCACCACAACAGAAAGCAATCCAGAGCTCAGCATAGAATTTTCTGCAGAAATAAGTAACTTTGAACATTTTATCATTAAATTTCTCCTAAATGCATCAAGTTTTAAAAAAACTGCCTGGGATGTGGGAGATCAGGTCTTTGAAAGTTCATGTTATGAGACTGAATAGCAGATCCAGCTATACTGCAGACAGACAGGCACAGAATTAATTACACATGCTAGTTTTCAGACAGGGCAACAGGGATATGAAAACATCTTGGTGTTTTACAATCTGCCTTTTGAAGAGGGATTGGAGCCCTTGTCTGTGTAAGTCATTATTTGGAAGGCTAAGTAATGTTTTCCTTTCTAGAACTGAAACTCCTTATCAGGTGAAGCAAGCAGGCTTTGACCAGGATGGATTGTGCTTTATCCACAGCTGATTAGCTCCTTTTTTTGCACTCTATCAGTGCATTTTGCCAAAAAGGTGGTAGAGAGGGGGATGTTCATCTCTGGTTTTTCATGCATCCAAAGAAGCCAAGGTCTCTAGTGAGCCAGAAACTTCAAAAGTTGCCTTTGTCTGTTAAAATGAGAGATTGAAGATATGAATAGGCTAAAAATGGTGCAGCTTTGACATAACTGGCTTTTAATAGAGCAGACAACCTGTATAAAGCTTGTGTGAAGAGAAGGTAGCATAGGAAATTGAACTGAGATATGTAATTCCATGAATTCTTGAACTTGTTGCTTCCCAGTTTTGTACACTAAGGATGTACCTCTGGTTTAAACTGAGATGTTTTCTGGGGCTCCTGTATTAAGTTGAGCTCAACCGTCTTGGCACTGTAAAATATGAGAAACACCTGCCACTGCAGACATGTAGATCAGTAGGTTTACTTTGCTCCTCTGTGTTGCATCTGATAGAGAACATAAATGTTATTAAAAGTCCTGAGATGTGTGAATAGACCAGGACAAGCCCCTGATCTTGCCCAAGTAGGTTCCAACTGTTGGCAGGTGGCATGGAAATGTTTTCTTGATGCCTTGCTCTGTCCTGCTCTGGGACAAGCAGAAACAGAAATACTTTATGAATGTATCCAGCAAGTGAAACAATTCTGTGCTCTGTTTTTGCTCTGTCAGCAACTGAAGCCAGCTTTCATGAAGGAGGTGGACAGTCACTTCACAGAGTTTGTGAACAGTTTGGTGGCAAAATCAGCACTCCTGGATTCCTCCTCTCCAGCCTCACTGTTCCCAGCTTCCTGTGCAGAGAAGGAACTGCACAAAGCCAAGTAAGCCAGTTCTGACTGTTCCTGTAGCAGGGTTATGTTTCCTGGAAGCTTTATTGCCTTTTTTTTTTTTTAATTCTCTCAAATCTTCTCTTTGTTTGCAGGAACTCGAGGGCCCCTCCAGAACATGGGAAGATCTTTACTGCCAGGAGGTCCCTCTTGGAGTGAGTAATTTAACTTCACATTTCCCATCAAATTGACTGAAAATACCCTTGATAGCAAATTAATGAGCTTTTGCTTTGGGGCACTCTCCTCACCACCACCCACAGCGTTAATGTTCAAACCCATGTGGACTGATCTGTTCAAGCTCCTCTGGTTCTTTCTAAAACATCTGTACTAGAGCTTGCAGGCTTCCCCAGATGTGAACCTTAATTACAGTGCTCTCAGTACCGCTGGGATAATGGCTAATTATCCTTTGTCTGAGGAGAAACCCAGGACTGGCACCCAGTTTGTATCTTGATTTTTGCCTCTCCCTTAGTGAGCTGTTTGAAGTGAGTCACATCAGGACAATCTACCACATGTTCATTGCTCTCCTCATCGTCTTCATCCTCAGTACACTTCTAGTAGACTTCATTGATGAAGGAAGGTAAGAATGCTTTGGAAAGAGGGACAAGGGCTGGGAAATGCTTCCAGAGCTCCAGAGGTACAGGAAAATGCAGAATGGTGCAGGAAGAAGGGGGAATCCTTCCTCAGGATGTTGTTAGAAGAGGGTGTTTCACCTTGACATGTAGAATATATGCTAAAATTCTTATTTAGTTGAGTATCTTTAACAAAGCAGTAGCTTTCAGCTGCTTGTGTTGCTTGAAGAAGGACTCTGTTTAGCAAAACTTTAAATACTTCAGCAGTCCTTCCTCTGTTTAAAAAAGACAGCTCTGGAACACTGTACTTGTGCTTAAATAAAAATAGAACATTTTTTTTTCCTGGGGAAAAATCTCAAGGATGTTGGCACAGTCTCTGCTAAGATAGTGCTTTGTAGGTAGCCAGTTGTGAACAAGATTGTGAAAGACTGCTTTCCTCACACTTGCTTGTTGCTTAAATAGTGTTTTGGCAAGCTGTATCTCATGTACACAAGTAGGATTACATGTTTATCTTGCTCATTATCTGCTCTTCAGTGTACAAAACTAGAGCTGTATCTTGATTATAATCACTGTCCCCCCTTGTCTGGGTATAAGAATAAACTCATGGGCTACTGAATGTTGTTTAGCTGATCCTAATTTACTCGTGTATGGACGTTGGGGAAGAATTGGTGTTTACCTCTAAAATCAACTAGCATTTACCTCTAAAATCCCTGATGACTTTGAAAAAATAATTTAAACAATAGTAGCTGTGGGTTTTGCTGTATCTGATCATTTGGATTCAGTTTGCAATTGAGTTTCCTCATGAGAGCAAATATTTTTTGTTGGTGTGCTCTGCGCTATCATCTCCTCTGATCTTAGTTTAGAAGAGCTGCTTATTGTAGGAGTAAGCTCAAGTTGACTGATAGCCAGTCGAGTTGAACATCTTTTTGTTTATGTCCTTATGTTTTAAGCTTGATTAATGGACTGAAGTACCTGGTGCACACCAGTTGGACATATTTGGACTGACCATTTAATGACCCTGAGCCTCTTGGGTAATTTCTAAGCTGAATCCATGTGGAATGCCCACAAAGTAGGACTAAACTAGGTTTGAGTGGTGGATGTTAAAATACCCCATGCCTGTAGAGGTGAGGAAAAAGGCTCTTGAGGTGTTAAACTCCTGGGAAGAACTAATTCTCAGTGGTGATGTCCTGGGAGTGTTCCCCAAAAGCTCTTTTGGACCCTGGTTCTGCAGGGGATCCTTTAGTCACGTGTTTGTTCTCAGCAGGGTTGAGCCTGAGCTTACTCTTAAAGCACATGCTGGTCTTAAAGATGTGCTTAAGCCATGTGGGATTTGAAGGTAAGCTGTGCCTAACAGCACTGGTGGCATGAGTCCTCCTCTTATTTTCTGGTGTACTTGAGAGTGGTCACTTAAAATTGCTATTTCTGAGCTGAAATTGCCATAGTCACTTTTATTCCAAATGTAAAATAATTATGATCTGGAAGCTTTGTATTTTGTAGCCATTTAGGGGAGTAGACGTATTTCTAATCAAACAATGGACACTGAAAATTGTCTCTTTCCTTGTGCCTTCTAGGCTGGTCCTAGGATTTGATCTCCTGGTCTTTGTTTTTGGAAAGTTCCCAGTTGTCTTCTTCACTTGGCTGTGCATGTTCAGTGCCACAGTTGTCATTCCATACAACCTTTTTGTCTGGTGGGCCCAAGGCTACTGCAGTTCCTCCCATCGTGCAATGCACTCTTTCTTCTATGGAATGTTGTTCACACTCTTCCAAATAGCTGGGCTTGGGTTTGGACCAACCTATGTTGCTGTATCCTATGCCCTGCCTCCAGCTTCCCGTTTCATTGTAATACTGGAACAGGTAAGTCCTTACCCTGTATCTTTGGGTATAATGAGTTTTGTTTTCAAAATGAAAAGGGTCCTTTTCGCTAAAGGAGTCAAGTGTTACTTTTATTTGTTAAATGAAGCCAGGGCTGTGGTTTGAGTTTGTGACCTGAGAAAGAGTAGATAGTACATTTCGTTTTGACCTGGAAACCCATGTGGGTTTTTGCTCTGTATTTAAGATTTTACTCCAGTTTTTACTTCAAGGCTGAAACTCCATTTATTTCTAGTTGTCTTGTGGATGCTTCAACATTTACACTTGAAACAAATTTTAAGAACATTTTGTGCCATAGTTCACAAGGAAGCTGTAACATTCCTCTTCAAAAAACAAAACCCAAAAAAAGCAAGAACATAGTCAAGTGGTTCCTGTTTCCATTTCTGTTCCCAAGAAACAAGTGTCTTTGCTCTGCAGTCAGAACTTTATTAAAAGGGGATTTATTTTTTTTTTTTGCTGGGGGAAGCAGGGGGAGAGTACAAGAGTGGAGTCTGGTCAGACCATCAGGTTAAAACAAAAATGGTCAGAGATGAGTGTAGCTTTAAGAATTAACCATGTGCCAGCCCTCCTTTTGGTGCTTCAGTGTTAAAATAAAATAAAAAGCCCCTCTTTGCAACCCTGCATTATTTATGTGTGGCACCACCCTGTTCTCAGGTAGTGGTAATTGCTGTGTAACACATCTGACTGCAAGGAGTCATTTTCAAGACTTTGAAACATCCTGGCCTACTGAAATGCATAGAGGTTTCCCCTTCAATTTTAAGATAATATTAACTGGTTAGTGACTTGCTGGTGCTATTCAGGGTCCTTGTGTACGTGCTGTAAATGAGATCTCCTGAGCTGTGATTGTCACTGCAAGATTCATGTCAGTTAAACAGGCTTGTGGGTGGAGGAAGCATCCCTTTCCTTGAAAAAGGGCCAAACTGGAGAGAAACAAAGGTATTGAAGGTGCTTCTATAAAGTGTTTGATCTTGTCTTTACTGAAAAGGGAGAGGATTAAGCTGCTGATCTCTTGGCCTTACAGGTTCGTCTTGTTATGAAGGCTCATTCCTTCATCCGGGAGAATGTACCCAGAGTCCTGTCCTCTGTGAAGGACAAGTCCAGTGAGTAACTTGCCCTACTTAATTTTACAGAGGGCATAGCCAGCTCTAGTTTTCCCTCCATTGCTTTGAGCTGCCCTCCTCATGAGCTGGAGAGGTGGGATTTGACTAGGTGACTTGGGATGGGGAGGTCAAAGGGCTCTGCGTCATATTTTCAGCCTGAACTAGACTGTTGTTCAGGTCTAAGTCATCTCTGGATCTTAAGTCTTTGTTCTGTAGGACTCCCTATTTCTGTTTTTAGGAGCAGTAAGTGTTTAGAGGTTGCTTGCCCACCTAACTTTTTGCTCCAGCTGAAATGACAACAGCTGTAGAACAGAAGCTCTTTAAGCAAGACATGACAGAGCTGAGCTGAACCCATGTGTTGATACAGACCTTACAGCTTCACCTCCCCTAGGAGGAAAGGAAAAGTGATACCAAGGTGTTAGCAGGTAGTTAATTAGTTACCCCCACTTGTTGACTGGGCTTCATGGTGGGGAGACTCTACTTCAAAAGTCTAGTTTGTTTTATTCTCTGTGAATCCCATCCCTTTAGATCCAGACTGAGGTTTCTGAGGTGATAAGGGTTCTGTGTCGTGAAAGGGTACCGGGGAAACTGAACTGTCCGTAAGCAAAAAGATTGCAGAGTGTTCTCTTGTTTTTATTTCCCCCTCTTCCCAGGCACAGTACCTATTCCCAGAATCTCTCAGTACCTGTACTTCCTCTTTGCTCCCACCCTCATCTACAGAGACAACTATCCCAGGTAATGTGAGCAACAATAGAACATTAAACTAGTCTGAAAACTGAAGCCAGCATTAAGCATTCCTGGGTGAGATCAATTAATGACAGCTTTAATAAAGATGTGGTTAAGCCAGTAAGCTGGCAAGGGCAGGACTTGCTCATGGAAATTCCCTCTAATGCTCCCAGTATTTTGACTTTACAGTTCTGCTTTTATTTCCCTGGGAAATGAACTTGAAGTGAAACAAATAGAGAACTTGCTACAGATTATGCAGTGGTGGACAGTTCCTGCGAGAGGCTTGTGTGTTTTCTGTGGTGCTAACAGGCAGCTCTGTCTGGAGCTGGAGGGGAGAGGCTGAAGCCCTCAAAAGTGGGAACTCCCAAACTCTGCTGTACATTGCTGGGCTGCACTTTGGCAGTGTGGAGTCAGCAGTGACTGCTGGGCAGATCCCCACCTCCTGCACGACTGTTCCTGCTGCCCTCCAGATGCTTTTCCATTTATGGAATTCCTGCAGTTAAAAGTGAGGAACCAGCAATTTGGGCAGCCATCCCATTGGATGTCAGGAGACTAAGAATTCTGGAATTCAAAACCCAGGGTTTTTAGGCCAGTAAAGTCAGTAACTGAAGGGAGGGGTTTGCTGCTCCAAGGTCCTCTTTAGCTCTGATATCATGTGCTCTTTTTCCTAGGAATCCCATGATAAGATGGGGCTACGTAGCTACCAAGTTTGCCCAGGTGAGTAGTGCAGCTTTCTGCAGAGGGTACTCTTGGAGATGATCTAAGCTGTGTGCCCCAACAGTTCTCCTTTTGGTATTGAATTGCTCTTTACTTGGTGTGGGCTTACCAGAAAAGAATACTTTTTAGTGACTAAAGAAGAAACTGTCATGTTGGTGCAGTAATGGTTGTGTCAAAGAAAGAAAATAAATTTAAAAACTTTGCTTAAATATGCCTTTAAACTCCATTCCAGGTAAAAAGACTGTCTGTGTTTAGCAATACCCATACACTGGCCTTCTTTACCCTGATTCTGGGGCCCTGGCATAGCTGTCTCCCTGCAGATATTCAGGGCAATTTTGAAATAATGAGGCCTGAAGTCCAAATCTTCAGTGCTTGTTTGAGCTTAATGTTGACTCGTTTTTCACACTCGTGGCCATGAGCTTCAAAAGCTTCTTGTGGATGTGTTTCCAAGCAATGGATTTGTGTGATTGAACCCTTTCCTGTCACACAGTGTGTTCATGGTTTACAAAGCAAAACAATGTGAAAAAGCAGCATGAATAGTCCTTTGGCTGCTTTGCTCTTGGACAAAAGAAGGTGACAGAGCACACACCTGCCTTACAGCAGAGTGGTTAAACACTGACTTGCATCTTAACCTCAGCATCCAGGATGTGGGATCATGAGCCAGAGAAAGCCTGAGGTGGTTTGGCCTGTAAACATCTCCTTTGGGATAAAAGAAAAGTAAGATTTAATATTAGATTTAACTACAGTGAGTATTTTCCAGTTATTTCTGCCCCTGTCTTGGACCTTGATCACAGGGTACTTCCCCACTTTGGTGTTGGCACAGAGCTTTTGTGTCATAACTTGTGAGTTGATAAGACTGGGAGGGACTGGCAGCTGCTGTAGTAGAAAAGACAAGTTGATTTTGCTCCTGGCTGTCAGTGAGCTATAGGGATTGCTGTGGCTTCCTTTGTGCCTGGATCCTTAGGGAGGTTTATTGGCAGCAATGTAAAATAAATTGTTTTGGCTTGTGTTGGCAGCTGCTCTTCCCTCTGGTGCTGGCAAATGGTGATGTGTTAATTGTACATTTCTCTTATGAAGTCAAGACTTCTGGGTATTTTTATTCCAGGTGCTTGGTTCACTCTTCTATGCCTACTACATCTTTGTGAGACTCTGCATTCCCCAGTTTCACAACAGTAGCCAAGAAACCTTCAACCTTCGAGGATTGGTCCTGTGCATCTTCAACTCCATTCTGCCAGGTAAGGTCTGGATCCATGAGTGACTTGGTTTTGTGGAGGAGGTGGAAGGGACAAGTACTTCATATGAGATGCATCCATGGCAGGCAGAGATCAGCCAAGGGAGTCTGGTGGGCAGATTTCAGTGTTACAGTGTTAAACTTCAGCATCAGCACAAAATAAAGGCTGGGGTTTGAATTTAGCTGTCTTTAAAGTGAAGCTGTGGGCTCTGTGGCAAACCTTGCTGTTGCTCTCCGGGTTAAACATATCCTGGTGTGGTGAGAAACTGAAATACTTTCATCTGCCTGTACAAAACAGTAAATTTCATCCGTGTCAGTGCCTGTAAGAACAGCCTTGACTGTGGTATGTACTCTTGCTTATAGCTGAGAGAAAACACTACAAACCCAGACTGCATCTCCCTTGTTTCCAGGTGTGCTGATTCTCTTCCTGGTGTTCTTTGCCTTCCTGCACTGTTGGCTCAATGCGTTTGCCGAGATGCTGCGCTTTGCAGACAGGATGTTCTACAAGGTAAGAACCAGGAGTTACAGCTTATCAAGCTTCTAAAAGTCCTTGTCCCAGTGAAAAGGAAAGAGGAGGAAACTGAAGATTGTTTTACCAAACAAAGCATCTATGGGATTTTGCTTGTTCTGTGCTGTTAAGACTTAAGTTTGTTGCTGTGCTGTAGAACAGATTTAATTTCTGCTTGGCAGTCTGAGTTGTTTCAAGGTGATGTACCCTGTGCACAAACAGAAGCAGCCACCAGACCTACCCAACAGCTCCATTAGCACTCTTTTTGTTCTTTTATCACATCAGCCCCCTGCAGTTTGGGATAAAACCTAACTCAATGTACCAAGTAGAATGGTGAAAGTGCCATTAAAAGCATTATTTCATGGCTAAATTCTTATGTTAGCTTAGTATTACTCTGTTCAGTATTTTTCAACTTGATATCCCAGAAAAGCCCTCTAGAATGGTTTATACTTAATTAGATTTATAGTCTTTCCACTGTGCTTCCAGGACTGGTGGAATTCCACATCCTATGCAAACTACTACCGAACCTGGAATGTGGTAGTACATGACTGGCTCTATTACTATGCCTACAGGGACTTCCTTTGGGTGAGTAACAATCAGATGTATTCTCTTGTTAATTAAACATTTAACTACTGGGCAACACAGTGCCTGTGTCAAGGTGCAGCATCCCTATCCATTTAGAAGCACCTCAGCTGCTGGGGGTATCCACTGTGCTGTATAGAGAGAGATGCATTGTTTGTTTCCAAGTCTTTAATGTGTGCAAAATAGTGGGCCTGAGATGTAGGAATGCAGGGACTGACTCAGCAGCTGGAATTCTTGTTGCACTGTTTGGATGAGCTATAGTAGATATTTCCTGAGTGGGCTCGACCTGAACACCTGTGCAGGGGACCAGAAATACAGCTGAAGTAAAACAACTAAACCCCAAGGCAGGCTGTAAAGCACTGAGCATTTCCTGTGTGCCTCTTGGCTGGAAGGGGTCCTTCTTAGCTCAGAAAAAAAATAATGTTGCAACAAACAGACAAAAACCACATCAGAGTAACTCCTAATACTTGGTGTTGTTCTCTCTTCCAGTTTTTTGGTAAGAAGTTCAGGGCAGCAGCTATGCTGTCTGTCTTCACCGTGTCAGCTGCTGTGCACGAGTACGTCCTGAGCATCTGCTTTGGCTTCTTCTATCCGGTTCTCTTTTGCCTGTTTACATGCATTGGAGGTAAATGCCAAGGAAGAGAGTATGGGAGTGGGCTGTGGGGTTTGTGGTTTTTTCTTTTAAAAGCATCCTTTGCTCTTCAGCTAGTGATCCACTTGTTGTTTAGGCACTTACACACAGGACTGTTTCTTGTCCAAGGGTTGCAGCTGTGAGTCCAAGCTTTGTGAAGGGGTTTTTGCAGCTCACGAGATATACATCTATATGCACATAGAAGATTTTGAAGTTTGAGACTTAGATGAACAAGGTATTGGTGAAGAGGAAGAGAGCTATATATGATACACTGCTGTTCCTGTCACTGCATATAGTTTAATAGCACTGCTTCCTCTCTGCTGAGCTGTAGTTGAATTGCTGTCTGTCAGCAGGTTGTAGGTCTTCCTCTTCAAAGTCATAGTGTAAGACAAGTATTACTCTGCTACAATATTGAGGGAGAGCCTATTTAGAAGTTAGAGCTGAGCTCTTGCATTTGATTTTTGGGTTTGAGTTAGAGGGCTCTAATAATCTCTAGGCCACCTTTGCCGTGTCTTGTCACCAGTGCAGCACAAATACTCATTTCCCAAAGGCACAGGCTGGGCCAGCTTGTTGGCAGACTTGGTGGAAGTAAATGTCAGAACCAACTCCTTTGCTCTATTGCCAATCATAATCAGATTTTCTTGCACTATGCTGACCTCACAGAGCAGCCTTGTTGCTCCAGAGATGAAGGGAAGGGAAGATCCAGTGAAATCCATTGATCTTTGAGCCTTGAGTTGTGAGTTTGTCTCTGAACAATGCTTCTCGCTTCACCTCTCTCCAGTGATCTTCAACTTCACCCTCAATGACCGTCGGAAAGGGCCCATCTGGAATGTGATCATGTGGACTTCCCTCTTCCTGGGCCAAGGTGTCATCATCTGCCTCTACAGCCAGGAGTGGTATGCCCGCCAGTACTGCCCCATAGAAAATGTGAGTGCCCCACCTTTCCCATGGGATAACCAAGGGGCTGGTCCTGGACATGGCAGCAGTTAAATGGCACGAGCCTTTCTGGCAGTGCTAGACCTCATTTAGGCTGTGGGAATGAAGGCCAGGAGGCCCACAAAGACTGTGTCTGTTGACTCTGTCTCCCAGGTTCGAGGGGGGTGGTGGTGGGAAATGGTTGCCTGTAAATGGTCAGTTTGGGGATTTGCTGGTGTGTTTTCTCTGACTTGTAACTCATTTTCTGGGCTACCAGATGCTGCTCTACATAAAACCTCCTGCTGTACTAACTGATTTCAGTTTTTACCAAAGGTATCCTCAGGCAACCTCTATTTTAAGTTTGACTCTTCCCCAGTTAAGAGCTTGCCATTGTAAACAACCTGGCTTCTGCTACCAGGCACAGCATTTATCTGATGCACGTGAGGGCTTGTGGCTGTAGCTACACTTCCAGGCACTGTTTAGTGAGGGTAAGAACAAGGTTGCAGGGTGTAGAAGTGTGGTTTGATCTTTCTTGCTAGGGAAGTTTGGCTTCAGCAGCTCACACCACAGCTGGCACTGTTGGCCTGTGACTAACTCACTGCCTCTCCATGTTTTGCAGCCCACGTTCCTGGACTATTTAAAGCCACGCTCATGGTCCTGTCATACGAAGATGTGAAAATGGTGTCCTCTGGCTGTGCCATCACAGAAAAACACAGTTGTTCTCCAAATATTTGGACCAATGATCTAACTCACTACAGGCATTTTCTAAGGGAAGTTGTGCCTCCTGATTATTGGGGAGAAACTGTAATTTTTTTAAACATTGCTGGAGCAAACCAGTTGACCTGGATTGCAACAGACATCACAGGCAGCATCTATTACGTGCTGTCCCACTTTGAGCCATTTCCATGCCAGTAAAACACTGAGCTGAAGGTGGAGTCTACTGGAATCTTATCCATCCAGGGATCCCCCCCAGTTGCTGCTTTTCTGGACAAGAGGCAAGCTATTCAGATTTGCTGGTAGCTCATTGTTGGCATCCGTCCATCTTCCTTAGCCATCCCTTTGCAGGTTTTTTTCTCCCTCTTGGTAACAGGATGTCTGCAAAACTTCTGTTCTTCGTGATCCTCCCTGCCACTGTGACACAGGCAAGTGGCAGAGCCAACAGGGTGTTTGCCTCCTTGCTCTGAAGATAGCCAAAGTATTTGTGGGTGGCTTTGAACTGTGTTCCATGTGTCTTGGCTGCCAACAGATATAAAATAGGCAGAGGGAGAGGAGATTGTCAGTGTGCTTGTGGCTGCATTGCACAGTCAGGTTCAGAAGCAGGGCATGGTGTGTGCATTCTTTATATGACTTTTTACAGTGAAAATTTGTTTTCTCTGTATTCATTTAGTTCCCAACTGTCTTACAGCATTTTTGTTCTCTGAAGGCCCTTGTGACTTGAGGAATCACTTTTCTTCTTGCTCTTCCTTTCTCCTGCTCTAGATAGTCAATATTGTTAACATGATTAACTTGTAAAAGAGCTTTTACTTTAATTTGGCAAGTGCTTTAAGGTATACAGGTTGTTATGGGTTTCTTTACTAAGAAAAGACTTGAAATATTACAACCTAGCTGTATTAGAATGGGATCAACATTTACAGGCACATGGCACAATCTCCTTTGGCCAGTTGCCTACAAGTGTTGCAGCAGGTTCCAATGCTGTTGGGGAATGAGGGCTGACCCTGTGTCACTTTGTAATCTGTATCTGCTCTGACACTGGGGGGGACTTCAGGTGATCAGCCTCCAGGGTATTGCCCTCTTTGTGAAGGGGCAGGACTCCTCCCATACACACTGATGAGGCCAGGGGCATTATGAATTTGGCGTTTCCATAACTATTAACTTGTCAGAGCCCCTTCAGTTTCCTTGTTCTGTTGGGTGCTAAGCACAAAAGAGAACTTATGTAGGATCTGGGTAGGGATTGCTTCAGTTTTACTGGAACTGCAGCTCCCCATTATTGGAGAGGGTCAACTGATGGAGCTACCTTGACTTTGGTGAAGAGGGTCACCTGATAGAGATGCCTTAACTGTGGTGACAGATTTCAGAAATACTCAGATGTTCTTTATTGGCACCTTTTGGTAGCAGCATTTCCATACTGACCTACAGCTCTGAGTATTTGGTACCAGCAGTATTGGGGCAGCTGATGGACTTGTCTCCCAGACCACTTCAGATGCTCTTTTGAGCTTCTGTTTTCACTGAGTCAGAAGTAATTTCATGGAGGATGAGTAATACTTAAACTCTTACAGGTGTTCAGTCTTCTGTAAGAAGATATCCCTCTCTTGAGAAAGGACATTGTGTCAGGCCAAATTTGCCAAATGCAGTGTTTGTGTGTGTGGCTCTTCTCTGAGAGTATCTCCTGCTAGAAATTGCTTGTTGAAATGGTTATGGTAATTTCAGAGGAAGGGGCTCATGTATATACTCAAAGTTGGCAGTATTCGTATATAAAATCCTGAGAATTAAATGGATTACTTTATCCTCATTCAGCTTGAGTAATCTTAAATCTTTCACCCTACCTTTTGTGGGAGAGAAGAACAGAAGTTCTGGAAAAACTAAGCTTCCTTATTGAGAAAAACAGACAAAACTCACACCCTTTAGCCAAACAGTTTTGTCAAGTCCTTGGTATAGGATGAAATTCCGTCCAACTCTTTTTCATTGGTGCTCAAAATACTTACAGATGTGGCTGCACTCAAAAAGGGTGTGATGGGTTAGGGACTTGGTTTGTCATCTTCTTGCCTGTGTCAGGTCTTGACATTGTCTTGATGTTCTCAAAAGGAGACCAAATTTCGTGGTGGTGGCTCACTATGTGCCCAGTTTTGGTGTTTCCCTCACAGCTGGCACTGTTGTGAATGCCCAAAGGGAACATCAGCATTTACTGTATCAGCATCCTCACTGTTTGAAGCCTCAGGGCTTGATCATCTGACAAGCAAAAGGCAACCAGAAAGGGATGCTCAGCTGTTGGAACTAGTCTTAGTTTTTGACAGGTTGAGGTTTTTAGCCTTGTAGATCAAGGTGTCTGGCAACCATGCTGTCAGGGCATTAACAATTTGGATTACTTTCAGTTCTGTGGGGTTTTTTAATTGCTTTTGAATGTGGGCTTACTTCATTTTTCTTGAGAGTGCTGGAGGGGAAATACTAAGTCTCTTGCACGTTGCTTGTTTAATTAGAGTCAATTATACCATGTTTGGGTTTTCTTAGGCTGTGAGTGCCAGATCTATCAGTCCAGTGTTCTGGTCAATAATGAGGGTGCAAAGGTTCCCAACCTGCCCTTTACAAGTTCATGATATAATATAATCTATACTGTTTTCTGTGGTTCTTTCCAACACAAGAACTGTGCAGCTTGCTTCCATGGTAACTCCCTCAGTTATGAGGTGGGAAGCTTCCAGCTTCGGAATGGCAGCCAGTACAGCTGCAGCTCCTCGCTCAATAACCTCACGAAAATCAGTATTAATATAGCAAATGCATCCTGGTTTTCATGCAGAAAAGGGAAAACAGAACCTCTGTGGATCCTCATGCCTAGTATGTCCTTTGTGTGGGGGTGTTTGGCTTCCAGCCTTCAGGGGTGAAGCAGTGCTGCACCTGAGCTGTGTGCTGTCCTGTGACAGCCATCCGAGCATGGTGTGTGCCACGGTGTAAGCTGGGGCAAATCCTGGTGGATTTTTCAGTATGGAATGGCATGAATTGCTTGAACCTGCTGAAGGGAAACTGAACTGTTGGAGCTCCTGCTTCCCAATGAAGATGGGCTGGAAAGATGGCGGATTTGAAGAGCCCACGTGCTCTGTGGCATCAGGATGATCAACTGGCTCCCTGTGATACCTCCAAGCCAGCCTTGGCTCATCCCTTCTCCAGGTGCCTCCAGCCATGGTGCCCCTTCCCTGGCGGTGGCAGGAGACAGCCCAGCCTTGGTCCTGGCCCTGACACCAGCCATTCCATGATGCAACCTGTACTGTGTTCTGTCACGCACAAGAGCTGTTTATAATCTACTGTATTACAGCAGTTAAAATATATTTTGCTATTATGGGAGGAAACAAAATTGCCTTGGCTTGTTTTTTCCCTCTGAGGGTCCTGGTTTGGGAGGAGGAGTTACAAGAGGGCTCAGGGGATTGGGGCAGAATGAGATGGGTGGGGCTGCTCTCCTGGGAAGTTGGCTGCTGTAGGGAGACATTGGGAAGTGCCTTATGGAGGAAGGGAGGGAAGGAATCCTCAAGCTGCCTGTGCCCAGAGCTCTAGGGAGGCCCTGGAATGGCCACTCCTGGATGGGGCTGCAAGTGTCCTCTCACTTTGCAAAGGCAGGGAGGGGATAGGGATGGAGCCATGGCAGACCCAAACCTGGAGGTACCAGGCAGGGTTGCAGGATGGTAGGGAGGAGATCGCCTGGGCTGGGTGCATGGGGAGGAACTCTTACACAAGCCTTTCTTTAGGTCCTGGAAAGCAGCAGGAAACATCCGAGGTAAATTCCAGGTGAGAAGGGTGCTTGGGGGTTCCTGTAAATTACAGCTGAGAAGGATAGTTGGGGGTTCCTAAGCTGCCTATTGGCCATCACGTCCCTGCAAGGGGAAAGGATGTCCCTGGAGTGCGGGAGAGGAGCATGGGGAAGGAGTCAATAGCTCCTGGAACAGACCTCTCCTATTTCAATGCACATCAAATTGGAGCAGCTGCCAAATGTGCATCATGTTGGTGACTTCTGCCTCTATTTTGGGCCTGAAACAGGTTTGTGTGACAAGAACTTAATGTGATATTTTTCCAGCTGTGTACCACATGCTCTAAAGTCTCATCTGTTCTTAAACTGTAGCAGCTACAGAACAAGGCCATTAATCTTCCTGTTCTTTCTGGTGGGAATATCAAGTTACTGCCAAAGAACTGTCACAGGGAAAACAAAACTTCTTTCACAAGTTTTTAGCAAATTTTTATATATATTTATGCAGCAAGACAAGAAACTACCTGCCAAGGTTACTCCTAGATTATACCTACACCCACAGACTTGTATCTGAAGAAATGTAATTAGCCTAATTAGAACCCACAGTACAAGGATACAGCTGATGAGGCAGTCACAAAGTCTTAATAGCAGAAGCATTTATAAAGAACTATACATTTTTGCAAGGCTGGTGGGAGAGAAAGGCTTCAGAAGAGAATTCATGGGGATTATGAGACTAGTGGAAATACTATATTTTTTTCATTACTAAGATACGTCCAAGAAGAAAAAGTGGTAAGGTTAATAATCGGCTACAGGATATCATTAAATCTGGCCCAATCAAATGTATGAAAGGAACGTTTGTGCTTAATGCAGTTTGTAGGTAGAAACCAAGCACCCTTATGGAGGATGTAGCAAAGCATTGGAGGCCTCTTCCAAAAGGATGCACCCAGTGTCAGGTGTAAGGGTGGTTTTCACAATAAATAATAGCCAAAAAGAAAGAAAACCCAGGTTACCCCTGTGAAGTGCAGATTCTGTTACTAGATCATTCACTACTGTGAATTTCCTTGGCTAACCAGTGAAATAAACACCATGCCCACAACTGGAATGCCTGTTCCTGGACCAAAATCCGATGGAAGGAAGCTGAGAGGAGTCTTGTGGGCACACTCAGTGGGTGAGGACTGGGCTGGAGATTGTGGGGTTCTCCATCTGACTCTCCCTCCTGCCAGCTTCCTTTTAACAGCAGGATGGTTCCCTGCATTACCTTTTGCCATTATCTAGGCAACTGCTGGTGTTCTAGGGTATTCCCAACTACACAGAAAAGCTGTGGCAAGCCACAGGAAGGGAAATGGCCTTGCAGAGACACACAGACTGAAGTTCTTTATAGTAGCCCTTGGTGTCTCTGCACCTGGCAGCTTGGGACAATCACATGGCTGGTGCTTTATCTCCCACAGAAGAAGGTAACTTGTCCTAGGCTTCACCAAAGATCCAACAGCCACTAAACGTGGGCTTAGCTGCCTGTGGTTGGGGGTAAGGGAGCAGGCACCTTGTCACAGATTCTCTCAGCCCTGTACTTTATGCCTTGTTTCACTTTCTCTTTCGCCAGCAGAATAAGTGCTGTTGAAATGGTTCTGCTGTGCTGCTCTCCAGAGATCCCTGAGCTGAGGGATACTTCAAGGGTGCTTGACCATGTCAGGCCACTTTTTCCTTCCCTGGAGTGTAGTTTTGTTCCAGAGGAGGTTTCCAAAGCCTGACCTGTGTCAGCGCTTCTCTCTATAACCCAGAGACTTTACAAACCACCAGAGCCCCAGGGGGCTTCAGGATCACTGTTTCCATCTCCTGCTTTTTTCTGTCCAGAATTGCCTCTTCTCTGGGGGTGTGTGTTTGTTCTCTGGGCAAAAGAAAATTTTGCTGAGCACATAAGATAAATTTATCCTATATTGCATCACTTTCCTGAGCACACCATTTGACAGAGATCCAAAGTACTGCCTTCCAGTCCCTGCAAATGTGCTCAGGCCCTGGTGCTGCTGTGAAGCCTTTGCTGAGGCTGTTTTTGTCCACCCTGGTTTCTTTAGCCCCAAGAAATAATGTCAGGGAACCTGTTTAGATGATCACCCTGCCCTCTCCCACTCCTGGGTGCATTTCTTGCTCAGTAGTGTGCCTTGTCTGCAGGGCTGCCTGCAAACCCCAGATGGGCTTTGGCATTATCCTAATCATTGGAGCAAGTTCAGACACCTGACAGACCACCCTGTCAGTTTGATGGGTGCTGAAAGGTAGGCAAAGGAGGGATAAGGAGCAAAGGGTGAGGGAAAGACAGAACTGGGAACACAGAGCTGAATCTCTTCTGTGGTCTTATCTTATGGTAAGTGTCTGGGCTGCCTGATGGACCAGCTGTACTGTTGGAGTGCAGGTGGAGAAATATAAGGAAAAGATGTTTTGGGATTAATAAATGGTTGCTGAGTGCTTTTTAGAACCATTCCAAAGGATGCCAGGCTGGCAGGGATGCTCTGTGACCCTCGATTAAGAAAAGAAGCTCTCCTGGTTTTAATGGACTTAGCAGGGGATAGCTTTACACTTCTTTGTATGTAAGTGTTGCTTACCAGCACTAGGAAGGGAGGAATGTTTTTGTTCTTTATCAAATGTTGGGTGTTTAGGCAATAGGGCATTGGCAGAAGACATGAAAACTGGTCTTTGGCCAGCAACAAGCAACATGAGATTAATCTGCCTAAAAAACATGATCTCATCCATCTTTTTTGCCCCAGGGGAGAGAGCCCTGGCTATAAGCCTGGCCTCAGGCTGAGCAGGACAGACCAGTGCAGGGTTTAGGCTGCAGTGAGAGAACAGTGGGTTGCTGTGGGGTGGTGGAATAACAAGCCCCCCACCCCCCCTCCATTTCAGAGCTGTCTCTTTCCTGTGTGACACTGTGACTGGCCAAGAAGCTGAGGATTTTCTTCCTTAGATTTTCAACCTTTTCTTGGTGGCAGAAGCTCTTTTTCTGAGGGTCACTGGGATCAGAGAGGGAGCTGTGGTACAGTCCCACCTGCTCCTGAGTGCTGCCATTCAGGTGTTTCTTTGGGCATATAATTAGCTCGGAGAAGAAGGTCCCAGTGCTACCCTGATCCTAAAATTCATCAGCTCCCCTGACACAGTTCAGGGTTGACTGTTTTCCATTTGCTTTCAGATGTAGATTGTTTCTGTTGGGCTCTGAATCATGTAGAAGGAAAGGCTGCTATGTGAGCTTTCCTCTCCTGGCTGCCAAACCTGTGTCCTCTTTGGGAGGGAATCAGGAGTATGTGGGCATTTCCCATGCTGTTACAAGGTGGTGTAGTGACAGAACAAGGAAAAATGGCTTCAAACTGAAAGTCAGTATGTTTAGATTTGATATTAGGAAGAAATTCTTCCCTGTGAGGGTACTGGGACAATGGCATAGGCTGCCCAGGGAAGCTGTGGCTGCCCCATCCCTGGAAGTGTTCAAAGCAAGGTTGGATGAGACTCTGAGCAACCTGCTCTAGTGGCAGGTGCCCCTGCCCATGGCAGGGGGTTGAAACAAGGTAATATTTAAGGTCCCTTCCACCCCAAATCACGATTCCATGAAGATTAGGAAACTGAACAAAATCAATGTATGAAACTTAGGATAAGGAGATAATTTCTTAGGATCAGGCAGACTTCAGACCTGGCCAGCTGTCCAGCAGATTTTTTGAAGTAAAGCAGTTCTTCTGTAATATGTTTGTCAACTAACCAGTGTGCCATCATTTCCCATTTCCCCATAATTTAAAATATTGTACCCAGATTCCTTACAATTCCTCACAAAACATCATTCTTGGTTAATTCTGTGCTTCCTTGTTTTGTGTGTCCCCTTTGTCTGTGATCTACTTTATCCTATTCAAGTATAAAAACTGTTAGCAGAACTTCTGAACTATCTGGGAGATCAGAGACTTAATTGTAAGGAGGAGTGGACTCAACCACTTCAGCTCCATTTTGCTGGTGGCAAAGCTCCCATCTGTCAGATGTCTCTCCTCTCAGAAGACAACAAGGCACATAACTCACTTTTTTTTTCTCCAGATAATACAGAAACTGGCTCACACTGGTCCACAGGCCCCATGTTAGTGGAAAGGCACTGATCAATGTCCTCAAGCGTTTCACAGTCCTCTTGGCCCCAAAGGTGGGGACCTGCCTGTGATGGGCACCTGTTCAAAGTGTAGTTTATGTAGCTCTATGATTCTCAGTAAAATATTTGGTATTTTGGTTGTTATTTGAACTTTAAAATCTTGGTGTAGTTCAAAACATGCATTAAATTTCAAATGAGTTCACTCTTTGCTTTTTTCTCATTACTCCATGTCCCTCTTACCTCAAACTTTTCTTTTTTTTGCCTGTTTCCCCTTATCTTTTTTGTGTCTTTCTCCCCTCTCCCCATTTCTTCTCCATAAAACCAAAACAGATCCAGGCTGGGGTGATTTTGGCCTCCTAGGTGTGAGGCTGCAGGGTCTCTGGGTAGCATACCAGCACCACTGAGTCAAGCACTCAGTTCCAGCATGCCTGGGGAGGGTGAACCACCCCAGTCCTGTCTCAAAGGGTTTGTAAGGGCTGTGCAATGGAATGACAGGCATTTCCCAGATCTCTGATACATACATATCCCAAAATAGCTAGGGAAAAGGGAGAATTCATCTGAGTTGGATCAAAATGATCATAACAGTCCCTTTTCCCACCCTCTTGCCCAATGCCTGCAGGACACAGGAGACCTGGCTGATCTGCAGGAAGAAACTGAACAGTTCAGGGACAGGTTGGAGTAGAAATAATGCTGGCTCCAGCCAGGGAAAACTGCAAACTGTTTGCAGCAGCCTCAACAAACAGCTTCAATACTTGTACAGATATGAGACCCTGAGACATGAGAGGTTTCAAACCCAGTCTTTTTCTGTGTTCAGGTGATTATATTTTGTGGGACTTTTTTAGTTAGTTCACTGTGATATGTTAAATAAAACAGAGCATAAATGCAAGCACAAAATGCAGGAATATACACAGTGCATGCAGTAACAAAAGACATCAATCACAGATTTCAATCATAGAGTTAATAATGTCTGCATTTTCAATATGTGCTTGAATTTGATTTTCATCTTTGCTGGAAGTAATGTATTTTCTCAACTGACAGCCAGTGCTTATGTGGATTGAGAGAACAAAAATCCCTGGATGATTAGGAACTTACAGTTTTCACTTCTTTTTCCAGTTACAATTTGTGGTTGCCAACTTGGTACATTTAGAATATGTATCAATATATATTTGACTTTATTAAAGGAGCTTTTCTTCAGCTCTCATACCTTCTTTCCCTCTGCTTTAGCCCTTCCCTGATAATGAAAAAGTGCTGGATGGAATCCTACATTACATCAAGAAGTTGATATATGTAAGGTTTGGGTGGGTTGGACATTGTTGAGTGGTATCTGCTCAGGAAACTACCCTGTGTTGGCTGAGTCCCAGTGAGCATGTAAGTCCATCACAAGTGTGAACAAAACCACAGCAACTCACATCTTCTGTGCTGAAGCTCAAGAGTCTACACATGAGAAGCTATGACTGACTAATGCCACAGTTCAGTGCATTAATCTCAGTAACACATTTGTGCATTATCTGACCAACAGCTCCTGGTGACTGGGAAATTATACTAATCCACAGAAATGCTCAGAATTGCCACCAATAAGTTTTCAATATATTCGCTAGCTACTCACTGTGATACATTTATGCTCATGGACTCCTCACACTTCTCTTACCTGACTTCCATCACCTTTCTGTTGCAGCCAAAGGATGGTCCAGCTTTTGGGGGAATGTCAAGCTTGCTGTTCTTCTTTCAGAGGCTGAAAGCTGTAGAGAGGCATTGCCTCCACAGGAGCCCTCCCTGGAAGAAATAAAGCAAAGGGCATGTGAGGTCTACTGGGATTCCAGTAGAAGGATAAGTGGGAGGAAGGGTAAGGAATAACCAAATTTTGTTCAGTCTTCACTTGGGAATATCAGGAAAGCAGCAGGTAATAAAGGTCTGATTGACATAATCTGTGCTGACCTTTTCCAGAGCTGCAGTCTGACCCCCAGGTATATTCTGGGAATCAAGAGCATTCAAGGGATAAACTCTGAGAAACTTGACTTTGAGTCACAGGTGAAAATAATATCTGAAATTTTAAATGTGAGACAGTGCAAAGAACACGCAGTGCAGATATGACAGAGGGAAGTCGTATGTTATGTTCAGAGGGAGAGTGGGTGGCTTGTGGATAATTTATGGAAAAGAAAATAAAAGGACAAATGTTTAAAATGTAAAATGAAACATCACTGTGAGGATCATTAACCAGATAACGCTCTCTCCAAGGGTAATACTTTTTCATACCTTATCACTTATGCAAAGTTATCTTTTATCTAGATACTGAATTATCCTGATAGTAAAGCATGTAAATAAATGTTTTCTTTGCTGATAGAAACTTATCATCTCCCATGTAAGATAACAAACAATTGTTGAGTAATTTGTAAGCAACCTTCTCAACCTTTGCCTCTGCAAGACCTTGACTTGTTCCTGATTTCAGAATTGTTTCATCTCTGATGGGTTTTTAATCATTTTATTTCCTTTTTGCAGACTGAAACTAAACTGAACATGTGCTGTCAGGAACTGCTACTCATGTTTGCTAAGCTGCTGCTCATACTGTCATCTTATTCTTTCACTCAGGATTATCCTGTGCTTTTCCCTACATTATCTTTGGCACCATGTTATATTTCAGGCTACAGAAGGAACAGAGCCAGCTAAAGGAAATACATAAGCATTTCTCATTATAAAGAAAGAAGAAGGAATGGGGTCAGAATTGGCCAGACACCACATGGCAAAAAGTCAGCAGCAGATTGTCATGATCTGAGCATGGGGCTGGGTAGCACAGCGTGGATATCTGATCCAAAATTGCTTCAGCCAGTAAAGTCCAGAAAAAGAAATTGTAGCTTATTTTAATACAGACTTTGGGAATGGGGCCACGGGAAAGGTATTCTCTTGATCGCTGCAATGCAGCATATTTTGAATAGCTTGGATTCAGTTTTGCATTGTAATGTAATGAATGGCCTTTCACTAGAAAAAGACAAGGTATCCATTCTCTTTACACTGCCTCTTTGGTAAGAAACAGTGAAAATGAAAGAGATTATAAAGAACAGGTAAGAGACAATACTGAGAACATGGTAATTTTGTCCTGTAAGGCAATGGCACTCAGTTACCTGAAGTGTTCATTATCTTCTAAGATCTAATTACCTGGTCTCGAGCAACATGTGCCAGAAACACAAAGGCTTTGATGACAAGAGTGAGAGATGGAGAGAGAACAATGACATATGAGATTGCCTTCGGCAGGAGATGTTAGAAAGGACTTATAGGAAGTTTATAAGGATTGGTTTGAGGTCTTTGCTTTTATTCAGTTGTCCTTGATCACTTTTTTAAGCCTCTCCAGAGTACCTTCTTTGTGAGAATAAGGTATTTCTTACTGGTCTGGATATCCCAACACTGCTTCACTGCACTGCTTCCAGTTCAGAGGACAAGTTAACCTGCTCTACCAAGACATGCATCAAAATCATTGAAATAGTTAAAAAAAAATGGTCATCACCATCATGTGCTTAACAAGATGTCATGGAGACCAGGACCTTACCAGGATTTCAATAAAGTTTAAACACTGGCTGTATAACATTGTTCTATTTCAAGCATATTTCCCAACAAACAGGGAATAACCATCAGCATGTGCCAGGTAAGTGAAGGAACAAGTGACTTACTGCCTTGTCTAGGCACATCTGTGCTTACTGTATCACCTGCATCTTCGAAGAAGGGGATTGCAAGTCCAAAGCTTTTTAAAAAAGAATTATATTAAGCCTTTATGCAATGAGAAAGCCAAACCTGCCAAGACAAAAAGCCAGGGCTTCAAACCAAGCCCATTTTCTTTCAGCTTGCCTTGTATTCAGTATTTACTAAATAGCTCATTCTCAATCCTATGTGTAGCCAGTTCCCACATAGGCTGTTCATCCCTCTTGGCACCCCCTATGGAATCCAGCTTTATTTTTGTTGGCTGAAAGAATTATAATTAAAGGTTGTGTTCTCTTCCCCCGCAGGCACAGGGAAGTTTTTGACAGCCCTGGGGAGAAGTATGGGAGACTGGTTGTTCGAGGTGCAACAGCTGAAGTGAGGGCCTGGCATGCACGAAGCCGAGCTGCCCACATTTCATCACAAGATTGCTTTGTGGCTGGCCCAGGTGGAGGCAGTGATCAGCTGTGTAGGCTCCAGCTGGGAGTGATGAAGCTGAGAGTGATGATAAACTACATTTCCTATAAGGACAAAGGTGTTAATTGGATCTGGGCTGATCTTGTATAGAAAACCACGCTTGTGAGGAAAGAGAAATGCCCTTTTGTGGAGTGCCTGGCACAGGAAACTGAAGGTGGGATAAACGTGATCAGCTGAAGTGTTGAATTGGTTGGTGACTGCCTTTCATCTGCTTTGATGTGGCAATATCTGTGGAAACAGTTGGTGGCTTCAATATCATTCCTGGAACATCCCTGTCTCCCTCAGAACTGCCAACTGCTTTGAAAATCTTGACATTTGAAAAAAAACCCCAAACGAGTGATTCATTTACAGTCAAATTTCTGGAGGTATATTCCCCTTCACAGTGCTCTGTTGTCTTTGGTAAATATCATCCAGAAATAAATCACTTGCAGAGCACGTGCATAATGTCTATGTGCCAGATTCCTGCAAATGCCACGTTTGCCCACAAAAAAGCATTAACTAATAGCCTATGTCAGGTTTCCAGGATATGGTGTAGCTAAATATGCTGGGGGTTTTGAGTTGGGAAGCAAAAGCCACCTTTGAGAGAGGAGGTCCCTGGGTCTGATGCATTAGAGGTCACTTTGTTTCTGAATTTGGGGTTTTTTTTCAGGGTGGTGGTAGCTAGAGAATTTTTTCAGGTGATTCAGCAATGGGTTCTGTCCATCAATAATGAGTTTCTTAACAAAAAAAGTAAGTGCAAGTCTGCAACTGCTCAGGATAAGAGCACTCTATCTAGTATTCAGTGTTTCCTTTCATTTCCTTCTGGCTGGAGTGCAGTTATGAGGAATGCTTGTTTCTGTTTCGACTCTTTCCTGTTTGAGTTGAGTTGTGGCTTTTGTCTGCCAGCCAAAGAAGCAGAAGAGAACTCCTAAAAATAGCTGTAATGTCTCCTGTACAGTGCATTAACACAATTTTGTTTTACCTTTAGCAAGCATTTCCTCGGGATTAACACTGATATTTCCTGTTCAGAGAGCTATTGTGCCTGCTGGCTCTCTGTGGTTTTACTTATTTCTCCCAGGTGTGATGTGTGAGTTTTGGTTTGTTGCTGAATTCCAGACATGAGAACACACCATGTGGCTGATAAGCAGCATATGATCCTAAATAGGTACTGGGAGAAGGATAGATCCATAGTAGGAAAAGATGTGTTTGTAAGGATTATGGAAATAAAAATGGTGAAAACAAACGTTTTTGTCATTAGGTCAGTTTGCAAATTGAGTTAGGTAGGACATTGCCTTACACTCTGACTTCAGATTAGGTGGCAAGACCAGTCATTTATTAGGGGTTTAGAGTTGCTCTGATGCCTTGTGCAGGTGACTGAACTGCATAGAAACCTGACCCTGTGGCTGGTGGATTTGCTGTGACTTGTGACAGCAGACTGCTTGTCCTGGCAGTGTCTCAGTTTTACCCCACTGATAGATCAGTTCCCTGTGGTGCGTGACAGCTTTTGCTTCACCCATTGGGGTGGACTTTTGCTGGAATCCTGGTGGCCTCCTGAACCAGGAGATCAGACTCAGCTTCTGGTTTAATTCCATAAGTGGAAGGACGCTTGAGACTGCCTGTGACAGTGAGGTGTGGTGTATAGATGGTTGATCTGGCATTGGTCTACTTTCATACAAAGCAGATTAATTTCAGATGATGAAGAAATGGATTTAGATTTATTGTCTTGGACTGCAGATGCTATCAGATATGTAGGGCATGACCCCAACATCCACCTGAAATCTCTGAAATCAGGCATATTTCAGTTACAGGGTTAGGAGTCTCCACCACACCAATGGTTTTAGCCTGCTGGCAGATATTTGGCACTGAGTTTTTGCTGTCTGCTGTGAGACCCTCTTTAACACTTGTTTCAGACCTGCTGAGGCAGTGCAAGGTGCTGGTGATCTCTCTGCTTCTTCTCTTCTTGCAATTTTAAATAATCTCAGCACAGTTACTACAGCTACAAGTTGTCCTCCTGACAACCAGCCTCTGGTTTCACGTGTTTTGCTGATACAGAGCTCTTATCTGGGTTGTGACTGTGCACTGAGGCACCAGCACCAACATGCTGCAGGTGAAATGTGGCATTGCTGGTTTTATATTCACTTAAGGGAGGGTTTTGCCCTTTCCAACCAGAGGCAGGTGACTACCAACAAGACCTCGACTCCCTTTTCTCAGAGAGAGTTTGAAGCCCTGGCAGTGTTGGAATGTCTGCAAGTGCAGCTGCTGTGAGTATTGATGCTCTGCTGGAGGCCTGAGCAGGGCAGGGGTTTAATTCAGGCAGGTGCTGGTTCTGCTCTTTGATAAGGTTCTGCTTCATCCAGTATCTGATGGCTTAATATGGGGTTTCCTTTCATCCTGAATGTCTCGGGACACCGGAGAGGTACTCATGATGGTTTTGTGCAAGAGTTCTGATTTTTCAGGTGTTGTTAGCACTTGTAGGGTGCTATGTGAATGCAGCTGAGCTCGAGTTCCCTGGAATGTGGTAGGTACAGCCACACAACGCTGTGCCTCAGTGTGGGGCACACAATAAAGGGACACCCAAGTGTGGTGGTGCAGAATCACATCAAGGTTTTTGTTTGGTAATGACTTCTTCCATGCCTAGTCAGCCTTGGCCATTCTGAATTGCATTCCCTCATGCTTGTTTTGTCTGTGAGCCTGCATTATCCAGGGAAACCCCACCTCATTAGCCTTGCTAGTAGAATTGACTGTGCTCTGTATTTATCCCTGCACAATGAAGATCAACATCTCACCCTTTGCTAGCAAACACTGAATTTTAAAATTAATTAAATTTGCAGGGTTTACATAGATGAGCCATGAAATCCTTTGTAGATCTTTTAACAGTGCTCTTCTTTGAAACCATAAGTATGCTTTGTAGAGTCAGTCAATCCCATTGAACACCTCAGCTCTCTAAATCTTTCTTTTGGGTGTCCTGCCAGCAGCTCCTTAGATTTCAGGTTTTAGCATTAATTTTGCTTCTGTGTTTCAGAGAAACAGAGATCCATGCTCGGAATGCAGAGGAAAGATCTGAGGGTCTTGAAGAGAAGCTGGAAGAAATTCTGCAGAGAATTGCAGAGCTAGAGTGTGAGCTGGAGAAAGATGGGAAAGTCATGCCAGAAGCAACACACAAAGAAGTCAAGGTCAGGAGAAACAACATTCTGAACCCTTTCACAGATTCGGAGAGTGAAGCAATGTTTGAGGACACCTAATTCACCTCCTGTTAAGTGCAGAAATCTCCTCTCCTGGGCATGTCCTAGAGAGGTCAGGCAAGGAGGCTTTTAACATGATTTTAGATCAGGGCAGAAAAAACTGCTGAACTTGGTCTAATTTTGAGAGAAACTAATTTTGTCTCACAGGGTCTGTGTCTAGGAGATCACTGTAACTGGCATCATCTTCCTTGTGAATGTTCCCTGTGACAGTCAAGAAAATCTGTTTAGGATCACTGATTTTGGAGTAGAAAAGAAATGATATTTCAGGTCCCTTCATTCTCAGAGGCCACAGACCTTTTGTGTTTATAGCATAGGACACTCTTGCTCTCTCCAGGAGGTATTTGAACACTGCTGACTCACTGATTTTGCCCATACAGGGCAGTGAGTTCCCTAGGTCACAAGTGTGTTGCTTATGAAAGCATTTCCCTACGTCCTTTCTCAGACAGATCCATAAGGTACAAAATGTGGAGAAGTAGAAAGAATGGGAATTAAAATGTCCTTCCTTAGTCCTTCAGTGTATCCTGTCTCTTTGACATCAAAGTGGAAGGAGAGGCTAATTTGCTTGTTAAGGGTGTGATACCTTGGGCACATTTTAACTCTGATATTTTTAATGGCTTTATTTTTCTTTCAGAAATATGTTTCCAAGAAAGCATGTCAGAAGTGGGTACCTGCTCAAGTCCCACAGCTTCTACCCCAAGGGATCCAGAAAAAGCAAACACTGAAGAACAGCAATGCCTGAGTAGCATCTCAGTGCCCATCCATTGTAGCATTTCACCCCTGATCCACTGCTGTATTCCTTACCTACTAACCCAACAATCTTTGTGCCATCTGAGCATTTAGGCTGTTCTTCTACCTGCCTTTACCACTTCCATCTGTCTTGCTTGTCCTCTGCCTCCTCCCACAATCCTAATATTTTGTAATACCATTGCTACCTCAGCTTTCTTTCCCCCCCACATCTCTCTTGCCCGTTTCCCTTCTGTTTGTGCTCATCAATCTCTTCTTGCTGTTTTATCTCCTTCTGCTTCAACCCTGTTGGATCATGCAAGTAAGTTGTTTGCACCTCTTCCCTCTCCTATCGAGGTTTTTTCCTCGGTGCCAGCACAGCCTGGTTGTCTATCTGATAATGAGCACCTCCTCCGTCCTCTGGGTTTCAGATGATCCAGTTACCAGCTGTCTGACTGGTTGGGAAAAAAATGTCCAAAAATCGGGATGACTGAAATTTGACCCATTCTCAGCTTGAAAGAGCAGGCAGTGAAACTGTCTGGAATGACATCAGGTCAGACAATTCCTGCCAACAACCTCAGAGTAAATTCTCTTTTGGAAACATATCACTAATCCTTAAGTACATTTTTAAATTATGCTCTGTACGGTTTTTGAACATGATATCTCCTGAAGGTAACATTACAAGTTCCTGCTGGCTCTGTATACCTAAAAGAGGGAAGATCCTGCTGGAACAACACATGCTTTCTGGAACGGAGGATGCTCTTAGCTATAATTTGCCTTTCTGTAACTGCAGAAAAGTTACACGTTTGAAAAAAGCTATGCCTGGCTTCTGCAGATACAAGTGCAAATAGGATAATGTGTGTGCCCTGACAAAGTACTGCGTGTCTCTTGACACTCAGTTCTCCGGCTAAGTGTTGTTCCTTTGAGACCTTATCTGTAAAGCTGTTGGTCTTTGATGTGCTAAGAATCTTGGTCTGGATGGATCATTTTACATGGAGTTAGAAAGTCAACCAGAGAAGTGTTCAGAGAAAGGATCAGCTGCAGCTCACTCTGTAGTATTACACCCCTTTGCCCAAGGTTGGGAAAGAAGGACCTTTTCCAGCAGTGTGAGAAATAACCAGAACCAGCTTTAGAGTAACTGCACAGCTCACATTCCCTAGCAGAAGATGACAGAGCTGTTTGACTTCCCAGAGCTAGTTTTTCATGAGCAGATCACTACTGAGATCTATAACAGACACACAAGCCATCCTGCCACCCTCTCCTGAGAGGGTTACAGTGGCAGAATGATGTAGATGTGAGGTTACACATAGAGCTCTGGTGCTTGTGTGATCACCAAGAAGTTCACAGGTGGATTTTTCCCACTTCCCAGCCACTTGCAAGGGGGCTGGTTGGCCAGGGGTCCTTGCTGTAAAAAAGCTGAATGAGTATTACGGGAGCAGTGAGTATTACCAGTAGGATAAGAAGCTGTGGATAAGGGAAAAATCAAGAGTGAGCAACTGGTTGGCAAATGCAAGATAGCAACAATTTGGAGGCAATTAGGAGAAGGGCCACAAAGCACCCTCTATCTTGGCCTCTACAGGCCATCAGCAGCAGAATGTTGGTGCTGGGAATGGTTGTGCACAGAAATTTGCTTTGAAGCAAAGGGAGATGATGCAGGTCAAGTAAAAGGGCAGGAGCAGAGCTGACATCCACCCAAAGGGCATCAGGATCAGAGAAACTGAGTGCAGGAGTATTTCCTTTGACAGTGCTCCAGATCTGTGCAAAGGGAATGGACTGCAGTATCTGTAGGTACCTGGTCATTTAAAATAGCTTTAGTCAGGAAAGATATAGAGGAGTTTTGAGGCTTGTAGGAGTACTGAAAACTTTGTCCCTTCTCTGTGTGTGAAATGACTGTGGCAGATGCAGCATCCAAAGGTATTGCTGTTCCCGAAGCTCTCAGCTGTCTCTTCCTCTGAGGTGCCGGATTTCCCCGTCAGCTCAGTGGGCCTTGGTTAAACGGGTCACCTTAACGTTTTTTAGGTGCCCACAAGCTCAGGCGTTGTCCTGCCTCACCACCCTGTGGAAGCGAGCAGCAGCACAGCCTGCCTTCCCTCTGCACAGCCGATGTGCCGGCAGGGAAGAACCAAGTGTGTGTGTGGTGACTGAGATCCCAAACCCAGGACAACACTGCGGACCTAGCTCGTTCCCTCCTTGCAGGACCACCAGACTGGCAGTACTCACCATCCTGCCTGCGTGCTGAGCCCCTTCCTGTTCCCCCATGGATTGTCAGGCTCCCACTCCCACCTACACAGCTGTTTGGTTTGGGGGCTGGGGACATTTAACTACATAGGGGAGAATCTGTCCTTGCTGAAAGGTGATGGGCCAAGACAGATCAGATCCTGGGGGCCAGGCTCTAAGGTATCAAGATGCAGCTGGCCCTGTGGAAGGGAATGGATGACACACCACTTTCCTCAACCCCCTGCTCACACACCTGCCAGGGCTGCTCCTTGCACTTTGTATTTTTAACTTTCCAAGACAAGTAGAGACTTTTTCCACGTACAATCCACTTTATATTGCAGACCTGGGCTGCCCCCCCTCCTGCCTTCAAACCAGAACATGATGGTGGGCTGCCAGTAAGCCAGCCTTCTTGCTCCTCTCTGGGTAGGACTGACCGGGAGCAGTGTGGGAACCATTTCTGGGAGAGCTCTCAGAGCATGGGGGAGTCCTTCTTGTCTTTCAGGCTTTCTGGGAGCTTTGTGGTGTCTGTGAGGAGGCTGCTCACAGCTGCAGGGCTGTGGGCAGTTGGAGAGACCAGGTTCATGGCATCCAGAGGCAAGGGCAGGATGAAAGCAGCAGGCTTCTCTGCAGTGAGGGAGTGCAGTGCATGGAGGTAACGGAGCTGAGCAGCAGCAGGGGCACCGGACAGGATCTCAGCTGCCATCCGCAGGGACTCAGAAGCTGCCTTTTCCCCCTCTGCAGCAATCACCTACCAGGCAGGGGAAGAAAGGAGGTTTCTGTGAGACTGGGAGTGAGGGGGTACACACTGTTCATTACAGAGGGATGTTGCCACGGTGAAATTCCCAGGGCCACTGTGATTATAACATTCCTGTTCTTTGAAGATCACAGCATGTACTAGACCTCTTGATGTTGCCAGAAGTTTGGGAGCTCATGACTGATGTGTTATTACTAGGCCCATCAGAGCTCACAATTGGACTCCCTCTTGCTAGACTCAGCTCTTGAACAGGAATTAAAGGAAATATATCCTTCCAGAGCTGTGTGCCTGTGTGACATATCCCAGGAACCTCAAACCAGGGGTGGGAAAGAAAGGAGGAATGCTTTGGAAGGAGATGAGAAGTATTCAGAGTTGGCATACCCGCACTTTGGCCTGTCTCTGGGCCTCTGCTTCCACAGCCAGGGACTGCCGGAGCTCAGCAGGCAGCTGCACGTTGTTGCTGTGGCAGGGAAGGACAGGGATTAGCTGGGCTCTTGGCTCTCCTGGCAGTACTGGATGGACAATCTGAAGCTTGGAATGGGCTCATCAGTCAGTCTCTGCAGAGCATGCTTTCATGTTCTTTCCTCTCTGGCTGTTCCTCTTTGCATGTCTCACTTTAGCCTGCTACCTCCATTCCCCATCCTTCTCTTTCAGCCTGCTTTTCTACTGACTAGGATTGCATGATCATTAGGCAGCAGAGAGATATCTTCTCTCTGTGCCCCCAAGGCTTAAAGTCTAAGTTCACTCTGTGAGACAGCAGAGACTCCACTAGGAGACTGCTCCCAAGACAGGCTCAGAAATGTTCTGTTCACAAGTTTATTCATTCACTGCTTGGCTCTCTCTTCTGTGTCCTTGTACATGATGAGTGAGTCCCACCTTTCTGCATGGACTTCTGAGTGATGAGTCCATCCCAACCAGTGCTAAGACCCCAAGGCAGGACATGGAAGGCTTGGTGCCTGCTGCACCCCTTGGGCTACAAGAAGTGGGTGCAAACTCTGCCTGCAGCAGCAGTGAAATGGTGATGAAATCCCAGCTAAGGATCCTGCCCCAGCTGCCAGTGCAGGAGCAAGAACAGTCTTACATGTGGAAGTTTTACATGAGGCTGGAAGGGACAGGGAAGATAAGAAGGTGAGAGGTGAGGCCTTCTGCAGAATAGTGGCAGGGAGAGAGAGACAAGGCAGGAAGAGAAGCAGGCAGCACTAAGACACGTACTTGCAAAGAGCCAGGGAATTCCCTTTTACCAGCATTTCCTACCTACATTTCTATTCTCTCCACTTTGATCCCCCAGCAGCCCGTGACTGCATCCAAAGCCACCTGTGAAGAGGAATATTTTCAGAGCATGGGGAGAACAGCAGCCCTGGCCTAGGCCCCTTACAGTGAGTAAGAGACAGGGCAAGGACATTAATTCCAGGACTGTGAGGCAGACTTATCAGGTTTTGTGTGCTATTGTGCAAGGCCCCTCAGAAATAAAATTACTGCCCAATCACTTCCAATTTCTGTTTACCCCAGGGATTTAAGAAGATTTAACTAGAGTCCATACTGATTCCAAGTCTGGAATCCTTCTTCAAACCAGTGTCTGATTCTGAGGGACTGACCACCTGAGCTTCTTTGTGAAGCCTCAACTGACCCCTTGCTCTTCTCCCCCTCCCCTTGGAAGCACCTTTATCTCCTGGCTGATGTTCTTCCTCTCCAGCAGAAGCTCAGAGAAGGCTTGATGTGCCAGGAGGCGCTTTGTGGTGGTCTGCACCAGCAGCTGGATGGCACTGGAGATGCTGGTCAGGGTGGTGAGGAGAAGAGAGGCATTTTCCAACCGGTAGTAGCAGACAGCATCTATCTCCAAAGTAACCATGTCTTTGGTCACCACCTAAATAGAGACATTAGGGAAGATGGAGCTGGTTCTGGCAATTCTAAGGTAGCACAGAAAAGCACACAACTGAGAGAATGATGAAGACTAGCTGGATGGTTAAGTCTTTGCAGCTTCCACCTCTGAACTGATTGATCTTGGGCAAACCATATAAGCTGTGGATCTCAGAGGTTAATTTGAGATGGTTTTCTCAAACTTTTCTTTGCTAGGATGTAGGTTGGAAGCATAAGATCTAATGTTAAAGATATCAATATAGAGAGGAGGTATCAGCCATACCTGATGGAAGGGGATCTCTAGGGTTTTGAGGCGAAGGTCTATCTTGTGATATGTGTCCAGACAGGGAAGGAAAAAGAAAAGCCCTGTGGGAGTAAGAGAAAGGTTCTGATGATCATCAGAACCACAAAAATCACTTCTGGTCTGGAAAACAGGAAAGGCTTTGGCATGCAGAAGTACAAAGGAATGGCAATAGACTCAAATTGGAGGCTAATGCTACAATGAAAAAGCCATTAGAAACTACTGGCTCGTAAGAGGAAGGGAACAAAAACATCCCAGCCCCTGTCTGCTTGGAGGGCACCAGTATGTGAGTTTCAGTAGAGCATGAAAAAGAGGAGCAACATGGCTAGAGGGAGCTCAGGGAACACCTTACCAGGTCCTTTGGCTCTGCCAGGAAGCAGATGCCCAAGCCTGAACACGATGGCTCTCTCATACTCCCGCACTACCTGCAGAGGGAAACAAAAGGTAGGCTAGGAGAAGGACAGGGTAAAGTAGCCTCGCAGGCATGGGAGAAAGTGTGTTCTGGAAAAGCCCTGCAAAGGGAGGATTTCAGCAGGTATGAACTAGTGGCACTATCTGTTACTGAGTCACTTAACTCTTTGCCCAGCACTGGTGGCTGGCTTGTGTGTGACCATCCCTGTGACAGCCTGAGACTTGATGAGAGCAGCCCATGTTAGATTACCCAGCGTTTTCCAGCGAGGCCAGCATTTTGCTTGCTTAAATTAAAGGAAGTAAAAATTTTCCATGTTAGCTGTTTGCCTCCAAAGGAACCATGTGTGTATGTGCTAATGGGTGTAAGAGTTGAGCCATAATAGTGAAATTCTTGTTGATAACAAGATGCATATGAAATTTCCTGAGAAGTGGGAAACAAAATATGCCTACTTGTAACCAATCTGGCAAAAATGAGAGGAAGATGGAAAACCTGCTATTAACTGAGAGATCAATCTCTCTTTAAATTTTTAATTCAAAACCTATTCTCCCAGCTGTTGCACTACAGCCCTCTCTGGGATGAGTAGGCTGAGGACTATATTTGAAAGTGCACAGGGTTACAATTTGCTTTAAAAAAGAGAAACCTAAGCCCCTGTCTGCTGATATTGCTGCAGGAGTATTTGATAGGCAGTGGTTGGACCTCTGTGTAGCCTTGTGCTGTTGCAACAAGTGATACAGGATAAATCAAAATTAATTATGAGTTGAAGAGGTGTAAATAGGGCCTTAGACCAGAAGAGTTTTATGCTCATGTCCAACACACGCTGAATCAGTGTGTGACATCCACATCAGATACTGAGAGAGGCCCCATGGCTATTCTCACCTTCATGCAGAACCACACAGAAATGGGGAAGGTCATTATGATGAACAGGAAAGACAAGATGGTCAGAAGCCACTCACAGATGCCCAGACCTGGAGACTTTGCACCTAGAGAGAAATCCAACATGAGTGTGTTAGGAGAGGACTGCTGCCAAAACACCAATAGCCTGACGAGTGCCTGCACAGATAAGCTTCAGTGTTGTCCTGTGCCTGGTCTCCATGCATGTGAACCACTTGTCACTCTCTGGTGGTGAGTTAAAGAATGCTCCCTGCTCCCAATGACCAGAAGCTGTGAGGATGAAGGGGCAGATTTTGTCTCTGCTTTACTGACAAAAACTGAGCCATGTTTCTCCATAGTTGGTTGACTAGAGGACAGCCTTTATTTGAAGAACTGGGTCTACTCTGTTGAAAGGCTTTGAATAGGTAATTTGGTTGAACTGGGATCCGTGAAGCTTATCTGGAAAGATGAACCAAAGGTAAAGATTGTAAGTTAAGAGAGAGCTCTCAACATGCACAGCCTGAAGTGTCCTTCCCTATGAGAGTGTTGCAGGTTATTTTTGAAATAGGATTTTGGTTGCATCTCAGCTCCCTAATGCAGTGGGAGGAAGCCACCGGTGCCACTGAACTCTCCATGTGCTCTGCAACAGTCATACCAAGGTGTTGGGGGCTGACTGGGATGGTTAGCCCCAGATGACTATGACCTCCTACATCTCCCCAAAATGAGTGTGGGTCACCTTGTCCTTTGCTGTGCTCCTGTCTGAGCAGAAAATCAGCAGGTATGGCAAGAAAATAGACATGTTTCTCATGGTTGAACTTAGCGTCAGAGAGTGGACCATGATTTCCAGCAGTGAAATTAGCAACCCTCCCATTTTGAATCCCTTCTAGCCCTTCCATCCCTGCCCCTCTGCTTTTGGAGCTCTCTGCAGAACCACCAGGTCCTGAGCGAGGTTCAAATCCCAAGAAACTGTGTGATCACCAGAGTTTCACAGCACCACTCACTAGCTGGGATTCCTGTAACTGAGGCAGAAGGAGGAGGTTGTGAAAAACTGGTTCCCAGAGAGTCAGGAGCAAGTCTGAACCTGTGTGTCACTCTATGGCAACAGAAATTGCTGGCATGGAAGTGCACAAGTGATGCTGGTTCCTCTAATACACATCTACCATGCCCTGGTGATGTTGGGTTCAAAGAGGATCAGACATCTTGCCAAAAGACTCATGATGCTCCCTTCTATCATGGCACATTGGGAATATGCCTAAGAAACATGTGGACAGAAGCTGTTGTTAAAGGTTATCCAGAAGGGGAGCGTTAAGTGTGCACCTCAAGGGCAATTCTTCCATGCAGTGAGGTCTTTTGGGCTGTGAACTGGCTTTAAAGCAATGTCATCCATCTATAGAAGGCCAAGTGAGAAAAGGAAGAGAACACAGCTGGGAGGCTGGTTGGTGACTCCCATATCCTGTCCTGAGCATAATCACATCTGTGCAAGGTGGGTGTGATGAATGTGCAGAGAGCAGTCATACTGTGACCCACACAGCATCAAAGAGCCCAGTTTTCCAAGCCCTTCCCTTCTATAAGCCATACATACCTTCCTCTTGCTGCTCGCTGTCCAGCAATGCCATTGCCTCCATTTCTTCCTCAGACACCACCTCATCCACATCCACCACGGTGGAGGTGTGCACTCTACCATCAGTCCCCGCAGTGCTCTTGGTCTCCTTTGCTTTCTCATGCTTTACACCTCCCCTTCCTTTGCCGGTTTCTCTGCTGCTCTCCCTCTTCTCTCGTTTGCTCTGCGTAGCCGGGGACTCTCTGCGTCTTCTAGGAGACTCCCTGGAAGAACTCCGAGCCCTCTTGTCCATCCTCATCAGTGCCGAGGAGCACACAGCTGCCTGTGGGAGCAGAATGAATACATGCTTGAATTTATTGCTGCAGGCAAGGAAAAGCAGGCAGGGGAGGAGAGAAGGGGAGGTGTCACATCAAGGAGGCTCATTTCAAGTTCATCACAGGCTTGTCAGGCATAATGGACAGTGAAGTGAGCAAGCTGTTTCCAGCTGCTGTGCTCTCATCAGATGCTGCTGTGGAGATGGGAAGGAAGGCTAGACCTTCCTGGACAGGGTGGACCCCAGCAGGACATTCTGTTTGTGTCTTCCTGCTTTTGGAAATAAAATAAAACCATAAGCAGTCCGATGATTTTTAGTAGATGGTTTCTGCAAAGCTTTTGAAAAGCAATCTAAAAGTAGCTGTCAGGCATGTGGCCCCAAAGACCTCAAATGGTGATAGTGGCCCAGAATAGACAACAGGGTGAAAAACCTTTGCTGGTGAGACCAGTGGTTTCCTCAGAAGTGTTTAGCATGGGTGTTGCAGAGAACAGGTGGGTGAGCAGCATATCACACTGCTCTGCTCTCCAGAAGCCCTTTGGCTGGCACAGTGGATGGACATGGACAGCAAATTCCCTCTCTCTAGGATCTCCTCACATTTTCACAGGGAGAGAAATTAACTGGTCCAAGTTCAGCAATGAACTTACTGAATATGTACAAAGCACAGTGGCCATTGCAGGGACAGGCTGTTGAAATTGCCAAAAGAGTTTATGCCTTTCCAGTTTTCCACAGAAGGAGCATGGCAGAGCAAACATACAAGCTTTCTCTTTCCATGCTGCTCAGCCTGTGGTGACATCTGCAAAAACCTCTGGAAGAAACACTTTTAAAGTGTTTTAAAGTCACTGACTATATTAAGGAAACAAGCACCTGGCTAGAAATCATACTGCAGCAAGACACAGCTGGGACATAAAGCAGGACAGTGCTGAGTTTGGGGATTCCCAGAGTCTCGTGTGTGGAGGAGTGGCTGGAGGGAGCTGGGAAGCTGACTGGGGATGCACTGCTTTTGTTTTTTCACAGATTCCTGTTTTATTGGAGATTTGTGGCCCACAAGGAGTCAGGATATTGCAGGCAGGGAGGGCAGGAGCACCAGCTGCCTGGTTTCTGTTCTGATGTGCTGGGTGCCTTGTCAGCAGGTCACCAGGGAAGTGATGGATGGAGAGGGCTAAAGACAGAGAAAAGTTGGGTGTAAAGGGTGTGTAATTAATAAATTTATACATTGTATATACTTTAGAAGTGCTCCAGAAATGTTTTCCACATGTTTATCACTAGGCCAACTCAGGACCAGGGGAGATGGTCTCCAGCTGCTGAAAGGGCAGGCAATGGTTTTTTAAGCAGCAATAGCAAGCAGCAGCCTAGGTTTGGTTTTGGATTCCTGTTGGTATTGTGTCAAAAGCACCATGGCACATTTAACACCTCCAAACCTGCAGCTTGCTGGTTTTGTCTGATGTTCTATTCAACCAGTGGGTCCAGACTCCATCATCCCTGCAGGATGTTTTTGGCTGTTCCCTTGGAACAGAGGACACGATTTGAGAGCACATGCTGATGGATTTGCAACCTTTGCTATCCCAAAATCAGCAGCCTCATTTCCTGTTTTATTCTGAAACGTATTCCTGGGTGGAAATCAGCTGTGCTGTTGAGAGTATTTCGTGAAAGTCTGTGGTTCCTTAGGAAACAGCCATTGCACCCCAGTTCACCACACTGTGTGGCCCTGGGAAAGTCACTCAGCATCTCCACTGTGGATTTTCCACTCAGAGGGGACCAAAATATACAAGACCGCTCTTAATAACAGTGTTTGCGTTTACATATTATTACCTTAAAGGAGCTCGTCCTGTTTTGTGCGTGGCTCTTTCACAATGCACTTTCTGTGTCTCCGCTGTGGGTTTTCCTCTCAGATGGGACTAAAAAAATACAAGACTCCTTCCAATACAAGACTCCTCTCAATAACTGCAGGACACTGAGATGCTGGAATGAGTCCAGAGCAGGGCAGTGGAGCTGGGGAAGGGTCTGGAGCACAAGTCCTGTGAGGAGCAGCTGAGGGAGCTGGGGGGGCTCAGCCTGGAGAAAAGGAGGCTCAGGGGGGACCCTCTCCCATTCTGCAAACACCTGAGAAGAGGCTGAAGCCGGGTGGGGCTTAGTCTTTGTCCCCAGGCAACAGGGATAGGATGAGGGGATGCAGTCCTAAGCTGGGCCAGGGGAGGTTTAGGTTGGGCATGAGGGAGAATTTCTTCACAAAAAAGGGTCATTAGACACTGGAATGGGCTGCCCAGGGAGGTGTCACCGTCCCTGTATGTATTTAAGTAAACACTGGGCGTGGCACCGGGTGACTGGCTGGACTCCATGATCTCAGGGGATCTTTTCCAATCTACTTAATCCTGTNTGGCGGCCCCTCCCCTCAGCTGCTCCCTCACGGTGGGCGGGGGGGAGGGGCGGCCCCGCCCTCGCGCCCCGAAAAGGCGGTAAATGCGGCGCGCAGGCGCACCAGGGGCGGAGCAGCAGGAGCCGGAGGAGCGATGGCGCCGTGCGTGTGGGGCCGGNCCGCTGTGGGTTTTCCTCTCAGATGGGACTAAAAAAATACAAGACTCCTTCCAATACAAGACTCCTCTCAATAACTGCAGGACACTGAGATGCTGGAATGAGTCCAGAGCAGGGCAGTGGAGCTGGGGAAGGGTCTGGAGCACAAGTCCTGTGAGGAGCAGCTGAGGGAGCTGGGGGGGCTCAGCCTGGAGAAAAGGAGGCTCAGGGGGGACCCTCTCCCATTCTGCAAACACCTGAGAAGAGGCTGAAGCCGGGTGGGGCTTAGTCTTTGTCCCCAGGCAACAGGGATAGGATGAGGGGATGCAGTCCTAAGCTGGGCCAGGGGAGGTTTAGGTTGGGCATGAGGGAGAATTTCTTCACAAAAAAGGGTCATTAGACACTGGAATGGGCTGCCCAGGGAGGTGTCACCGTCCCTGTATGTATTTAAGTAAACACTGGGCGTGGCACCGGGTGACTGGCTGGACTCCATGATCTCAGGGGATCTTTTCCAATCTACTTAATCCTGTGATTCCATGACGCCTCACACTCTCACTACGATATTTTGATGGCGGGGGCGCTTTTTTAACCTCTGATTTTTTCAGAAGGCAGGGGCAGCACCTCCGAGCGCGCCCACCGCAGCCCTGAGGCAGCGCGATGCCCCCTCCGGCTTCAGCGGCTGCCGCTCCCCCTCAGCGCCTCCCTCACGGCGGCCGCTCCCCCTGAGCCGCTCCGTCGTGGCGGCTGCTCTCCCTCAGCTGCTCTGTCGTGGTGCCCACTGCCCGTCAGCCGCTCTGTCACAGCGCCCGCCGCCCCTCAGCCTCCCCCCCCAGCCGCTCCACCACGGCGACCCCTCCCCC
>VXBX01006202.1:183029-205054 GCA_013400415.1 Scytalopus superciliaris | reverse complement strand
GGCGGCCCGGCCCGCCATGTGGCCCTGGGGAGGGTCAGGGATGGCTGTGGGGAGAACTCACCCTGTGAGGCTGAGGGGCGAACCCCCAGCTTGAGGGGTGCAGGGGTTTCTGCGAGGAGCGCTGAGCGCGTCGGGTCGGTGTGGGGGGGTGGCCCTCGGGCAGCAGTTTGAGGGCAGAGGAGTTTAAGGGTGCACTGAAGCCCGGGGGTGCAGGGAGTGGGCACGGGGGTTGGTGGGTAGTGGCTGTGGGTGAAGCTGCTGCCTGCTCGCCCCCCTCCAGCTCCCAGGGGGAACAAGTCCGAATTCCCCCTGTTTCTGAGCAGCCGTGGTGGTACAAGTTGTCACCCTCTGGGTGGTGTTTCCCTTCCAGCCCAGGCCCGGGGAAGCAGGCGCAGCTCATGGAGGTGCTGAAGAAGGAGGTGAGGGCCATACTGATAGCTGCCAAGGAGGGCTTGGCGCCGGCGCAGCTGGAGGAGCAGTATATGGCCATGGTCTGCAAACCCCTGCCCCTCCAAGACCTGGGCTTCCAGACCACCCTGGAGCTGGTGACACACATGCCTGAAGTTGTGCGAGTCTCTTGTAAGAATGGCACTGCTGTCCTCAAAGGTGGGGTTTTGTTGTTTGGAACCTCCTGCTGGTGTGAGGTGTTGTCCTTATGTTGCATATAGGTTAGTTTGTTTCTCATACACCTCTGGTTAATCTCTTGTCTTCGGTGCTTCCTCCCATATTTTGACCTGCCTTTTAACACTTTCTTGCTTCTTTCTTCTGAGGAAATCACCCAGGCTTCCACATGTGTTTGTACATTTTTGCATTCTGCACTTAGTTTAGAAAGAGTGAGGGGACATTTCCTGTGGGTGCACTAGAGCTGGTAAGTATCACTTTTCCTGTAAATGCAGACTACAGCAGAGAGAAGCTGCAAATGTTTCCCTACCTGACCCCATGGGAAATTTAGTCTGTGTCAAAAAAAGTTTTCTTTTTCTTTGGGGAAGAGTTGTGAAAACAAATGGTAGGTGCAAAGAGTTGATTGGAAAGGGTGAGATGGTTGGGTACTTTTTGAGTGATACATTAAGGAGAGAAAAAGTTGTTTAGAAGCATGGAAAAGACCTGTGCTGCTCTCCAGGGAGACCTTGCTTGGAGTCTTTGTCACGAGAGTTTACTATGATTCTGCTTTCCCAGCAAAACTCTCAACAGCTTGGTTTCATCTGTGATCCTGCCTTCCCACCTGATCCCAATTTATAGGGATGAGGGTGCAGACTGCTTGTTGGCTTCTAAAAGTGGTTTAGTCCAATCTGCACAGGGAGGGGCTGCTGGAGTCAGCCAGGATTTACTGTGATTGCTTTTGAAGAAGACACCTGCTTCTGAAAAGGGGGGGGGGGAAGAGGAGAGAAAGGAACCAAGAAGAGCTTCACCAGTGTAGAGCTTTTAGTGGTTGATTGTTCTGGTTGTCTGTTTATTTCTGTTGTAGCCATTGCAGATGACACCACCAAAGGCATTGCCAAGCTGGTTGCCTGCCAGAAGGGGAAGACACGTGCTAAGACGTGTAAGAGAACCTCTGTGAAGACAAATGCTTCTCCCTCTAAGAACTCTAAGCATCCACAGCATTCCCCTTGGAGTGCCAGGACTCCCGCCCTGCCCATGGCAGTGAAGGCTGAGCTGCAGGACCTGCTGAGTTCCTCACCTCTTCTGCTCAAGGACTTGGACAAGGCCTTCCTCAGGCGCTTTGGCCGGGCATTCCCATACAGGCAATATGGATTTTCATCCACGTTTGAAGCCCTCAGGAGCGTGTCTGATTCCATTGCTGTGGTTGAGCAGGCAGAGGCAGGTTCCTTGCTGGTCCTGAGAAAGTACCTGGCAACTGTGGTAGAGCAGGAAGAGGTGCCTCAAGATGAGGCACAGGAAGAAGAGATGTTGCAAAGTGAGTCTCAGAAAGAAATGATGCCTGAAGGTGAGGCACAGGATGAAGAGATGCTGGAAGGTGAGGTGGTATGTTCAACTGAAAGCATAGAGTAACTCTTGCGAGCTCTGTGGCCAAGCAACTGTGTTTCAAGTGGCTCTTGCTGCATTTCCAGTTGCTGTGGTAGTCCCAATTCCCCCCCATTTACATGGAAGGGCTGTTGTGTGCTGCAGAAGGAGCAGTGACAAGGCAGTTGTCTTGTCAGCAGAGAGTTTAACTGGGGATTTTCAGCATATTGCCAGCGTTTTTTGATGTGAGGTGAAAGAAGGGATGTTTAGCCCATTCAGCGTATGAACTTTCTGTATGTAGGACTGGAATTTCTAGTCATTCCATACAGTAGGTAACAAAACTACAAAGATCTTCTGAATATCTGCTCTGATATACTTTTTGAGACTGAACATTTAATGCTAGCCTGGAAGGCACAGCCACAATGTTCCACAAAAGAGACAAGACTGCAGATGCCCTCAGTGTTCTTGTAAAACCTACAGTAGAGGGTGGAAAAATCTCATACAGTTCCTGACACATTCATGGCTTTTCTGGGGAAAATTAATTTTAGCATCATTCTAGCAATGGATTTTAGCCCTTGGCATGCTTACAAGATCAAGTGATTGCTTTGGGGGTTTTTTAAACTTGTTAATACAGTGAATCCTCATGAATGTGGTGGCTGTGAATGATAAAAGAAATAAGGAAAACAGCACCAGTGTTTTCAGACTTTGATTTTCTCTTTCTGCTTAATATGCAACACTGCATCAGTCCAACAAAGGATAACAGACAAATTGTCACCTTTGCAGCAGCATCTGAGGCTGAGATGCCTCCTCTGGAGCCCATCTGTGAGATAGACAGCTTCTGCCAGACAGCACTTCTGATGAAGTGTGAGCCAGTGGAAGCTCTAGCAGCAGATTTGGGTGATCACCTCAAACAAGTAAGTGGCTGGACAAGTGATCTGTAGATTTTTCATGTTTGAGTGGGTGATACTCTTTTTACTGTCTTTGTTTCTCTTGAGTTTGCACTGTTGATGCACTGCTGCTTCCAAAAATGTCTGTACCTGGTTTAGATGATTCTTGAGGTGACCAGACTCGTACTGATCTGGTGAATAGTTTGATGTACCATCCAAATTCTATCTGTTCCTGATCTCCTTCTGGTCTTGAGATCTGTCAGATTATCCAAGGCCAATTAAGCTTAAGTGTGGTGATCCCTTTGGTGTAGTTACTTGTAACTGGACTTTAATAACTTCCTTCTGAGTTACGTTGTGTGGAATTTCCCCTGCTGCACTAGACAGATCTTAATTGTCAAACATCAGTTTTACAGAGGTGTTCAATGTTCCTCAGTGACCTTGTAGTCTCAACTCTGCTGGTTGGAAATTCTGACTCTTTTGTTTAGAAGTGGGTGGAGAAGAGCAGTACAAAGGCTCTGAACCACCAAATCTTACTGGGGGAATTTGTTTGTCCTGCCTTTTTTATTTTGAGCATCCTTAGGCCACCTTTTTCTTGGGAAAAGCTTCCTACTGAGAGTTGTTTCCTTTGCCAAGCTTGTCTTGTGGCTAAATCCAGCTGTACAGTTGGAGCTTATATGTAGGGAAAGAATCCCAAGGGTTCTTCCTGACTTTAGTGTTTTGCATTCTAATGAACTTGGAAGCCTGGAACTCTGAGTTGGACTTAGTGCAGCTCTTGATAAAACATACCCTGTAGAGATTTTTGGCAGGCTGTTCTCAGCCTTTAAAGTAATCTTAGTTTGGTGTGATGAGGTCCACAGGGAATTCCCCTTAATCAAACCACAAGTCTTGCTTCTTTGAAGGCTAAAAAAGGAGGGATGACATGGTCAAGGTAGCCCCAGATTTTCATTCCTGGGTATTGCAAAGGGAACCTGTTTAAACATCCTGGCAGGATAAGACTTGGAAGATGTTTGTACAAGCACTATTTGTCATGAAACACTTAAGTTTGCTGGTTTGTTTTAAACATGCTCTAAGGAGGAGGAAAGCAGTTTGAGATGTGTTAGTTTGGGTGTGCAGTGAACATTGGGATGCCTCAAGGTTGAGGGGAAAGATGCAACCTGATCCCTGCCCTGCCATGAGGTATCCAGAGTCTAATAGTGGAAGTGTTTTCAGGGACAGATGAGGCACAAGGGCTGAGTCCTTCTCAGTCCTGAGAAGGATAAAGAATGTGGAGCTGCTGCTCTCACAGCTTTTATTTCCTGCCCTGATGGAAGGAAAAGTGTCATCCACACCACTCTTGGCAGCTGCCAGTCCAGCTCAGGGCAGGGAGTTAGCCACTTTTGCAAGCCATACCTCTTATCCTTGTGAGTCCCTTCCATTTTGGAATATTCAATGATTCTGTGAGTGGTTAAAAGAACCAGTATTGTAAAACCCCATTGTTTGCAGTTTAATTTAACCATATAAGCAACGGGGTGTGTGCTGGAAGATAAATTGCCCACATGTGGCCTGATGTATGATGCAGTGATAATTTGGAGCATGTTCATGATGAGTAAAATTGAAATATTTTTGACTTCTGATCATTGGAGGACTGCTGTCTGCTGGCACAAGAGAAAACTCTGGAGACAGTGAAAGTAGCTGATGTCTTAATCTAACTGCTGAAAAAATTGTTGCCCTTGAACTGGGGTAGATGAGAACCTTAAGGCATTTGTTAACAGCCCACTCATACAAATTTGTCTGGAGTAAGAAAAGAACAAAATTTGTAGATTTTGTTTGGGTTTGTCCTTGGGAAAAAAGCTCTCGAGTGAAAGTGGGATGCATTTATGTCTTCTGTCACTTTTGGGTCATTTTCAGATAGTTTTGCTGGTTCAATCATGTACTTTTTCATGGTCATGGAACACAGATATAATCTTTTCAGTAAAATCCAGCGAATAGGGGGGTAAGATGTGGGTTTGGGTGGTTTTTTGATTTTTTTTGTTTGGTTGGTATTTTTTGTGAGGATTTATGTTTTGTTTTGCTTTTTTAGCAATAGCCTTTCCTTCCTTTTGTCTAAATATGTGACATGACCTCAATTTCCCTGCTTTATTCCTTGCAGGAATATGAGCAAGGTGTTTTTGTTACCCCTCTTTACACAGCAGAGAAGGAAGAAAGAGCGTGATAATGAATGCTTCTATCATAGGAAAAGTTTTAATCCAAGTGTGTGCAATTTTTGGGGGTTCTCTGATATTCAGGAATTCAGAGGTTCTCAGGAAAGCAGAGCTGGTTTTTTTAACTTACTGGTAAGGCCAGTTATGTGTGTTCAGTGTATGACAAGACATCTGAGTGCCACCTTCCTCTTATCCCTTTGTAGCCTCAAGATTCTCAGCAGTTTCTACCAAGAAAGTTGACACTGACTCCAGGAATCCCTCCAGATGCTGTTCAGGACAGAAGCCTTTGCAGTTTGCCACCTCTGAAGAGAAGGTGCTTGGTGGGAGTCGTCGTGGAATTTGTCACCTCTCCTAGCCAGTTCTACATCCACATCTGCAGCAGGGAAACATCCTATAAACTGCAGGACCTGATGTTTGAGATGAGGTGGGAGCATGCTGTGCCAGTGCAGTGCAGCTACCTGTGGGATGTGTGTTTGTGCTGAGGGAGCAGGGCACCAGCTGTTGGTGATGGTCACTGCTGGCTTCATTACTTGGCAGTCGGACACAGGTGCTGTGCTGAAACATACTCATAATGCTTATCCGTTCCTTTTAACTAACAGGCAGTAATTGTGGACAATAGCAAAATGGCTTGGCTGTGTCCTAGGCAGTTCTGAACTTTAAAAGCATGGAAAGGTTATGGAAATGAGCTTGAAGGGTTCCTTTGCCTTGTCTGTGCTACAGTTGCTAATGCACTCAGTTAAGGCTTTTACTTCCATCTCCTACACTGTATGTGAGCCAGTACTCTGGACCCTGGTTCATAGGAAACACTGACATGTCAAGGTAATGTTAAAAAATTAATGGTTGCAATGACTGTATTTAGCCTCTGATTAATCTCCATTAACTAACTTTTTGTTGGACCCAAGAATATAATTGGAATGTTAAAAGTTTGGGTTTGCATTGTTTTGTTGTCATTTCAGTTTAAGCGTGGCAGAACAGAGATATAAATGGTGTGTTAAAACAACTCCTGGGAATTTATGTCGTGGGGACTTTGAAAGACCAGGATTCTTTCAGTGGCCAGCATATTTCTTCGTGTCCATCTCCTGCATCCTACTAAGCCTGGTTTCTCACTGTGATCTTTTACAGACACCTTTACTCACATAAACTTGTCTCTGACCAATATATCATGCCTGACTCTGCCGTACGGCCTGGGCAGCTCTGCTGTGTCACAGTCTGCAAATGGTGGTACCGTGTAATCATCCACCGTGTGATCAGTGACCAGGAAGTAGAGGTGTTCTACGCAGATTATGGACACCTCCAAGTTGTCCAAAAGTCCTGGCTGAGATTCCTCAAGTGAGTAAATTACACGTGGGCAGCAGAATCACAGAGCAGCTGAGGCTGGAATAGGCTTCTGGAGGGCATCCTAACCAAGCTCCATGCTCAAGTGGGGCCATCTGGAACAGGCTGCCCAGACAGTTTTTGAATGTTTCCCAGGATGGAGACTCCAGGATCTCTTTGGGCAATTTGTTCCAGTGCTTGGTCACCCTCATGGTAAAAATGTCACTTTCCAGACACCAAATGTGTGCTGGTGTGTGGTGTTGTTCCTCCCCAACTGCAGGATTTTGTTGAACTTGGGGGGATTCCTGTCTGCCCATTTCTCTATCCTGTCAAGATCCATCTGGAGGGCAGCATCACCTCTGGGGTATCAGCCACTCCTCACAGTTTAGGGTCATCAGCAGACTGAGGGTAGACTCACCCAGATTGATAATGAGATGTTGAACAATACTGGAGCCAGCACTGCCCCCTGGGGTACACTGCTAAATCCTTTCCTGTTTCTGCCTTCACTCCTCAGTCTGCCCTCTTGCTGCTTTCTGTCACCTTGGGGAAAGTGCCTAATCCTCCTTCCTGGGTTCTGTGAATGGATATAAGCATTCTCCTGAAGGGATATTGGTCCAAGTGGGATGCATTTGCAGTGCCAGAGGTACTTGTTCTCTGCAGTTCAGCACATTTTCCATATTGGTGTCTTCCCCCCCTTTTGCTTCTCTTCATGCTTGCTTGTTGGCATTCTTTGGTTCAAAAACCATGGCTCTCTGTCCCTAACCTTGTCTCCATAAGGGGTTTTGATGGGAAGGTGTTTGGGCTGGGGAGTGCATAAGGGACCACTTGTTACTGCTGTTTCTGCTGTGCCCACTCTCTGGATACAGAGTGTTTTCCAAAGCTGCTGTTGGGTTTTAGTCATAAGCACACAATCCAATATATGCCTCTATTCCTAAGCAGGAATTAAAACCCAGAAGAGGAGGGAGTTCTGCTCTGCTGCTGATTTTTTTCCCTATTTTTGCTGTAATGGCTTTGCTTTGTATTTTAGGTGGCATTACTTGAAGCTCCCAGCTCAGGCCATCCCATGTTCCTTGGCATGGGTGAAACCTGTGGAGGTATGTGTTCACATGGAGCTTTGTTTATTTACATATGTAGGAGAGTTACCAAGTAGAGGAGAGTTATCAAGTAGAGGTTGTCTTTTCATCCTGCTAAGGGCAGTTGATATTTACAGCAGAATTGGTGCTGTTATGCTCAGCAGAGTGTGACTGGGTAAGTCTCTGCTCTGCAAGCAATCACCCTTCCACTGCTTTCCTTACCATCAGAGCATTCTTGATTATATTCTTGCAGAAAGTGTTAAGCAACTGAATAAACTTTTCTTCCCCTGCTGGGAAGCTGGTCTGCCTGACTTTCCTGTGTTTGTCACTAGCCTGGCCTAGCTCAGTTGCCTTTTGACAAGTGCCCACCACCAGGAAAAGTCTCAGGGGGTGGATATTGGTCGGTTTATAGTAACTTTACATCCTTGTTTCTCCTTCAGGGTACGTGGTCTCCTGCAGCAACTCTCCTGTTCAAGAATCTCTGTCGCTTCAAGGAGCTTGTGGGCATCGTGGATGAATATGTGGATGGTGTTTTGCACCTCTTCCTCTGTGACACATCCACCAAGGAGGATGTCTACTTCCACTCTGTCTTGAGGGATAAGGGATATGCTGATGTCTGTGGAGAGAACATTCCTTCCCAGGTCAGGGGCGAGGCACGTGCTGTTGAAAGGGAGGGCAAGGAAGGTACCCCTGGTTGGGTGCCTGTAATGAGAAGCTCTTTACCTTGAAGTGAGGAGCAGAACTGGCATTTCCTGCTTTCCTGTAGCTTACTATTTTGTGATTTTTGTCCCACAGTGTGTTACTCTATGGTGAGAGCTTGCTTTTTGGTTAAGGTGGGCTCAGATGATACAGCAGAGATGTTCTCTTCTAGCAGAACAAACTATTTTCAGCCTGTCTTCTAGCAGTAGATTAGATTGTTAGTGTTGCAGATTCATCTGGAGCTGACACACATCTTGTGTAGATAACATAGAGCTGCAAGTATTCTGAGTGTAAGGCCAAACTGAGATGCAATTGAGAGGTTGTTAAGAGATGTGTTAATTGAGATTCATCCAGCCAATTAATGAGAGCTTAAGTTGATTAGATTTGGTTGTCTGACTTAATGTAGTGCTACACAGTGGCAGGGACAGTTGAGTGAGAACTCCAGTCTTCAAAAGGGGCAAGAATGAGGACCCAGGAAACTCCCAGCCAGACAGCCTCACTTCCATCCCTGGAGAGGCCATGAAACAGATCATTCTGGAGGTCATCACCCAGCATATAGAAGAGGAGGTTACCCAGAGTAGTCAGCATGGATTCACCAATTGAAAATTGGGCTTGATCAATCTGGTAGCCTCCTATGATGACATGGCAGGATAGGTTGGTGAGGGGAGAGCAGTGGGTGGTGTCTACCTGGACTTCAGCAAGGTTTTTGACACTGTCTCTCCTGACATCCTGGTAGGTAAGCTCAGGAGATGTGGGTAAGATGAATGGGCAATAAAGTGGATCAAGAACTGGCTAAATGGCGGAGTTCAGAGGGTTGTGATCAGCAGAGCAGAGTCCAGTTGGAGGCCTGTAGGCAGTGGCATTCCCCAGGGATCAATACTGGGTCCAGTTTTACTCCATCAACAACCTGGATGAAGGGATAGAATCTCCCCTCAGCACGTTTGCTGATGGTACAAAAGTGGGGGGAGTGGCTGATACACCTGAAGGCTGTGCTGCCATTCAGCAGGACCTTGATAGACAGTGCTTTGGGTTCATCTGTGTCATTATCTGCCTGTCTCAGCTCAGTTTCAGTCAGAATTGTGTAGATGATGAAAACCTTTGGAAAGGTACTGCCCCAATTTTATATCACAGCGGAAAACTGGGCTTTACAGCCTGGAGTGCTTCTGTCTTGCTTTATTCAGCAGGCACAGAATGCAGCTGTGGAAGGATTAGGACCTAGGGTTGTATTTTTGCATGTGTAGGTCCAGTTTTGGGAGGAGAGGGGCACTGCTGAGAAATTTTGCTGCTGGCAGGAGAGGAGCTGATTTTTTCTAGGAAGGCCATTTCTGCAAAAATTCGGAGCTCAGTCATGGGTGTTGTGCTTCTTCATAAAACCTACTAGAGATTTTATGAATCCTTTTAATTCTTTATGATAGTTACAGCTTGAGTTTTTCTCCTACACTGGTGTGTTTTCTTTTTATTCCTAGGAATTCAAGGAACTGAATCCTTCAGCCTTGTATGTTCAGCCCAGTGGAAAGCAGAATGCTGAACTGGTGGAGCCAGACCTTTGCTTGCAGCAGGAATCTCTAGATGCAGATAGTGAAGCAGCAGCCTTGAAGGTGAATGGGGCTGAGCCATGTGACCAGGTGAGAATTTGGCTGTGGCACAGCTATCATTCCATGAAATCAGCTCCATGTGGCTGAGAGATGGGTGACCACCTCTGAAATGTAAGTTTAATTTGAATTCCTAAGCAAAAATGCAGAGGGGCTTCCTCTGACTCAGTTCCTGTTTCCTTGCAGAAACTCCCTCTGTCATTGCCATCATTGGTTCTGCATGGGGCTGCTGAGAGATGAGCCAGCTGTTGATTTTTGCTAAGACATGGTGCTTTGTACCTTGTAATCTATCACTCTTTTCAGCTTGCTGTGCAGGAAAGGCTGCCCTTTGGCCGAGGGAACTGGGGGTTTGTTGCTGTGTCATTTTGTTGGTGTGGTTTTTTAATCACCCAGTTGCTGACATTCCAGTTCTTTGTAAATTTTGAGAGATAATAAAGATCAGGGCATCTAATGAACTGTGTGTGCACTAATTGCACCCTCTCTTGATTTATTTTTTTTAATGTACATTTGCACACACCCCATTTTCTTGGAGAGTCCTCAACGCCTGCTGTCTTAGTCCAGTCAGCAAAAGGCCTTTACACCTCCTTTATTTATTCCAACCAACCAGCAAAAATGAGGCAAGGTGACCCTGATCAGATAGAAAGATTTTGCAGCAAGGCCCAACCTGATGAAGCTGTACCTCCTGCTGTTGTACTCATGGCAGTGCCATTCATGCTGGACACCCATAACAGCACGGGTAGATTTATCAGTCAAAGTTCACACAGCAGAAAGCTGAGCAGACTGTTACTGTGCCAGGGGTTTGCATTCCCTGTTAGGTATCCCAGGGCTGGGGCTGGAGCAGATTGAAATGTTGGTGTTTCTGTGGGCTGGAGATGCAACCAGAATAAATGGCTGGTTGCAATGCATTGGTTTGACCTTTGTGCAGCAAAATGGATTTCTAATTGTTTAATGGAAAGAAATGAATTGAGGGTTAGTTCTCTCATTGCTGCTTTTTGTTGTCCTTTCTAGACTTTCTGCTGCTTTCGTGCAGAGAATGTTTGTTTCTCCACTCCCTATTGTATTCATATCATACTGAGTCTCCCAGTCTCTCAGCCTTAAGGGACTAAGGCGTTTTGTGAACCCTGTGAGTTCTCTGTGTGGGAGTTTGTCTTCCATCTTCCAAATGATGAAAGAATTTACAACACCCCTACCAGAGTTGCTCTTTTTAGGAGGTGGATTAAGTGACTTGCCAAAAGCAGTGGATGTTTGTGCCTTGGAACAGGCTGTCTGCCTTCTCCTTGGAGTTCCCTAGACACAAGCTACTGAATTCCCATCTGATATCCCACCTCTGGAGAAATGGAGGTGGAGCAGCTGGGGGAGAGGAAGAGAAATCCTTGGATTATACCATATCCAACTCATCAAATAGGTGTACGGTGGCCAGTCCTCATGCCATGATCTGATAATGTTCAGGCAAGGAGGATTTCGGTCTAAACTGGAGCTCTTGCATTTGCCAGGGTAGATTTGATCTTTCTCTTCTGTGTCCTTCTTTATGCAGGTGAAGAGAACATGAAGAACAAAGACCTTCCTGGGTGTCTCACAGTTGGCCTCTGCAGTGCCAGTGGGCTGTCTCACCAAAGGCACCTCAAAACTCTGTGTCCCTCCTGCCACACTCTGTGCAATGTTGGCAGCTGCACAACTGGCCACTTCCTGTGCCCACTTCCAGTGGTTCCCCAGCCTGAGAAGGAACTTGTGAGGAAGAGAGGAGAAGCTGGAGCTGCTGCCAAGGAAGGCTGCTGGGAGCAGCACAGGCTCTCTGTATGACCATGCTGTCATTTATTTTATTTTAATGTTTTTGTGTTCAGAAACATTTAATCCCTTGAAAAACTTTGGGTCTGATGTCTCAGGTGTGCCCAGCAAGTGTGATAAATGTTAGTTTTACTTTCAGGAAAATAATTTGGTTTTGTTGTACCAGTGGTGTACTGAGTTATTCCTCTTTAATGTAGTGGTTCAGGAGACCATCTGAGTGTCACATTGTGTTATATATCCTTTAAGTTTAGTAGAGGGAAACTGGCTGCCTATCCTTCCCTCCTTCAGTGCATGAGCAGTTCTGACATTGTGTGGGGATGTGGTTTTGTTTTTTAACATGGTGGGTGCTCTGCACACTTCTTGCTGTGAGGAGAGCTGAAGAAACCTCCTTCCTCAAGAAGAAGGTGCTGTGATTTGTTGGATGCAGCATATACAAAACATCAGGAATCTCACCTTACAGATGTAGAATAAAATCTGTAAAGAATCCAGCAAGAGAAAGCTTGAAGCTTGACATTGGCCATGTTTATGTAGCTTTGTGCCCATGGCAAGTAATCCTGATGAGTGTGAGGTTGTTAATGCAGAGAAAAGCAGTGAAAACAGAAGTACTCTGGTTAGGAATGCTGATATTCAGCTGGTTTGCTGGTCCCTAGACTGTTCCTCAGGGCTTCAAGGACCTGATTGAACTAGATGATCTTTAAAGCTCTCTTCCAACCCAAACCATGCTGTGATTCTATCACTATTTTGTTTTAATGTCACCATTTAGGGGTAATTTGGGATGTGAAAGGTCTAGAAAAAGAAAAATCTCTGCATTGTTAGAAAGCAACTGCTGGAGAAGCTAATGAAGGAGGTGGAAGGGAGGTAAAAGCAGAATGGTGAGGAGCAGGGCCTGTTCAGCCTTGCAGGAGGTTTAGGGGTTGCCTGACTTCTTTGGTGCTGTGTTTGGGCCGGGGGGCTCATTGCACGTTTGTCATCTGTCGACTGTAGCGGAGCTGAAGTAGCTCGGAGCTCATCCCCTCTGCTGCAGGACCCCCTTTTGGTTTCAGGAAGGTGAAGACTGGGGCTAGGGTGGGGGGATCCTGAGGTACCCCCAAGCTCTCCCCTGCACTTCCATGGACTGCAGCAGGAGCTGGAACCCAGAGGAGCTGGGGGTCCTGCTGTCCTGTTCCTGCTGCTGCTGGATCACTGCTAGATGGCAGCCGAGGCCAGCACTCAGCTGCTCAGCTCCTTGCAGCCTAAATCGCCTCTCTGGGGGTCTGGAAGGGCAAGAGAGGTGAGGAGCCAAAGAAGACTGGTGAGTGAGCAGTGTCCCCATTCCTGGCTGGGGCTGCCTCTGTCCTCACTCCCTGCCTGGGGCATGGTGGGGGCGTAACAGGGAACTTTGGGAATGGGTGCCACTGCTGCTTGGTGAGGGCTGTGTCAAGAAATTGGAGACTGGAAGATGCTGTGGGGGTCTGGAAGAGGGTATGTGGACACTGGGAGCTTACATGTGTGCAGAAAGGGAGCAGCATTTCCCTTCCCAAAGCAGTTTGGCTCACATTCCTCATGCCCAGCAGGCCCATGTTTGTACATTTGTTGCCTAAGGCAGTGAAAAAAGAAAGATGCCTCAGGGACTGCAAAGTGATGCCATGCTCATGTCCCTGCTCCTGGGCATTGCTGTGCCAGTGCCAGGTGATGGGGAAGGAAAGGTGTTTGTGCCAGCCCTCGGAGTAAACCTTGTCAGTTTTGGGGGAACCCAGCCCCACAGAAGTGTCTGATGGGGGGAGGAGGAAGGTGCTCTGCTCTGTGACAGCCCTGTCTCTGCAGGTGTCATGTACCTCCTGGAGGGGTCAGGCGGGTCTCCCTGCACCCCATCCTCCCTGAGGAGCATCTCCATGGGGCACTGGGAGCCCTTTCACCTGGAGTGCCTGATGTGGGTGCCCCTCATCCCAGGGTGTCCATGTAAAGGGGTCCTGCTCCTCCATGGGAGTTTGGGGTGGAGCAGCTTCCCTCTGCTTTGCCCTTGGTCTGCCCCTTCCCCATAGCTGCGGGGCAGCCATGCTGCCAGCAGAGGGTATCGACTGGGAGTCCCGTGGGCAAGGACCAAAATGTTTACAGCACATTAAAAATTGAAAGGTGGTGCAGCTCTGCAGCTCTCCCTAAAAGCTGGGGTTAGGCAAAACACCGGAGAGGTGTGTGCTCTGGGGACTCACTAATGGACTCGGGCTGTGTGAAGGGTCTGGGGTCAGCCCCGGCAGGTGGATGGAGCTGGAGTGGCTGGCTCTGCTCCCCACTGGGGTGGTGGGAAGCAGGTCATGGGAATGTAGTGTCCCCTTGGCTAGACCAACTCAAGAAGGACCCTGGGGTGTGAGTGAGTCTGAAAAGGCTGAGGAGCAATGCTCTGGGGCAGGGATTTTGTTTTCAGGGGTGTGTTTTTTCTCTTGGCATCTGCAAGCAGCTGCCTGACTCTGGTGGTAATAGGGTGCTTTGAGTTTTAAATGGACTGTCAGGAAGTATTTGGCTGGTGAGGAGGATGGAAGGTGACAGCTCACTTTGGATGAGCACAGTGCTGCAGAGGTGGCCAAACACCTCCTTCCCGGTGCTCCAGCACACAGCCAGGCTGAGCAGGAGCTCATCTGAATGCCTGGGACACGGGGGTCCCAAGCTGGCCCTGCAGTGGTCTCTTTACAGGTGCTGTCTCAGCAAGGCTGAAATTTTCCAGATTGATGCACCAGCCCATCCCTCCCCACCCCTCTGCACTTTTGAGTCAACCCCATGCTCTGCAACATGGGGTTCATCTGAGCAAATCATTTGGGCTTGAAAACCAGAACTGAGTGCTTCTGACCCTAAAAACCTTTGTCCTTTTATTTTCAGATGGGTTTTTTTAGGGTTTTCTTTATCAGATAGAAATTGAATCCTTTCCTGGTTTGGGGAGGATAAAAGTGCACTCAACCCTGCATCAGATTGTTTCACCTGACCCACAAGTAAGTGCTTTTCTTTCCTCTGACCTGGAAGGATTTCTTTTTCTTTCCATTTGGCAAGAAAAACGGAAAAGCCAATTCTCAGTACAGGTCACTGCAAAATAAGGTCTGGAGCTGGAGCTTTTCAGCCTGTGCGCTGTGCCAAGACCCATCAGCTCTTCCCACTGGTCTCTGGAGTGGCTCCCTTTTTCTTGCAGTAAAAAGCCCTGTTTTTCCCTTGCATTTTGCTGGGAGCAAGTAACTGCCAGGCAGGAGAGCAGCCTCTGGCTGCTGGGTTTGGGATGAGCAGAGATGGGGATGGTGCTTGTGCCTGGCTGACTTTTTGGAGGGTGATTTAGAGGCCAGCCCTGGGTTGGTTCATGCAAGCTGAGCAACACTTCATTTCTGTGAAGGCCTTTTGGGTGGGTTTGGGGGAAACGCCGAGATATTCCTGCTGGCAGGAAGGAGTGTGAAGGAGACCTGGAGTGGGAATACTGCTGGAGCATCCCTGAGGTGGGAAATGGGTCAGTGCTGCTGTTTAGTTGAAGCAGGGCTGTACTCTGGGGCCTGGTGCTGGCTGCGAGGGTCTGTGCCCACCCTGTTGCACAGAAATGGGGACTGTGGATATTCTCCTGAGCACCCACTTGCATCCAAGTGAATTCTCCCATCTCCTTTCCATCTTGGACCTACCTGCTCAGGTGTTGTCTCCAGTGTCAGTGGCACCACTCCAAGCACAGCATGCAAAGGAGAGGGAGAAGAGGGGATGTCCTTGTGGGTGCTGTGGGATGCATTGAGCACAGGCAGCAAGAGGAAGAGGCACATGGTGTTGGTTGTTCTACATCCAAAGTTTAGTATCAGTTGGAATTGGGGCTGTTGCTGGTGAAACCCTTCACTGGTGCTGCTGGGGGGTGGAAATTGGCTGCTTCCTATTGACAGTTAGTTGGTCAGGGCAAGCAAGGAGGGCTTGGGATGGACAAGGTTCCCCCTGGCCTCGGCTGCCCTCACCCTGCATGTGTGTGGGCTCATCCCCTCCCTGCTGCCAGGAGGTTCCTTTTCTGATTCAGCTCTTCCAGGGCAGGAGCTGATTGCAGAGGGGTTGTGATCTCACTTGTGCTTTTAATCCCACTGCTGTCAAGCTCCATTAGGAGGTTTGGCATCATCTTGCTATCTCTGGGGCCAGGCTGCCGCTTGCCCAGCCTGAAATGAGGACAAGTCTGGGCTACGCTGGAGCAGGCAGGGGCTGGGGAGGCAGGGATGCTTTAGGGGCCGTAGCTGCCCTCGCTGCTCTCCCCAGCACTTCGAGACATTGTGGGGGGCTGCAAGGAGCGTGGGACCAGCTCATTTTGTTGGCCTGGCCACCACTGGGGCAGGATGCAGAGAAGTTAGGATGGTGGCATCACTCCCCGGGTACTGAGGGTGCTTGAAAACCTTTCGGCGCTGCAGCCTCAGCCCACGCTCTGCTCCAGCTGCGTTTTGGCAGCCCATGGTTGACCTCCCCCTGCTCCCACCACAGCACGTGTGGCCGTGTCCAGGCTGCGTGAGGCCGGGCATCCCACCCCGTGCTGCCGCATGCGGCTCCCGGTGCCTCAGCAGGGGGAAACACAGCCGACCAAGGGGATTGCAGGAAGGGAAACTCATGAGCCAGAAACTGGGGCTGACCGTTCTTCCCAGCATCCCAAAGAGGGCTGCGTGGCTCAGTAATGCGAAGGGAAGGTGCTGTCACTCATCCCTGGCCTGGCCTCGGATGCTCCACGAGCACCTCCTGAGATTTCCAGGTCCACATGCCACAGGAAGGCTGAGGCTGCCACAGGACCAGCCTGGATGATCTTTGCTCTCCTGAGCTTGTTCATAGCAGTGCTGTCTGCCCATGGGCTTGCAGCTACCTGGGAAGGAGCTGAAACAGGACCAAGAGCATGAAGAAGGGCAGAGAAGGTGGGAAGACAGAGATCTAGAGCCCTATAGGCACCTGGGGGCTGGCTGAGTGGTCATTGGGGTAATGTCTCAATTTTCCCTGATCTCCTTCCCAGCTATGCCAGATGAGAGTAGAGCTGAGCTCATCTGCCCATGGCCAGGAGCAGCCAGGCCAGGGTTTGGCAGGCACTGATGTGTTGATTAGGGCTGGAATGTGGCTTTGAAAGGCTCCTGTGCAGCCAGGGAGGTTGGGAAGGGCTCTGCTGCTAAAAGAAAGAGGGGAGAAAACCTTCCAGGAGTTGCCACCATGGTGAAGGTTTTAGCCCTTCCTTGTGCTGGAGCTTTAAGGGTTCTGGTTTGGAGTGGGGTGGCACCTCTTCACCCCCTCTTCTTTGGTGGTGGTTCTTGAGCTGCCTGTGGCCAACACACAAGCCTGGCTTCATCCCTGTAGATTTGCCCTGTGTTGCCCTGTCACATGGATGGCCTGTGGGTGATCCCTGGTAGGATGCTCCAGCCAAACCATGGAACTTGTGATACCATGAGCCTGGAGAAGTGGTTGTTGTACATGTGGTAAGATCACACTCGGCTGGAAGGAGTTAATTTTCTGCTCTGTCTTTCCTTCCCGCTCCCCTGAGCATCACCCAAACTCCCCCTGGGGCTGGGGTGGGCTTTTCCCTGTGCCTGCTGTGGCCCTGCTTAGAGCCAAATCCCACAAATCCCACAGGGCATGTTTTCCCTACAAACACAGTGCTGTGGCCGTGCCCACAGCGATCAATGGGCCTCTGCCAAGCCAAGCAGGGCTGTGGTTTGGCAGGCACAGAGACCCCTCAGCCAATCGATGCACCAAGGAAATCCCTGTCTCACACGAGAGCCAACTGGCATCACCTCCCCATGGCCCCTCTCCCCCAACTGGGGTCTCTTCCAGGGGCACCAGAGCAGGGTGAAACCCCAGAAGGCTATTTTTCAGTACTGGAGAGCCCTGGATTGCTCACATGGTGTGGCATTTCCTTCCTGGAGCCAGAAAAAAATTGTTCTGATCCATCAAATATTTAGGTTTTGTGTTTGTGGGAGGGTGAAAGGAGAGATGTGGCTCATGCCAGAGCTGCACCTGCTAGTGGTTGAGAGAGTGGCTGAGCTTTCCCTGTGGAATCCCTGTGTTGGCTGGGAAAAATCCTGCCTCCTCAAGGGTACCAGGCAAAGGGGATGAAAATCAACAGTTTTTTTTTAATTTGTCCATGTTTTCCACAGGCACTGCCATTCTCAGAGATGTCCCAGTGGACACAGCTGATGCTTCTGCTCCAAGTGTTGCCCCTTCCTCTGTTTTTATACCAAACTTGCCCAGACCCATTGTGAGGAAGCCTGTTCCCTTTATGTGGCTTGCACTGTGTCGCCTGGGAAGGATGAATCCAGAGGGATGTGCTTACCCAGCTCAGGGCAAATGTCCCAGTTTTTGACTGAACAGTCCAAAATGTAATGTGGGATGTTTTCCTCACATCTGGACTATCTTGAGGTAAGGTAAAGTGCATGCACAGTCCCTGGCATGGTGTAAGAGGACACAGATAAAGCACCCCATGGGCTGCCTGGATTTCCCTTTCACAGCTTTAAGCCTTGTTCCTTGATCCTCCTGGATTCCTGAGCTGCTTCCCATGTCTCCGGGATGGAGAGACTGAGCCAGCTCAAGGAAGGAAGTGGCTCTTGCTCCCAGGCCAATGCTCTGGGAGTGCAATGGGTTAATCCTACCCTGCTGCCTAATCGAGGCCCAAAGCTGTAAACCCCTGCCCCGGGGGAGCATCATTGCAGCTCTGGATGTAAAATACTCAAGGGCTGAGCTTTAATGGTATTTATCTTTGTTTGGGAAGGAGACAGCATAACTCCTGGCTAATGATATTACCCGAGGCTCATTCTGTCTCTCCTCCAGCATAGACAGATGCCACAGTCGCACGCAGCCCTGTGTGTCCCTGTGCAGTGTGGACAGCCTTGGCTACGAACACCCAGCTTGGAGTTCCTAGATAGTTGTAGTGGAGAAAGATCCTTTTTAGGTGGGGGGGAATGCAACCTCCCTTGACCAGCTCCTGGGGAGCAACAACCATCTGCCCCACTAAAGAGATGCACAGGTACCATAGCGGGTCTCTTCTCCAGCCCACTGGCCTTGTGGGGTCTCTGTGGTCCCTTAAACATACCAGATGTGGGGTTGTGCATCCCTGGGTTGCAGGATGAGCACACCCCTCAGATATTGGAGATGTCAGGGCTGCTGGGCAGCTCCTGCTGAATGTTCCTTATGAGGCTGGGCTTGTTTTTCCAGCGCTTGTGCAGGCAAAAGCGAGCCCACCGAGGTGTACAATGACTAATGAATGCACATCTGGCATGGGGAATGTGCTGTGGAGGGGGAAGCTGTGCATTAGCTCTGTGCTCCCCTGAGCCCTCCCCAGGGAGCAGGCAGGCTTGGAAGGCTGTGTGGCCATATGCTCTGGGATGAGGATGAGAGGGATGAAGGTGCTGTGAGGGGTGAGGGTATCACAGCATTGTGCTGAGACACTGTAACCAGCTCTGTGCCTAATCCTACCCTCCAACCAGAAACACAGGAGGATTGAGGGACCCTCTGACTCCCAAGGTCCTTTCCACGTCCCTGTTTACAGCCCAGTAGCCCTGATGTTGAGTGCATAAGGCAACTAGAGAGCTTCAGACCTGCAAGGAGTAGGCTGGACGCTGGCGGGGACGGAATTGTGCACTGTCAGGCCTTTTCTGATTGATACAGCAGCCCTGGGCTCTGCTAAAAATGAAAATAAAAGCAAGATCTAGCATAGAATGAAATAAATCCTCCTGCCAGCAGCTTGCGGGTTCAGCTCCCGAGCATCCTCCAACATCAGCATTTTGGGCTAGTGGAAATGCTGGCCTGAACAGTAAGGAAATGATGGATGTGTTGGAGTGAAGGGGTGTGAGGTGTAACAAGGCAAGGGCACCCAGGAGGGCTCCAGCACGGTCTGCAGCATGGCTGTGACTGTGTAAGCACACACATGGAAGTTCTGGGAGGTTTGCATTGGCAGATACTGTGAAAAGGACCTAAATGAGTATTCTCTGTGTCGTTTACCTGAATGCTCATCCTAACAAATGAGGGAGTGAAGTATCAGTGTGCAGAAGTGAAGTCTGGGGGCTTAGATTTTATTTTTTACAACAGAGGAAAATCAGAAGGAAGTAAAAGTATTTTATGATTTTGCTTTGAAACTAGCCGGTGAAATCCTTTTCAGTGATGGGAAGATGGAATTTTGTAAACCCACACAGAATTCCCGGGCTGATACAAGTTTAGCTGCAATACTTAAGAGCTTTAAAGTCCACTGTACTTGTGGGTACTGCAGTGTCTGAGGGTTGCAGAGGGTGAGAACGTGGCAGGTTCATGATCCCTGTTATTGCCAGGGTACCTGGGGCCTGGGCAGGCTGAGCTGTGTGGTGCCTGGCAGCAGCAGACCTCAAGATGCCAGCGAGGCAGGATGCTTTGCAAGTGCTTTGTGTTTCCCTTGCCCCAAAAGAAACTGAAATAAGAACCTGAAAAGTATTTTGTGTCAAACTGCTGCTTGATTTGCCGGTAGCACTAACCTCAAACACTCCAGACATGCCAGCTGAGCCTCCCAAACCGTGTGTTTTATTTAAAACCACATCGACTGAAAAGCAAAACTTTGCGTTTCATTTCCCTGTTGCAGAGCACCTCGTGCTCCTGGTTCCCAGCTCTTCCCAGCCACCACAAAGCGGGAATCCCACCTTTTCTGTTCTGTTTGGTCACCCATGCGTTGCTTTAAAAAATAATGGAACAAAAAGAGGAAAGATGGCTTGAGGGGGGGAAAAATGAGACCAGCATTGAAATCAGGCGAGCTGATAACCTGCGCGCTGGAGCGATGCTGTTTCACATTTGCTTTGTTGCGATCTCCTGCAGCGCCCGCCTGCTTTGGGCCAGAGCCACGGGGGGTGATGGAGGAGCACGACCTGGATCTGGGCAATCTCAGCATTGTGTTAGCCAAGTGACTCCTTAATCCCAAAGAAACTCTTTTCCATCTCCATCCATGGAAACAGGGAAATGTCAGTTCTTGAATTAGCCATAATAATGCCTCCCGCGGCCCTGGCAGCGCTTGCCGAGGGGAGAAGTGGCTCTCCCTGCATCCTGGGCTGTCATCACCTCCTCGCATCCTGCCCAGAGCAGCCCAGGAAATTACTTTCTCACTTCTCTTGGCCTCCTCCTCCTCCATGCTCGCCTGGATGTCTCTAATTCCCATCCCTCCAGCAGCTCTGAAGCCCAGCTAAGAGGAAAATGCATCTCTACTATCCTCCGCAGAAACATTCTCTGTGCTCGCTTTCCTCCCTTGATGCTTCTCTGTATTTGCCAGCCCTCTGATGTGCTGGAGTGGATAACGTGGATTTTGTTATTGGTGGGGGAATAGGGAGGCTCCCCCCAGCCTGGGCTGCATGTGGGTGTCCGTGTGTGCCACACAGCCCTCCATCCCACAGCTGGTGGGCGCTTGAATCCTGCGGCACGGAGGGAAAGTGCTGTGACAGGATCCACTTACCTCGCCTTTGCATTTCATAATTCATCCTGCCCTTTTGCTGAAGGCACAGAGCTGTTTGCATCCAAACGAGCCTTTATTTCCTCCCAGCTCCACTCCGCTGCTGGATCCCAGGGAGGAATCAGCGGGTCGGGCTCCTGGCACAGGCACTGAGCAGCTGTGAGGGCTGGGCTGGAAGAACGGGAGAGAGAATCCATGGGCAATGGGATGCCCTGACAGACAGTGAGGGTGACGGAGGAGAAGGTGAGTGGTGTTTTCTGCCTGGTTTTAGAGCTTGCTCTACAGGGAGGAAAAGTATTGGTGTCCCTTGCTTAGAAATAGGGAAACAGAGGTGTGGGAGGGTTTGACTACCTTGCTATAGTGAAGATTCTCCATTAACCCCACCAACCCTGCAACGCCTTGCTGTGGTGCTTGTGCCCCACAGAGACTGAAATCAGAGAGAAACAGGCAAACACATGTTCTGGCACAGTAATCCTCATGCTCGCAGCGGTCAGCTCGTGGTGCAAGGCATGCGATTCAATTATCGCTATCGTAGCTCACAGCAGTGTGGCAATGCTGTACCTTCCCCGGCTTAAACTCTTGGTTTGGAGCTTCAAAGCTCCCCAGCAGCTGGAAACACTTACTGGGGGGAACACCTTTCCTCTGTGTGTGTGTGTGCCTCCCTAGTGCCAGCATGTGCTTGGGGCCGTGCAGTGATGGGCTGAGCTTGCAGCAGAGCCGGCAGCGCTGCTGGCCTCGGCTGGGAAACCGGTGTCTGCTAACAAAGATGTGATTTACAGAGGGTCATGGGGAGGGAGGTCGTCCTGTTTGAAAAATGGTGGATAGGCTTGGCATCCCTATCCCTGACCCTGGCTCATCTCCCTGGCGGCATTGTGGTGGGTTTTACTCCTGGCTGCTTGCAGGGACAGAGGTGTGTCGGTACCTTGACACGGTGAATGGATCAAACTGGAGCCTTTGGACACATGAGGCAGAGGATACTGTGGGATGCTCGGGGGGTGCAGGAGGGGTTTTAGGATACCTGGGGGTGCTGCAGGTTTGGTAGTGCCTGGGATGCTGCAAGACTTGGCTTTGGCGGCACCCTGGAGGTACCCGGGAGTTCTGGGGTGCTACCAGCGTGTACTCCCTCGGGAAAGGAT
>VXBX01006202.1:147396-183024 GCA_013400415.1 Scytalopus superciliaris | reverse complement strand
ACTCTCTCGGGAAAGGATCAGGCTCTGTGTGTGTGTTGGGTGGGTGTCCCCCCTCTCTCCCCCACCGTGGGGCCGGGGGCGGGGCCGGGGGCGGCAGCTCCGGCCCCGACAAACTCCTCCCCCGCGGCCGGACCCGCCTGGGCGCTCCAGCTCCGGTGGTTATTCCTCTTCCTATTATTTATTATTACCGCTGTTCTTACTGCCCTTCCCTTCCTCTTCTTCCTTCTCCCCCTGCTCCTCCGGTCCGTCCCCGCCTCGCCAGCCGCCGCCGCGCTCCGGACCCGCCGCTCCTGCCCAGCCCGGGCATCCAGGTACGGCTCGGGCATCCCACCGCCCGCCTGCCCAGCTCCGCACCAATCCTGGGGGATCGGGGCCGGGGGAAGGCTCTCACATGGACTGGGGCTGCGGTGGGAAGGGGGCAGCCCAGGCGGTGGGGGGCGCCGGGCACGACCGGCTGGGATGCTCGGGTGGGATGCTCCCGGCATCAATGCAGCTTCCAGCATCATCCTGCTCCCTGCATCCCGGGGCTGCGCCCAGCCCGTGCGCCGCAGCTTCGTCCGGTTGAAGCTCCGGGGTTGTGGTGCCCTGCAAGGTCCTGACTCATTTTCTCAGGGTTGTGTGGTCCGACTTTGCACTGCGCTGTGTTTGTTCAGTCACCGTGAACTCTTCCCGCGGCTCGGGTGGGTAGGATGGAGTTTTTCCATCTCTAAACCTACTTCTTTGCAGCCGCTTGAAGTTTTGAAAGTCCCAAGCTCGGGGCTCAGCCTCCTGCTCCCTCTCTGGGAGCCCAAAGCTTTGCCATTCAGCAAGGACGTGCCGGCCCATCAAATCCCCAACCTCACCACCAAACCTCTCCACGGAAATGGTGGCTGCCTTTGCTGAAGTGGAGGAAATCAAATCCTTTTGTTTATTCCAAAGGATCTCTGTTTTATCTCTCACCGGGCTGCGGTAATTAAAGGAGACCTGCGTTCGAGCTATTCGCCTGGCTTTTGTTTTCTCCTAAGGTTATCCTGGAGGATTTTATTCCCTTCAAAAGGGCATGTGGAAACATTTAGTGTTTTCAGCTGAATTTCATTTGTGTACTATTGATTGGCTCTCCAGCAGGCAGATTTTCTGAGGGGCAGTGGAATATTCCACCCAGAAGGAGGCTTGTGTTTCTGGGGCTTTTTTTTCCCCCTCTCCCAGCCTTGCCCCTCACTTGCCCGAGCCACAGAGTTTCCCCGTGATGCTCTCTGAGGGTCCTGGGGATACTGGGGCTGCTGGTTGGCATTTGGTGTTGTCCCTGCAGGATCTGAAGGGTTCTAACCTGGACTCCACCAGGGAGGGGGAGAAAAGGCTTTTTCTAGGAAGGGCTTTTTCAACCTGTTGAAAAGCCAAGACGGGGGAGCATCAGTAGGCTGCTGTTCTCAATATGATGGTGAACATCAGATCAGTGAGCCCAGTCCTATTCCGGCCCCATCTCTGCTGGGATGTGAAACCCTCATCTATCTCTTCCCAAAGTGCGGATTTCAGCCTGGCCCACAGGCCTGAGGACAGCCAGCTAGAGCCTTGCTTAGGAGAGACAGCCCAGCCCCACACTGCTCCAGCCTAAAAGGCCCTTTGCAGGGTGGATATAAGGTGTGAACGATTTTCCACTTAGCAAATCCTCCAAACCCTCCTCTCTGGGGAAATATGGAGCATTTTGCATCCATTTGGGAGGTATTTTGGATGCGTGGACCGACAGGAGAGCCAGGCAGCTGTGTGTCTGCTGGGAAGATGGAGCATTCAGAGGAGCTCGGCTCTGAGCTGGAGCAAGATCACCCACCTCAGCCATGGGCATGAACAGGAACATGACTGTGGTCATGACTCAAATTGAATAGCCCCCAGGGCAAGTGGCAAACAGAAATAAGGTCAGGCTGTGGTGTTCCCGTTGGTCCCTACCCCAGCTGCCTCCTCTTTCTCCCTCTCCAGCCTCCATCCCCACTGCCCCCCATCCTTCCTGGCATCTCTGCCCGCCTGACCTTTCCCGTTGCTGCTTTCCCTCCGGGATGAAATATTTATTGTGGCTCTGTTACTCTTGTTTTCTTGAAAGCGAGTTTCACACTTCATTTGAGGGAGACATTTAGAGACTTCATGTTGGGTTTTCCTTCTCACTGGCCGCATGTGTTGGTGTGTGTGTGTGTGTGACCATCCTGGCCGGACACACTCCTGCCTGATCCAGCAGTGTGAGGTGGAGCATCTGGAGTGATGGATGAGTCTGTATCCCTTCTGTGTGATAAATCAACGAGGAAAAAAAAAAAAAAAAATCTGGTCTGAAATCCAGCAAAGAGTTTAGCTCTGCAGAGCTGACCCATCCGTGCCTGGTTGTGTTGCGGCTCCTCGCTCCAGCTGGGATGCAGTGGGTGAAAGGACTGAGTAATCTTGTAAAACAACTGCAGGTGAGCTTTTCCCATGGCTTTATGGAGAAGTCAGTCCTGGACCTGATCCTGCAGTGACTCTGCTTGGATTTCCCCCAAACAGCAGGGTTGGGTGCTGTGCCACTGCATTGGCTCTGGCTTTCCCTGGTCCATGCAGCCATGGGGCAGTGGTCAGGGTCCTGATGGATGGGCCAGCTCTGAGAGATGAATTGGAGGTGGCTTGGAAAGTGGAGCTGTGGCTGGGGAACCTTGTCCATCCCATGGGGTGTCTGTCCCCAGGTGGGCTGTGCTCCCACATGATTGGGATTGTTGTGGGTACTGTGGGTGTGTCGGAGCAGGAATGGGGACCCGTGGCTTTCCCATCCCTGTATGGAGCAGCTTTCTGGGGGGAGAGAGCTGTGGGTCAAAGACAATGGATTCACTCTGGCTGTGTGCATGAGAAGGGCAGGATGGGATTCCCAGTGTGTGTCCTGGGGATGGGGATACCTGGGGGTCAGAGTGGCTGTAAGCTCCTGTCCCTGTGGGTGATGTGACTGTCACTGGGTCTGCATCCAGCTGGGAAAGATGAGGGACAGGGACTCCTCGTGGGTGGTGTCAGTAGCAAGGGTTTCCCTGGATTGCCAATGGTGGGGTTTGGGCTGGTTTTTAGCATGACCACTTTGTTCTCCCCCATCCCTTGGGAATGCCCTGGGGATGGGAGGTGCTGGAGATGGGTATCCAAGCTTTGGGGCAGGTCTTATCTCCTGCCTGGAGCAAAGGGATAAGCAGCTGATGGCAGCTGTCATGTCAGGGAGGCAGAGGCAAATGAAGAGACTATTCTGGGTTGTTTTTTGGATCCCAACCATGAATTCAGGCTGCTCCAGAGCCAGCAGCTGGTCCTGCTGTCTGGCCCCACTGAAAAGAGACAGTCTGTCTGCCTTGCGCTTTCGGAGAGGCTCCGAGAGCCCTCCCGACTGTAGTACTGGTGCACGTGGGAGGCTCCTCTCTCCGTTTTGCTGCCCGAATGCAATTAGGCTTTAATGAGTCATTAAAATAAATCTCTGTTTCTACTCCAAGCAAACATGCTGGGGGGATGCTGACAGTCGGAGCAGCAGGTCTTGCATCATGTGGAGGAAGAGGCTGCGCTTCCCGGCGCCCTCCTCCCCAGGGCTGGGCCATGGCACCCTCTGTCTCCCTTTCTCTTGGACAAAAGTAGATGTTTTCCAAGCACCATGCAGGTTTGCAGCTACTCCAGAAGTGGACTGAACTGTAACAAGCCCTAGGGTTGTTTTGTTTTTTTTTGTTGGAGGGGCAGTGGTGGTCTGAGAGTTGTCTTTTCCGTGGTGCTGAAGGGTACCTGCCCAGCTGGAAGTGGGCAGAGTTATATCCAACCCCACTTTTCAGCTCCTGGTTTGTCAGAGATGCTGATGGCTGTGTCCTGTTTAACCCATGTTTGGATCTGGGGGGCAGATAGAGGAGATCTCAGCTGACCCCATGGCTGGAGGGAGAAGAATACGAGGCAAGCACAGAAATCTGAAGGGAAAAGTGTGGTGCATCACTGACACATCCATGTAATTTTCCTGGTTCTAAATGGGATTTAAAGAGAGCTTGTGGTCCAAGAGGGATGGTCGTGACAGACACAAGGCTCATCTCCCTTCACTCTTCTTAACTGGTTAACAGTGTAGCTACCCCTAATGATGTCTTTGCTAATTGAATCTCTCCACAGTGGCTGTTTCACTGACACACTCGCAGGTGGGAGGGCAGATCCTGGTGGGACATGAGGAATCATCCCCTGCATGTCCCTGAGGAGCAGCATCCCTCAAACACGTGGTCACTGTCTCAGCCATCGGCCCTCAGGCTGAAGGAGGGCATGGGTTAAACCCAGGGGTGAGCCAGGGAATTTATTTTGGGTTTTATTTTAGCAAAACAAATAAATTGGGTGACGTCGAGGCATGACTGATCCACCCTGGCACAACTTGGGTGGCATGGCCCAGTGTGCTGTGCTGGGCTGAGGGGGGAGGCTGCAGCTGATGGGATTACAGAGGATCCAGCCTCATCCAGAGCTTTTCCCCTGGGCTTTGCTTTCAGGAGCAGAGCTCACTGCTACGTAGAAAGGTTTTACACAAGTTTTGTTACATACACCAGGCTGGGAGGAGCTGGGGCAGGGCAGCAAGGGCAGATCCGGGTGGAAACTGGGGAAAGAATTTTCATGGGAATTATGGGAATGATGTGGAAAGGGTGAGATGGCACTTAATGTCCAGGGCAAGGAGGAAGATAATGAAGTGGTGCCTTGGAGAAGAAGTTGTCCCGGGGATTGTTTCACAGAAATCTGGTGAGAAACTGCTTAGTGAAAAAGATCTTTAGTAGGAAGCTCGCTGCTGTCCTCGGTTGGCTCTTGTTGGGGATGCTCTGTGGGGATACTCTGGACTGTGTGGCACAATGCTTCTGCTGGGATTGATCCTCCTCTTCCACTGTGTGCTCAGGATGAACTAGAATTTGGTGTCACTGAGTCCCTCAGTGGGATTAGCCCCAGTGGAGAGCAGAGCCTGCACCTTCCTGTGAGAGAGCAGAGAGGAAATCAAACTGGAGAGATCGGATATCCATGGAGTGTGTTTGCAGCCCCACAGGGAATGGAGGGATTCAGCTGAGGTCTTCATCTCCTTGCCCTGATGGGAAGAGCCTGCTGGTGTGAAGAGCAATGAGGGTGCTGGAGGAACCTGCCCAGGGCTGAGAATGAACAGCGGAGCATCCTCGGAGGGAGGCTGGCTCTGTTGTGCTGCTGGGGAGAGTCTCCAGGCTTGTGGGATCAGTAGGATCCTGATACATTTCCTGGACCTTCCTCCTCCTTGAGGCCTTGGTTGGAATGGCTGGAGGCTGAGAGCTTTCAAAGAGGTCCCTGCTGCTGTGTTTTGCTTTGCTGGTGTTATCTCTCCTTTCCCTGGGCAAGTGTTGGGAGTGCCAGGGGCTGTGTTGGTGCTTTACCATGGGGTTAAATCTGTCATGGGATACCTGTGGGATCCCTATAGAGAGATGTAGGGATCTATATGTGAGAACACCAAGGGGGACATTGGGGTGCAAGCAAATAACCCTCCCTGCTCCTTTCCAAGCTCACAAGGATCCATCTCTTGTGCTGGACATTGTAAGCACCCAGGCACCACTGTGACAGGGATAACATGGGGTGCAAATAAGACCCAAGTCCTCGCTCTCCAGGCCTGTGCCCTTCAGGAATGGTATGGCAGGATCCAGCCTCAGCTCTGGCTCTCTGCTGGTTGTGGCCATAGGCAGGTCTTTAGTATGCGTGAGTGAACAAAATTGTCTGGCTTTTTGGTGAGGGTCAGTCTCACCTGGGGCACACCCAGCGTTGTGGCTCAGCACGGCCTCTCTCCGCTCCCAGCACGGATGCTGCTGCTGAGCTGCTCCTCCCGGGGGATATGTGGGTGCTGGGAGGGCTGGTGCCTGCGGCAGGGATGCTGGCCAGGTGTTGGCTGGCTCCAGAGAGCCCGTGGGGATCTGACGTGCGGGATAATCTCAAAAGCCCTTCTCTGTGTGACTTGGCTTGGTGCCGCCCGTTTTGTCCCCGGTTATTTTGGGAGCACAGCGGAGCAGCCCCTCGGCACACGCTGCTGGCCCGGGAGGAACTGTGGGCACAGCGGCAGGACATGAGCCACGTGCATCAGGCCAAGGATATTCCCATCTGCATCCCACTGGGGGCTGCCCATGTCTCACACCTTTCCTGTGTCCGGGGCTGCATGTCACCCTTCCTGGGACTGCACCCACCCGCTGTGGCTCCCAAACTGGGCTGAGCAAACACAGTGGGTAGGAGATGTGTGGGGGGATGAGGAGGGAGGTGTCATTCTCCTGGGTTTTAAGCCACTCTGCAAAGAGGAGGCCCTGCACAGGAGGTGTAATTTTATAGGGACTTGCTTTGATCCAGGTGTAGCCCTGGCTGAGTCCTGAGCTTTGCTGTACGTGTGTGCTTGGAGGGGACAGGATGGGGGTGATGGTCCTGTCTGTGTCCCTCCATCGTACACGTGGCTGCAGTTAATCCACGAAGGCAGGCGAGACAGGGGCTGAGTAGTCGCTTAAGGAGATAAAGGGCAGATGAGATGCCCAAGTAACGAGATACTGGGATAATCCGTGCCTGAGACATCCCAGGCTGCAAAGCCACCCTTCCTCCAAAAGTCTGAGAAGTGCTGGGAGGTCTCCCTGGGAGAGGGATGCTGATGTGCCAGCTGGGGAGGGGGGCTTCATACACCTGGGCAGAGATCCAAGGGGGATGCTTGGTCTTACCTGGCTGCAAAGGCATTCCACCGTTGAAGGGGTTTGGGTTTTGTTAATTGCAATTAATATCCTGCATTTTCCACAGAGCTTTTGCAAGAAAAGAGCTGGTTTCAGATCCTTGTGGGTTATTTTGTCTTTCCCATCCCTTGTCTGGGAGGAGGCAGTGGGGAGCTCCAAGGAGCCAGTGAGTGAGGATGGTGGAGGGAAAGTCAGGACAGGCTTGGAGCGGGGTACAGGATTTTTAGTTTTAATGCCTGGCTCTGCATTGCTGGAGTCTCAGCCAGGGGACAGTCACCTCTGTGACCTGGCTGTCCTTGTGGTGGCCCAGAGCAGGGTGTTGGCTGCAGCAAAACTGCTGGGAAACCCCACGTGGTTCCAGGCACCAAAGACATCACGGAAGCAAAAAGCCTCGGGGAGGTTGCGCAGAACACCCTTTCTGCTGGGAAAAACCTTACCTGGAGTTCTCTGCACCAGGCTGAAATCAAAGTTTTCCCAACACTGCTGTGATTTCTGTCCACAGGCTGGTCCAGACTCCAAAATAACTCTGGCAGAACCAGCAGCGGGTTCAGCTGTGTAACTAATTATAAGTTTTAAGATTTCACAGTGACCCATGTGTTTGGGACCTTGGCAAGAAGGCTGGGGGTGAGCCTGGGACCAGAGAAGGGCTGCTGGGGACCTGCCAGCTGGGCACAGCCCCCTGCATCCTCTTGCATCCCGCATTGCTATCACTTTTTGGGTAAAATTTCATTTGACTTGGCTCCTTTTGGGAGTGGTGTCTCCTTGTTACTGCTCCCCCACTGCTTTGCTTTTCCCCTTATGCTTTGCAGCACAGAATATCCGCCATGCAATGAGTTTGCAGGACCTCAGCTTTCCCTGTGCACCCATCCTTCCCCATGGCTGGGGGTTTGCAATCGTGGGTTGATCCCCCAAATCCCTTCAGACTGAGACCGTGCAGGGGCAGGTTGCAGCTGCCCGGGAGCTGCCCTGTTGTTTGCTGCCATAGTCTGTTTTGAAAAGGCAGCCCCTGCTGCTGTTTTTTTCCAATTAGGCCCTGGGAGATGATTCTGGTGAGGCAGCGGCTGGGCTAATTTACCAGGCAGACATTTCATTGAATTATCCCGTGAGCTGCAGATCAAAACCAGGAGAGCAGAGCCCAGGCTGGGGCAGGACTCGTGGCAAGGTTCGGCATGATGCTCACTGTGAATAACCGTGCTCTGCTCCAGCCTAAGCCTGTCCTGAGCTCTGGTGTGAGGGTCTGACCCTTGTCAGGTGGCAGGGATGAGCTCGGGACTGCTGTGACAGGGCGAGGAAGGACGGGGATGTCTCAGCTGGGCTGAGAGTGCTGGCGGCTGGCAAAAACCTCGACATCGACTTGCAAACCGTGCAAATGTGCTGTGGACGTCATTGAAGGAGAATAAATATAGAAGCCTGAGATGCCACTCGTTCCCAGAGTCACTTTTCAGGCCGTAACTTTGTGCTGCGAGGCAACATCAATTAAAGAAAATATATCTCTGCAGCAAGCAGTTCTGCACGCCTGCCCGGAGGAGTTCGAGACGGCCACTCCCTCCACGCCCTCCCGGCCTTGCTGGGAACAGCTGCCCAATCTCAGGTCACTCCCTGAAAGGTGGGGAGGGGAGACAGCTCTGTTTGTATAAATCCTGTTTTTATTTAGTGGTGGTTGTGTGCCACCTTGAGTCGTCCCCTCTCCTGAGCCACCCAGGAGTGGGTGAGTGGTGAGTGCCAAGGCGCCTGCTCAGCCTGGGATATTTGAATATTTAAACAAGTCTCAGCTCTGTTTTTAAGCCAGAAGGAGAAATGGGACTGTGACCTGGGGAGCTGGGCCTGTGCATCCCCCTGGGATGCCTCTGCATCCCATCCTGCTGTGGGAGTAGTAGCTGCAGGGCTTGCCTTGGCTCACATTGCAGCCCGGGCTTTTATGGGATCCATAAAAAGGTATGGCCTTTTGTCAGGATGGAGTGGTGGGGCTGTGTGGAGCTGAGGCAGTGGAGCCCAAAATGCTCCTTTGGGATGTGTTTGGGGAGAGTGAATGGAAAATGGATGTGGCTGATCCCTGGTGGCTGGGATGCAGCTTCTGGAGCTATTGTGAAGAGGCTGCTGTAGTTGTCCTTCACTTTTCTAGGCATATTTAGTTTATAATTCTCAAGACCCCAATTACTACTGAGACTGGAGCCCTTGTTCCTTCCTTGGGAGGTGTTACAGTCCCTTATGCATCCCTGTAGGACAGAGCAGTGGGCTACAGAAGGCTATCATATAGGCAGAAACTATTTTATAGGCACAAACTGGATAGAAAATTAGCTGCTGGGGTGCTGGTGAGCAGGGTTTGGAGAGTAGGAGGGTAGGGAACTTCTTCCCTGAAAGCAACCCCTCCAAAGAGGTGAGGAAGGGCAGAGTTCATTGTCATTTTTGGCCTTTTTCTAACATTCAGTGTTTTAATAAGTGTCTGTCTCCTGAGCACAGCAGGTGAAATGCTGATCCTGGCAACCCTGGAGACAGGAATGCTGGAAATGGGGCACGTGGAAATCCAGCCGTTTTCGAGGCAGCACCAGTTGGTCACTGCACTCTCAGAGGTGACCAAAGGGCCCCCAGGGCTGGTCCCTCCCTGCTCAGGGTCATTCTCCGAGGCCACCTGCTTGCTACAAGCCTCAGGCTAATTGGATGCTGCTCTTCGAGCTCTAAATCAAATCACGGCTCCCGTGAAATGAAGTTTTCCGGGTGCAAACGGCCGCCTGCATCATCCATCACCGCCCGCTCACAGTGTGTCCCTCTCGGGGTCATCAAAGGTCATCTTTTGCCTTTTCCAGCCACCCGTTGTCACTTTTTCCCTGTTAAGGAAGGCACCCGGGAAGGTGATAATTACACTCAAGGCTGCCTGTATGTCCCCCCCAGGCTCCTGGCAGCGTTTCAGGGTGCGGTTTGGTAACCGGGAGCAGGAGGCGAGCGTGTTGGTCTCTATTATTAGCTCTGCTCCGGGTCTCCTGATGGATGGAGATATTAGCTTGGTTATAGACCTATTGATTTCTCGGGGTTTTTTTTCCCCCCTTTGTTTCGTGTGTAAGAGAGGCTTGAGGAGGAAATCCAATGCGTGCCCGCCTTTCGGCTTCCTACAGGAACTTTTCCAAGACCTGAAAATCAATTTGTGGCAGGCAGGATCCTGCAAATCAGCAGAGCGCAGTGAGGAGGGTGGGTGATTTTTGGGGAGGGGGGGCTCTGCACGGTGCCTGCTGGGACATGCGGCAGCGAGGGGCCAGGGCTGAGCTGGGCAGGGCTCGCCTGGAAGCTGCCACCTCTCCCTGTTAATTAGGGCCGTGTGGCAAGCGAGTAATTAGATCTCCTCGGCTGCGAGGGGCTGGCACTTGGGCCCTATCAATTAGCCCTGCTCTGGACGAGGCACCGAGGGACGCGGGGGCCGGGAATGAAATGCGGCTGTGAGAGGCATCGCCGGAGGGCCGGGGTGATGGGGCAGGGGGTGCACTCACTGCTTGGGTGCAAGTTTCTCAGCTTTGCTGGCATGGCAGGTTTCAAGTGCAGGATCGTCCCTTCCTGGCAGTTTGCTTTACCCACCTCTGCACATCCCCACCTTTTCTGCCCTTCGCCCTAAAAATGCAACTTATTTAGCCCCGCTGCGGTGGCAGAGGTGGCATCAGCGGGGGTGGGGACACTGGGTAAACCCCTTGGGCAGTGGGATGAGCTGACAGTGGTGGAGTTTTTCTCCTTGTTGTCGCTCCAGGGCTGCTGTGTCACCCCGTGGCCATGCAGAGCTGCCTGTCCCAGCCGGCTGCCCCGGGGCCGGCGTGACCACGACATCCTGCCTGTCCTTTTCCAGGTGAGTGCCCGTGGGGTGACAGGGGGATGCTGGGGCTCGCCTGCCCTGGACAGGGTGGAGGGGAGATCTCCTTTCCCAGCAGCACTTAAAACACTGGCTGCTTGCAGTGATGCATCCGCCTTCCTTGTAATTAATTTTAAACAGGAAAAGGCCAAGTGCTGACTAAGCCAGGTCTGTGCCCTTCTCCTGAGGAGCATTTCTCTGAGCTTGGCAAATGCCTTCTTCCCCTGCTTCAAATTAAAGAAGACGATGATAATAATAATAATAGTAGTAGTAGTAAAAACAACAACAACAATAATAATAATAACCAGCAGCGGAATCCCAAATGGTTTTTGTCCCATGCAGCCTCCCAGGGGTTGCAGGCACATGCTGAGCCCCATTCTTGCAGACAAAGCAGGGCTTCCTGCAAGTCCCAAATCAAAGCAAATTCTTGGGAAGCTGGGAAAGGCAGGGAGGTGCAAGGGGTGCTGTCAGGCCACAATTAACCTCTCCCTCCCCTTCTTCCAGGTCCAACGCCTCCGTCACTGAACGTAAGTATCCCTTGGGTCCCATGGCACAGGGGTGGCAGTGGGGGCTGCTTGGCTTGTGCCAAGCCCCTGTTAGACCCACTGGTGTCTGGCAGACAGCCAGGGTGCAATTTTTAGGCTAAGACTGCCAGGTTTGCAGAGTCAACAAGCTCTGCTTTCAGTTTTCGTGGCGGAGACACAGGTTTGCTTCTGGGTTTTGACGCCGAAGGTGGATTTTGTGCTGGAAGAGTGGAAGTCATCCCTTTGGGCTCAGTAATGGGGGAGGCTCTGCCAGTGGACTGCAGGGATCCCAAGCCAGAGCAGCCATGGCAGTGAGGGGATGTGATGCTGCATCTCAGGTGTCCTCTTGCTAAGAGGAGGAGAGTGATACTGGGTGATAGTTTTCTAGCTGGGGAGAGAGGAATGGGGATACAATATTTTGGGATGGCCTGTGGGCTTCATGTCCATGATGTGATGACAAAACCATGGTAGGTGACTTTTGTGTCCCTGTGTCCCCACCTTCCAGAGTTTGATGGAGAATCGGTCGGATGACAGCGGGAACTGTTGTTATCACCGGGGGAATCCTAGCAACAGTGATCCTACTGTGCATCATTGCTGTGCTCTGCTACTGTAGGCTACAGGTGAGTGTCACCCACTTTGCCAACCCCACCTTGCACTGGAACAGGCTCCCCAGGGCAGTGGTCACAGCCCCAGTCCTGCCGGAGCTCAAGAAGGGTTTGGACAATGGTCTCAGGCACATGGTGGGATTTTTGGGGCTGTCCTGTGCAGGGCCAGGAGTTGGACTCAGTGATCCTTGTGGGTTCCTTCATCTCTAGATATTCTATGATTCTGTGTTCCTCATGCTGAGCTGCTGCCACAGGAGTGGTCTAAAAGGGTTTTTTTTTCCCCCCTGTGATGGTAGGGAGTTGAAACTCCCTGACTCTCCAGGTGCTGCAGAGTTACATCCTTCCCTCCTGCCTTGCAGGGGGACTCCCCTAAGGCTTTTGAGGCTCTGCAGCACTTACTAATTGAGGTGCCTGCTTGGCTGGGTTTGCAATACCAGACGGAGACTTTTATATAATTTTTTTTTCCCCCTGTAAATTAAACGAGGAGGCTTTCAACAACAGCTAGCTACAACCTCCTGCTCTTTAAAAGTTAATGTGAAGTCTGTGCCATGCAGCAATGCCCGTGTGATGAAAAGCACAGCGCTTACTTGGACCAGTTTCCAACTGGCAGGATGAAATTCCTTCCCCTTGCTGGGGGGTGAGGATGAGTGCCCTGGCAGCTGCCTCCTGTAGCTTACTCAGGTCCTGAGTTTGTCTGGCTTCTGCTGCTTCACAGGACCCAGGAATGATGGAGCAGAGCAGCAAGAAGCTGTGGAGGGTTTCTCTGGCAGGGAGATGAGAGGAGCAGGGAAGTGTCAGGGCTGGCTGAGAAGCTGAATCTGTCCACCAGCTGCCCTGCTTCCCCTCACACAGCCCTTTCTCTTCCCTGCAGTACTACTGCTGCAAGAAAAATGACTCTGATGAGGAAGAGGAGGAGGAGGAGGAGGAGGAGGAAGAGGAAGTGCCCGACCTCCCCACTCACTCGCACCTCGGCATGTGCAACGCCTGCAGCTCCCGAATGGTGGACGGCCAGGGCAGCCCCGTGCCCCCGCCCGGCGAGCTCAACCAGCACGGGGCTCACACCTACTGCCCCACCTGCTCGCCCTACGGATCCCCCTTCTACATCCGGACTGCCGACATGGTGCGCAACGGGGGCGAGAGGGTCACCTACACCCCCGCCTGCTACAAGGAGATGGGGCCGCCCATCAGCATGGCCACCCTGCAAGGCTACACGCTGAGCCGGCACGGCCTCCTCCGCGACAGCTTCCCGAACCCGCGGGCCATCAGCACGGAGGTGTAGCCACCGTCGCTACTGGCACGGGGTGTCCCCGGCCGGCGCCCGCCCGAGGGAAGGGGCTTTTCACTTGTCTTTGGGGATGTTCCCACTGACAGGACCCCTGTAGGACCAGCCCCAGACCAGCACGGTCCTCCTGCTGACCCGCCTGGCACGGCGAAGCTCTGCGGGTGAGAAAGGTGAGCGAGACCTCGAAGGGCGACGTTGAACCGGCCACCTCCGAACGCATCATAAGTGTCATTATTATCTACTCTGTCTCCCAAAGGGACTTGTCTAACGAGGGCTATGTACAGTACAACCTAACTTAATTACCCCAGGCTCCCCGAGCCCAGAGTGAGGCCTTTGGTGTCCCCACCGAGGTGATGCCGCGCTGCCCCCGGCACATGGTGCACCCCCGGCAAATCCCGCTGCCGAGCTGGGCGATGGGAGAGCAAGGAAGGGAGGATCCAGGTCGCCCTGCTCCCCTCATACCACATCAGTTGTTGCTAGCAGTTACCTTTTCTGTTTAAGACAGGGCACCATGTCCCACCTGCTTTGGTCCTCACACGTGCTGGAGAAGTTCAACGTGAGTTTAGGTCGCTGCCGGGGGAGGCAAAGCTGCTCGCCAAAGCGCTCACCCACGCCAATGGGCACAGGCTGGTCCTTCTGCGGCCGGAGCCCCCACCTCTTCTACTCTTCACAAGCTTTCTTAGGAGCAATTTTAACTTGGACCCATGAAAATGGCAAGATTTTACTTACGGGAAGAATTATATCCCTAAATAACTGCGGTTTTGGTCACCTTCAGCTTTCAAAGCCCTACCCAGCCCACCCTGACAGCTCCAACAGCCAGAGGAAGGTTGGCTTTAGGATGAATTTTGCTTTCAACAGCAACAGCAGAGCCTGCAAGGTCATGTCTCCTCCTCTGCAGGGCCCAGTGGTCCCACAGAAGAGTGATGTTCAGGTGGTCGAGGTCCCCCCTGCCTTTGGTTGGTTTTGGAAGAAGAGGGTGCAAGACCCAAATGTGGGTTCACGGCACTGCAGCTGGCAATGACAGCCAGCGACTCTGCCCTTCTGCAAAAATGAATGTGGGAAAGTTTCTTCTTCCTCCATAAATCAAATTAGGTGAAAAATTACTAAAAGGACATCTCCATCATTCACAGGCACTTCCATAGCAACCAGTGCAGGACTGCTCAGCTGAGTGCTTCCCATTCATGGCAGGGAGGAGGGACCGGGACAGCAATGATCCCTGAGGATGCTGTTGGAGGCAATGGCAGGAAACACTTGCCATGCCATTGCAATATAGGGTAGGACTGCTCAGAAATGTGAGTGGTGGGGGTTTTTTCCACCACTGCGGTTTAGAAATCATCCTGCTGCTCACAGAAGGACCTGGACTTAAACCTCCCCATTCACACAGAGAAAAAGCAGGTCTCAGCATAACGGGCACACGGTACATGAGCCTCCAATGTCCACATTATCAGGCAAAAGGCTGATGCACCCTTTGGACCTCCTCATGCCTTGGCATCTGCTCAAACTACCTGAAGAAAAGAGGCAGACAAATGCCAGTGGTGATGGTCCTTGTAACCACACACCTTTCCCCAGCCTGCATTTTACACACACTTCTAAGCAAATGTTATGCACCACCTCCCCCACCTCTGGCCCAAAAAACATTGCATTTCCATTATCTGGAGACTCGGTCTGGCTGCATCACTTTTACAGTCTCTTTCCCTTCTCCACATAGTGATAGCAGGTTTTAATGTCCTCTCACATTAAGGGCAGGCAAGAGGGAAGATGAAAGTTAGCAGCAGCAAAGCTCTCTGGATCCCACTGGTCGATAGTCTGTAGCGCCTACTGCTTCCCATCCAGCCAGTGCTCCTCCCTCAAAATATAGTCTGTAACTGGAAGAAAACCTTGGCTAACATGGTAAATCCCATCCTTTCCCACTAGAGCATCTGCTCAGCTCGGTCTCACCCTGCTGGGAGCCACAGGAAGTTAATGTGTCCCAAATCTCTGCCAGAGAGCCCTGCCACGCCGTCCCCTCGGCGGGCGCGGAGCCAGCACAGACACGGCAGCTCCCGGCATCCAACTCTACCTCTTGGCACACAAAAGGCTTCCCACCCCAATGGCCATGACCTCTGGAGGGTGGGAATAACACCAAGGCTTTTGCTTTCAGTGAAAGGAAGGCCACTGCATTGTCATCTTCATCACATGCCAATTAAGCGTGACCTGTCGCTGGCTCAGGAGGCGCCAAGGCTGGGAGGCAGTTCCAGAGCAGCCAAGATGAGGGTTGGCCTCACAGCCAACACACACCCTGGGTCTGGCACAGCCACAGGGAAACGGGTGAGTCTGCAAGGGCTCGAAACATGGGGGATGCAGCTGAGGATTAGGTTTGGGGGCTGGTGGAGGAACAGGATGGGGTAGGGGCAGGGATCCCAGATTTTTTCCACTTCAGATTCCTCCTGTTACTATTCTCTTTGTTGCTCAGCTATGGGTCCAAATTCAATGTCAGAAATAAATGAGGACTTTGAAATACAAACCAGGAGTGGCTTCTGTTCTTTGGCAGGCCAACAGAAAATGGACTTTATCCGGTGCTGCCTGGAAACTCTACTGGTGCAAGGATTTTTCCTCCCCACCCTTCCTGCTACTGCTTTTGCTCCTCTTGCATCCCCTCTCCTCCCTTGCCCCTGGCCTGTGTCCACGGATCCCAAACCCACAGTTTTATAGTTTATCTCTTTATTGTGACACAATTTTTCAGTGTTTTGGAAGTTGTCCTGCAGGGCAGGCCAGAGGGATGGCTGCTGTCATCCATGCCCTGCCCTGGGCTGGCCCCCTCTGCCCCACCGCCTACAACTAGTGCTCCCCAGAGACGGTGACAGCAGGGACAGGCTTTCCCAACTCACTTCTCAGTAGCTTTCTAGGCACTGATGGTTTGTCTTGTGTAAAACCCTCTTGAGGGAGGGTGATTAAGTCCTAGGAATCCTTCCTCGCTGAGCAGGCTGGTCTACAGGGACTGGCTCCACAGCCAAGCCAAGTGGGGTGGCTTCAAGTGGTAAAGTCTGGCCCGAGGGGGCTCTTGCCCCTGAACTTGGAAGGGAAGTACAGCCTGGCAGCACTCAGGGTGACTTGAGCCGACACGACCAGCAGCAAGCCTTCCTGTAGTACCAGTGAGAGCACAGCTTCACCTTCAGCACCAGCCCACAGTTGGCCGTCGCTTTGTCTTCACAGACATCTTCTGGGGAACAAAGGCACACACAGAAAGGGGTTAGAAAGGAGCTGGGCTTCCCCAGCAGAGAGCAAAGGGCTCCCAAGGGCTCCTCCACCTCCCTGCTCTCCCAGACATACCTGGTGCCTCTGTGGGGCACGGCTGGAGTTGGCAGGTCTGCCTGGCTTCTGGTTTGGAGGTGGGGTCACAGCCCTGAGCCAGCGCTTCCCCCTGGTAGCACTTCACCTCGCGCAGCCGCACGCCGGCTCCGCACGTCTTGCTGCACTGTCGGGGTCAAGGAGGGGGAAAGAGATTGTGAGAGGCATTTTTTATTTTCCTATAGCTCCCAAGTTCTTTCTTCCAGTGAGGCTTCCTGGTCCCTGCTTTGGAGACTGTTCTTGAGGATATTTGGGTCAAATCCCACACTGATCTCAAACTGATGCTCCCCTTCTGTTGCTGGAGGGCAGCATCTCTGAGTTGGGGTTGGGCCAGAGCAAGGGAGGAGTTTGATTTCATCTCTTTAAAGCAACTCAGGTTTTTGTTCGGAGTGTTGGTCCTGTGACAGAAAATGGAGAAAAAGGCTGCTGTGAGCCAGGCTCAGCTCCTCTGTCTTCCCATTCCCTAAATGCTCACCAGTTACCATCACGGGAAAGCAGGGAAAGACAGAACACGGGCTCCTGGCAGAGGAGGACATGGCTGTATCCTGTATGCCTGCGGTGTGGTGCAAGCTCTTGCTTGAGGCAATAATCCACAAGCTCCAAGGCTTTCTCCAGCCTGCATATGCCAGTCACTTGACCTGCTGCCTGCTCTGCAGAAGAGCAGAGCTCAGGGTCCCATCCAGAGCCCTCAGCAGAAGAGGCTCAGCGCAACTCCTGCTCCACCAACCAGGGCTGTGAGGGCTCCATAGCCCTTCCCCACCACCCCCAGCCCTACCTGAGACCAAGAGGTTGTGAACCACGTTGAACACGGCCTCCTGAAGCAGGCAGCTTGTTCCTCAGGTTTCTGAGAGGCTTCACAATGCTTCTCAGGGTACTCCCTGTACACACCGTTCTCCAGGCCAGCACACAAGACGAGCCGGGTCTTCATCCCTCGCCCACAGCTGGCATCACACTGGGAAGGGAGCAGAGCAGCCAGGTAACAAAGGATGCTCAGCAGCTGCAGAGCCTCAGCTAAGATGGAATCCTGCTCAGAAGCAAGGTGCTTAATGCCTGTGCTAACACCAGTCTAATGGAGGTAAGTGGTACCCAGGTCACAGGAGCAATGGGTGTCTGCAAATTTGCCAGGGAGGGGGGGGGACAGATGCGTATTTTGCTAAATAATGTTTAGGTGAGTTCACCTTGGCTGGCCTTGAGAGCAGCTGCCACAGGGGACCTGGAGCAGGCAAGGTAAGACTACAAGAGGCTGCTTCTGTCTCATTTTATGTGTTTCCATGTTCTCAAAAACCACGTAGTGTATGCATGTAGCAACCTACACCTTGGAGTACCGACAGGCTTTGTATGGGCCCGAGGGGACTGAAGTGGTGCACTGCAGGTGATGCACATGGACAAGCACTGCTGAGCCCAAAGCTATTCAGGCTTAGCTGAGAGGGCTCACTCCCTCGGGACACCACTGGAGATGCAGCAGAAGGCAGGATCTGCTCCCTGATGCCCGTGGAAGCAGTTGCAAGTCTGAGATTTCACTGCTTTATGCCCTTTTTCACCACAGCTGGTTTACATCTGTCCTTAGTCATCCTGTGAACTCGGAGCTCATCAGCTGAGAGAACACAGCAAAGAAGCTGGTACAGGCAAAGGGGGGGAGCTCAGCTGGTCTTTCAGCTCTGCTGAGTTTAATAGCCTGGACACAGCAGAAAATGGCACTGCAGGACTGTGTGTGAGGGCCACTGAGGGCCAGAGCAGAGCAGGGTTATGGAACTATCATAGGTCCCAGGTTTAACCAGTCTGTGCTTGTTACCGGTGCTGGGGGGGACTCAACTGAATGTAATCAGCAGCTATAAAGGGAGCAAAGTGAGAACAAGAGGCCTTGGCTGCTTCCCTTGTTTCCTTGAAACCTAGAAACCCCTACTTTGCTCAAGACTTCAAAGAAAAAGCCCAAACCCCACAACTGACTCCATGTGTCCTTCTGGCTGCTCTGGGATTTGGATCAGCTTGTATGGGAAAGCCTAAAGTCTTTAGACCTTGAGCAACACAAAGACTGGAAGGAGATGGGCAGAGATCAATTGTTTGGTAGAATGGGGCACCTGTACCATGTTCACTGGACTCTAATTCCTGAGGCAAGTACACAATTGTGGTCTGGATGTGACTTTCAGGGCTGTGGTTCAGGTTTTTACCTCTAGCTGTTATTTATCAGAGATGGGAATGGTTTTGTTCAGACTTTCTCTTTAGTGGCAGGACCAAAAATCTTCTGGGGGGTGTGGGGGGGTGACTGCAGGTTCTGGAAAAGCTCTGCTGAGGTGCCTGCAACTGCCCCTGGGAGCCAGGTGGGAAAGGACAGTTTCCTCAGGACATTGCTGCCCTCCAATGGAGAATCCTGGGAAGGCAGCAAATGCCACAAAACTTGGGGTGGTCTGTGGGGTACAGCAGGGACAGGCTGGGGTATTTCTTTACTCCTTCCCTCTTTCTACAAGGAGCTAGGACAAGGGTACAGCTCCATGGCTGGAGGTCACACTATTCAACCTTGCTCCACCAAGGGAACCAGGCTCCCACCACATCCTGTGGACACAGGGCTGGCTTTACCTGCTCCCACTCCTGCTCCACCCAGTGTGCAGGGCAGTTCTTGTCTCCACAGGGATGGACAGCCAGGGGTTTGGTGGCTGGGTCACACTGGGAGTTGGAGATCACCTTGCCCTCCAGGTTGCGGCACGCGATGAAGCGGCTCATGCGTCCCTCGCCACACGAACCTGAGCACTTGGAGGAATAGAGGGCATTTAGACACATCAGAGCATGAGAGTGAAGAGTTCAGGGCTGGTGGTGCCAGGAGAGCTGATTCCAGAGTCTAGCCATGCCACTGGATCCATCAGGGGCTTCCATCCTCCAGGTGCCATGAGCTTCCCAGGTTATTGAATGGAGCTCATCTCACAGTTAACCAAAATTTACAGCACGGAGAGGTAAAAATACAGATTATTCTAGTTTCCTTCACTTAGCCTCTGCCAGAAGAAAGCCAAGGGGGAGCTGCAGCACATCTGCCCACCTGCTCCCTCCCACCAGCCCTGTCCCCCCCGGCACTGGGAGCGAGGAGGAGCAGCCCCTCTGGACTCACCGGGCCCCAGTCCGAGGCGGTCCAGCGGCGGTCGCAGGGCGGGCCCGTGCACACCTTCTCACTGCTGGGCCTCCTGGACTCGTCGCACAGGGACACCTCCACGGAGCAGCGCACCTCCCGCCTCATGGTGCCCTGCGTGCCGCACCGCGCCGAGCACTGCAAGGGGCACACCGAGTCAGCCCCGGGCACACCCAGCCAGCCCCGCGCTCCGGAGCAGAGGGGGAGCCTGGGGAGGAGGCTGTGTCTCCTGCTGCTGCCCTGGAGAGAGGGGAAGGTCCCAGCAGGGACACAGAAAGGTGGGTCTGTCTCTATCTTTGCTGCTCACTGACTTTGGGACCTCCAACACTTCAATGTTGAACATGCTGTTTAAAGCCACTGGGCCACAACCCAAGCAGTCGAAATTGGAAACTGGACATCAGTTGGGTTTTTGTTTCTATCTCCGTGGTATTGTTTCCCCATTTCACACACAGAATCATTTGGATGCCCTGGAAGAGGGAGGCAAAGCCTCTTGCTGGCAGGGCTTTTGCCTGGTCAGTGCCCTGTTTGAGAATCAACCTTAGAAAACATGTTTTGTAATGGCCTTTGCTGAGCAGTGCCAGAGCAGGGGAGCTGTGTATAAAAGCAGCCCTTGTTTCCCAGGGATGCAGTTGGCCAGAGGCGTCCTCAGCACCAATATCTGCCAGCCACCTTCCTCCAGGCCCCATCCCATCCCTGGCTCCTCCTTACCTCCGGGAGCAAAGCTCCCCTATGCCTACCTCGGACCACTCGGAGAGCTCCCACTGGGGCCCACAGGCTTTGTTCTTGCAGGCTTTCCTCTCCATGGGCCTGGCCAGCCCAGCTGCCTCGCAGAGGTCGTCATAAACGGAGCTGTCAAAGCCTGGGGCCAGCATCTTCCAGCAGCGCACGGTGCGGAACTGGGAGCCCTCCCCGCAGGTCCGGGAGCACTCGCTCCACCGGCTGGTCTCCCACCTCCTCGAGCAGACCCCGGGAGAGAGAGCACAGAGGAAAACCCAGGTAAGGGGGACAAGGGATACAGGATGGGAGGGTTATGAGGGTTGTGTCTGCACACTAGGGAGCCCCTCACCCAGCAGCTGCTGCTGTGAGTCTGCCCATCACATGCAAGTCTGTGTTATGGCAATGCTGGTCATGGAACCAGCTTGGCTCTTAGCAGATCCCAAATTCCTTCCCTCTCCTTGCTTACAAGGGCTGTTGAAGCGCACCTTTCGGCCCATAAATGGCTGTATGCTTTGAGCAGAAAATGATCCTTACAAAGATGTGTTGTCCCCATGGGCAGCTGATGCCATTTCCACTCACCTAGGCTGGCAGTCTCTCCCTGTGCAAAATTCATGAGTGGGTTCTGGTCGAGTCAAGGTATCACAGTACGACTCGTCCACTTCCACTCCGTCATACCGCACACACATCGCGTACGAGGTGCTGATACCTGCTGGGCAAGCAACACCCTCTCTCAGTCATGCTCACATCCAAAAGCCTCCTCCCACCATCATTAAATAACTGGAGCGCTCCCTGCATCTGAAACTCTGCCTGCCACGTGATGGAGTCTCTCCATCAACAGCCCAAAAGGACCTCACGTGATCAGTCACTGGAAGCCAAACCTACCTGACGTGCAGGTGGAGCTGCAGGGGGCATAAGCTGAGACTTTCCACCGATACATGTCAGCCAAGCTGATGTCATCATGGCCCACGGGGCTCACATCGAACTCATTGCTGTGGAAAAAGGAGGTGGGGTGAGCTTAAACTGAAAAAAAATGTTGCAAACATAAAATACAGGGAAATTCCTCCTCACTGTCTTTGAAGATGGGAAGAAACCCAGTGTTTCTGCTGTATATCTCCCCCACCCTGGGCAAGGCAGACCGCTGATGAACAGAATGTGTAAACCTTGATCCTGAATTCAACTAGCAAGGAGGAAGCATCATTCATAGTTGAGTCCTGTGCATATTATTGACTTTCAACCATGTGGGTGCCCTCAGCCTCAGCTCATTCTATCACCTTGACTTAGGTTGGTAAGGGGAGCTCAAACAAGGTCCCACTCATATAATATAATGCAGTGGGGAGATTTCGTATGTGGCTTGCCAGAAATATTTAAAAGTTGGCCCTTGGTCCAGACTTTTGGATCTGATGGAGCCTGACTGAGAGAGGGTCCTGCTTGCCCAGTCCTGTAAACTCCTGTTTACAGAAGTTCCAGAAGCTTATGTGCCGAGAGGAATGGGACGGGAGGGGCATGATGTGGTGGTAAATGTGTGTATGTGACATTCTATAGATTCTGGGCCTTCTTTATAATCCCATCAGTATTGGCCCTGCAGACCTTCCAAACCCATTTAAATGGCTCCCTTACAAGCAGTGGAACCTGAAACATGTCCTGGGAGCTTCGTGTCAGACCAGTTGTGACAATCAGTCTTTGGAGGAAGCATCTACCATGTAGGCACTCATGAATGAGGACATCAAGGACAGCAGGGAGACTACCAAAGGAGTGGCCTGACCCTCCCTCCCCAGCCAACCATGCCCCTGTGTCACCCAGGAGATCAAGTGCCACCTTTCCGTGCCAGGGGCTCGCAGAGGCTCTGCCTGGCTGATGTCCACGGTTGGGCTGGCCCCTCGCAGAGGGCTCTCCACAGATGCCACCGTGCTGTAGTTGCCTGCTTTCCTCTGGCTCCCAGCAAACACCTCCAGTGAGTTCTTAGGGGCTGGTGCTTTGTGGAGGCCCTGTGGCCACTGGGCAGCTGCCCCAGTCCATAGCCCTGCCGAGGAGTTCCTTGGGGCCAGCCTGGCTGCCAGGTGCTGCAGCTCCCTGCACAGGGCAGTGCTGTGAGGGTCTCTGTGGCACAGCCTCCTGAAGAGACGCAGCCTGGAGGATGCCACGTGGCTGTTCTCTGAGAGCTCAGGCCTCCTCATGCTGTAGGGCACAGCTGTGCTGATGGAGATTTGGTTGAACCTGAGAGCTGGAAGAAAAATGCAGGGATGCTTTAACTATACTGGATGGCTTGTGGCATTTAGCAAGGCAAAAAAAAATAATCCAGTATTTGGCCTCAAAATCATCAATTGCCACCAGGGAGCACCAACAGGCCTTACTTACCCTGGCCAACATCTCACTCTGTCTGCTCTGGAACTCCATTTAAGCTCAAGTCTGGGCCTTCAGTCCTGGGCTGAGTAATGTTGTAGGTGTACTGTGTTCCTGAATTGCTGTTGGCTCTCCAGATGGACCCCGGGTGTGACCTGTCACCTGATGATCACTGGGCTGTTGCCGGGCCCTGTTGCTGTCACTGCCCTGCCTGCCAAGCTCAGGTGCCAAGGGACTGCCATTCCTGATCCGTATTGTGGCCACCCTCTCCCAGCTCCCCTTCCCTCACAGAGCTACTGGCCCTTGCTGCTCCCCAGCAATCTCCACCCCACTATTAACCATCATTCCCACCTGTCTGCACTGATGGTAAAGCCACCTTAGATTTCAAGCAGACCAGTGTGGCATGCCTGCTTTCAATCAGTAAAACGTGAGAAGGAAAAACAAAGCAACCAACCCAACTCTGTTTCTCCACCGATTGCTGTTGCTTCCTCCTCCTCTTCCTCTCCTGCTGTGTTTGTGTGGTAAATCTGTCTAATCTGGAAGTCATACTTCTCCTTCTCTTCACCTTGTTCCCAGCCCCAGTCCTGGGTCTGACTGGTGGAGTTGGTCTGGAAGAAGTGCGGGTGGCCAAAGCCTAAATCTTCATGCCCTTCCCTGAGAGGAAGCTGTTCACTGGTGTCATCTGGTGACAGGGAGAGCCACGTGGCATTGAAGTCCTGGGCAGCTCTGGAGTTGGCTGGCACGGGATGGTTCTGGCTGGTCTCTGGTAGGTGATGATAGAGAGGTCTGGCTAGAGCAGGGGCTGCAGTTCGGAGGGGCGGCGTCCGTGGCACGGTGTAGTCATAAGTTATGTGTGGCATTTTCCCATTAAAGTTATAGTACTGGAGGAAACAGAGAAAGAAAAAGCTGCTTTCATTCTAAGGATATGTGTTTTCCCATTAAGCTTTCCCAGCCACATCCATGTGGTGATGGATGTTGAGAGAAGACAGCATCCTCATAAATCCAAAAGGAGAGCTCCCCCCTCACCAAAACCATCTGACTTCCTCGGCCACCTACACATGCAGGTTTGGCTTGGGAGCCAGGTTATATTCCTTTTGTTTGAGGGAAGCAGGGAAGACAGGAAAGCCTAAAACCAGCTTCTCACATACCATGGCATTCAGAGACTGGTTGGTGGGCCCATGAGCCATGATATACTCCAGCCCATCTGAGTTCAGGCTCGAGGGACGCCGGTACTTGAAGATGGTGCCAGCTACCCTGAAGTTCTGGGGGTTGTCAATAGCAGAGTTGCCATTGAAGAAGAAATGCCCAGACTCATCTGCAAGTGCTGCAAAGAGAGAGAAAACAGAGAAATGAGACACTCTGTGGAACACTGGGGATGCAGTGGCAATGAGGAGAGAAAACAGCCCATCAATGAGAAAAGCCCAGCACAAAATGAACACCAGGCCCTGCCTGTAACAAGCTTGGGTTCCAAATGTCTCTCCTGTCAGTGGAGATGTGGTAGCCTTGATTTATGGACAGGTGAAGCACCCCTGTGCTACCCTGGAGGTGAGAATGCACAGAGCCTCCCCCTACCTCCCAGGCAGCTGAACTGGGACCTCCACATCCATCTGGCTCCTCTGCCTACCTAGGATGTTTTCTGTTTTCCTGCGCTCAATGATGAGGATATCCGTGGCACCAGCAGGGATGTTGGTGATGAACACATAACCTGAGGAACAGAACAGAGTGTGAGGAGACCCTGAGGACAGAATAAAAAGGTCTGGATGGGAAAATCAGCTTGTGGGCAAAGTGTGTTTGTAGGGGGGCAGCGCTGCCCTTCAGGAGCAGGATGCCAAGGACATAAATGCATGTTGCACCAGTCTGTGAGCTCTAATCCCAGGTCCCCTCTGAAATCCCATTACGGGTCCAGTCTGAGCACTGCTGGTTTTGGAGTCAGGAAGGAACTGCACAAGTGAAACAGTCTGGCTTTGGGTGTGTGGATGAATGTGCTTCTCACGCTCCTTCTGGCAAGAGCACAGAAAAAAGCTTAGTAGTGATCAGGGCTGATGCAGAACAGAAGATGGAAAAAGACCATAGGTCCCCTAAGCTCCTGACTCCACGGAATTTGTCTCAGGAGTAACATAAAAACTGACCTTTAAAGGGAGAGGAAATCAGAGGCTCTTAAAGTTGCGTGGTTTGGCAGTTTGTCTTTCCTGCTAGAAATGCAGGTCTTGTCTGTTCTGTAAGATGTTAGGAGGGATGGAATGGGAGGCCAAACCTGCACCCGTACTGCTAGAGGGGGTAGCACCACTCCCCCTGCTCTGCAAAGGGGCCTGAGTGCTTTTATAGCCTGGTGTTTGTAGAGAGTGAGGCAGACTAGTGAAACAAGTGTGAAAGGATGTTCCAAAACATCCTCAAACCACAGCTGGTTAATTACTAATGAGCATACCACAGTCTATTCCTTCTGTGGGTGGAGGACTGGGCCATCAGGTTGCAAGGGATGAATCTCAGCCTGGTTTCAGAGGGCACAGTCCCTCAGCTGTGCCAGCCACAGGACCAGGGAAAGCAGGAGATTAATTGCAGGCTGAAATAAACCCTGTGACCCTCATCATAGCTTAAGTTTCAAATGAACACGTAGCACAAATAAAAGAAGATTCATCGATCCCTTCACATTATCTGAGGCGGGCAAGATGCCAAAATCAATAGGAACAAATAGATCCCCAGCTGCTTCCTATTGCAAAGAGGTGAAGGGAAAGGAAACCTTACCAGCCTAATATACAGCACATCAAACCAATCTCCTCTGCTGATTAAGTGAAAAGGTCAAGACACAGGCATTCAAGCAGGGGTGGCACTCCTCAGCTCTTTCCACCAAGCAGCTGGGAAACTCCTACCCGCGTTCAAGCCAGCTGGTGGTAAGAAGTAGCAGGTGAAGTCTCTGGACTGTGGTAGCAGGGAGTACCTATCTGTGAGACTGCCTTTCGGAAGCTGCCCGAGACACGGTGGCAAGTGCTGCCGTCCCCTCCACACACCCTGCATCTGTCCATGGTCCGGGGCGAGTACAGGCTCCCATCGCACCCAACAGGCTGCAAAGAACAACACAAGAGAGGGTTTCCTGCAGCCAGCTTGTCTCCACAGGGCAGGCTCTTCCCCAGGAAATGCTACTGTGCTCTTTTGGTGGGGTTCTGGGGGGGGGTTTGTAATGAATGAATCCAATATCAGGCCTTGGTTTCAATTCCCTCCTGGCACCCCTTGGCCTTGTGATGACCAGGAGGTCCAGTCATGCAACTACCCTCCCAGTTTTTCTATTACTTCCTCCCAGAGCCTCACCTCACACTTTCCATTGATGCAGACCCCTTGGTGGGTCCTGTCCTTGCAGGAGGTACCGTCCTGTGCTCGGGCCATCAGCTGCCTCTCTCCGCTCCGGGTGGTGCACTGGAGGTCACAGGGCTTGTTGGAGATACTGGTGTAGTCATCTGAAGGGACAGAGGCAGAGAGTCACCAGGCAGATCAGGGTGCTCAGAGATGGGCAGCGAGGAAGGGGACCTTCCCCTTATCCACACTGATGGTTTGATGTCACCTTGCTGTGCCTGCTGACTGAGATGAGACCCCCAAAGCTACAGATTTTATAACAGTGAAGGGGTCATGGTATGAGGCTGCAGCTGGGAACTGTGCCTAGCAGAAATACTTCTTGCTGGCAAGCACTCTTGTTTGACAAGAGGGGTCTTGACTGTGTGGGGCTGTGGCCAGCTACACCCTGTTCAGCTGAGCAGCTGAAGCTGGAGGTGCAGATGTTCCATCTCCTCTTAGCAGATAATCGAAATACAGGTGAGTCCAGAAACAGGGTAGTATCTCAGGTGAGCTCAGTCTGGGTCTCAAGGGACAACTGGACACCCATGTGAAGCCATCTGTCTCACCTGTGCAGGGAATGGATGAGCATCCTGTTCAGAACAACCCAGCACCAGCCCAGTGGGAAGCAGGCTGGGTGAGAGGCAGCCAAAGTGGTAAACATGAACACCCACTCTGCCAAGATGAGTGCTGGTTAGACAAGACAACCCAGATAAGCCCCTGTCCTGTCTGCCCACCACTGTTTGCTGATGGAGGACCTGAAAGAGGAGCAATGTGGGGAGAGAGGAGGCCTGGCTGAGTGGAGGGGTTCTGGGAAGAGACAAGGAATGATTTCTCCAAAGCAGAGAGCACAGGGAAGCACTTCCAGACCAGCCAGGAGCATCTATCCCTTCTCCCCTAGGACCTTCCCCTTGCATGCCTGAGGAGATTCTGTGGGTGTTTTCTCACCCCGATCCTTTGTGTGAAGCTGTGAAAACCCACCTGGATAGAGGGGCATCCAGTGGTAGTAGTGCTTCCCAAAGGCTTTGGCATTGAAACTGGAGCACTGCTGCTGTTTGAAGCTTGCTGTGTTGGCTGGGCAGGGCTATGGAGGAAATAAATGCAATCAGAGCTCCTTAGGTCACAGCCATGGATGTGGCAGCTTCTTGTCCCTGCTGCCTCCTTGGAGGATGAAAATGCCCTGCCCAGCCTGGAGGGAACTGGCAGTGGACTCTGAGGTGCCCTAATACAGGCAGAAAGGCCAGGCTTTCGTTGCCAAGGGCCTTTCAGACAGCTGTATTTAACAGGAAAGGGAAAAGCACACTAGAAAAACTTCATCCCTCCCCTCACCCCGCAACAAATATGTTTTTACATCCTTTTCCCCCCATCTCCCAGTCCCAGAGAGTAGAGTCCATCTCCTATGTCCCCAAAGGCCCATCATCCACCACCCCAGGAGTGGATTGTACCCCTTGTCTCTGCTCCTCTGAGGGACCAGTCCCACCCTGAGTGCTGGTGCTCCTGGGACCCCTTGGAGCCAAGTCCTGCGTCCCCCAGTAAGGACCACTCAGTACTGGGAGTGGTTCTCACCTGCTGCTGGCACAGTTGGTAGTGCTTGGCTTGACCAACACACATGGTGCTGTTGGTTCCCTGGGGCATCTGGAGTCTGCAAAGCAGAAATTTTTGGACGTGAGCTGGAGATCTGTGAAGTATCAAGGTACTGAGGATGACAGAGGAGTCAGGTCTGACTTAGGGGGGAGAAACCAGGCAGGCATTTTATCAGAGCAAAGCTTTCTGGATCTAGAGTGGCCCACACCTCTGAAACACATTTTCAGTGCTTTTAGGTGGGCTGTGACTTTAGCTGCTCTCTCTTTGGGGCAGGTTGAGCAGACAGGGAGCAACTGCAGCATCACAACCTCTGTGTCCCTTCAACTCTGAGCTCCAAAAGGGTTGGTGTGACCAGAGGACAACAGACCCTGATGATCCATCATTCCCATGGATTTGCAGCAACGTGGGAGTTGAATTCAGGATTCACTGTGCACAGGCACCTCTGGCCAGCTTAAAAGATTAACAGGAAAGGCTTGGTGCAGGTGAAATACCAAAACCATGGGCATTTCTCAACACTCAGTGCTTTAGTTCTGGCCAGCATGATTTATTCGGGAGATACTGGAGTCCTTAACTGATGCAAAGGCAGAAAAAATGCTTGAAAGCTGGAGAATGGCTGAGAGCACAGACTGAGGCAATGCAGTCCACGTGGAGATCAGTAGCAGACAATATCTTAACAGTACTGAGAACTCAGGATGCACTTAGGATACAAGGAATACCACAGGCATATTCAAGCTGGACTGGCTAAAGGTACTGCAGCTGTCCCTACAGAGCAATGCTTTACCTGACAAAGGTAAAAATCCCTCTTGTGGAAGAAGGCAAAGGGCAGAAGAGCTGCCCTGGCTGTGGGGGGTGTGGGACAGCCCCACGACCCACCCCTATCCCTGTGCATGGCCACTGGGGTGCTGGGGAGGAGCAGTGGCAGAGACACCCAGGAAGGCCACATGCAGAGGGAAGGTACTGCAGCACATCTGGACCCTCGCCATGCTGCAAGCAGCCCACATAAAAGGAGCTTCCTGCTGCAGGAAGGAGGGCAGGTTGGGGGGCCCTTAGTTTGAGTTTCCTCCACTCTGGAGTGCATTCATGCAGAAGGGAAAGCTTGCTGTGCTGCAGGATTCTGGCTCTCATTAACATCTCAGGAGCCTGGAGCAGCAGGTTAGGGAGGTGGTGGAGGAGGGTTTGGTGGCAAGGTGACCCAGAGGGGACAGCAGGAGTTCAGGCAGCTGAAGCTCCCCAGCTTTCCCCACTCCCACAAATCCAGTCTGACTGATACCACGACTGGAGCAGCTGTAGGGGACAAGTGGCTGTTTGGGACAAATGGAGATGCTGTCAGGTGACAGCCAGATAAATGACAGAAGGGAAAAAACTCACCAGCTCTGCAGGGAATAAAGAGAGGAAATTGCTGAGACATGGCTGAGCTCGCTCCTGCCAGGAGTAAGTCAAGTCCCCATAAGGTGTCTGGGAACATGTACCCACAACCTTAGCAGGCCACAAATTAGGGTTAAGTTGGTCAGAGCAGCCATGGGAAATCAGGGTTTGTGAAGGAACAGGGAAAAGGAATAGAGCCAGTGTTCTCTAGCCCATAACTCTGTCATCTTCAAGTCTCCCACAGACCCCGGGAGGGGACCGACCCCGCTCCCCATCAGACAAGTCAAGCTGAGGGGGTGATGTGCTCAGGGAGCTGTCACCTGCCCCACTGCTGTGTGCTTCTCCCCACCACTGCCTACTCCCTCTTGCTCCATGGACAACAGCTGCCTTCCTTTCCCAGGGGCCATGGAAAGAAGAAGAAGAAGAGGGAAAGGCTGACAGGCAAACCCAAGAGATCTGGCCCCAAAACACAGATTGGGGGCACTCCATTTCCCCTCTGCCACTTGAGACCTGGCTGAGGGCTCACGTTTGGCCATGACTCACCTCTGCCTCAAGCAGTGCCTCTCCCGGGACATCACACCTCCTCCGCAGGACCGGGAGCAGGTGGACCAGGAGCTCCACTCTCCCCACCACTTGGTGACCTCTTCATCCCAGGGGCCAGCTCCATCTGCTGCCTCACTACTGTCCTGACAGAAACAGAGCATGGTTAGCTGGAGAACCTGGCTCCTCACTGCCAAGGGCAGCTGCCATGTCACCTGGATGCCTCCTAAACGGGCAGCACTGGGACAAACGTGGCAGGATCCAGGCTGTGTGGGGCCAGCAGGCTCACACATCTCAAAATTCAAATTTCCTTCCAGGACTGAGTTGTGTATGGGAAGCAGGATGCCTTGGGATCTCACTATGTACAGAAGGGCTTCCAGGCTGGACATGCTGGGCAGTAACACCAGCTACAGCCTGGCCCCACAGCATCACTGGGAGTAGACAAGTATCACTCACTGGACCTGCATTTCAACGACTAACCTTCCCTTTGTGACCAAATCAGCTCAGATCCAAGCTCCTCACCCCCCAACCCTCACAGAAGACACTTTCAACAGTGCTTCAGAACCAGAGCCTCCTGCAGGTGCTGTTGTCCCTTTTCCCTGTGCACCCTACTATGCTCAGAGGAGGAATGTTCCCTCTCCCAGCACACCTTGCTGGGGCTGAGCCTTTAAATTTGGCAAACCTGAGCTCTCCTGGCCCCAGCGTGGTCATTGTAGCAGGCTGCTGTTGGCTGTGCCTCCACAATTCCCAGCAGGTAAGCAATTCTGTGGTTTAGCTGGGGCTTTTTTCCTTGCAATACTACCCTGCTTAGTGTCTGACAGTCTAAAAGCTCCTGGGGACTTTGGCGAAGTCATCTGTGCTGGAATTAATCTGCTGTTTACTGAAACACAGCTGTGAGTAGTGTTAAATGCAGCCATGAGTTTAACACAGGACAGTGACTGAAAGGGATTTATCCAGCTGAAAATGCTGAGAGTTTCAATATTAATAGCTGAAAATTAATAATTAGCGCGCGTGTGTGTGAAGTCTGCTATTTTAAAACAAGGGCTCAGGGCAGTTGTATCAGTGCCACTGTTAGCAAAACGTGCTGGTTTGTGGTAGTGGCTGATGGCCCTGCTGCAAACAACCCATCTGCAAGGCATAACTGATGGATGTGACAGAAAACTCAGCAGGGTTTGCTCATCACTAAATGTGCTCCGCTGACTATTTTGGTCGACTGTCTCTTGGCTTTATGCTCTTTCATGGGGTAATAAAGCCAATGTGCTCTTCATCTTGTAGTGTAATTCCTGCCTGAGAACTTGTGTTTCCTCAGTGTCTGCCAACAGAGCAGCCTCTGGGCAGAGGAGATGCAGCTGGTTCAGGCAAATGCTTTTAAGTTGTAACTTAAATGGCTGGAATGCCCACAGTGCCTCTCCCTGACAGCCAGAGCATGTTGGAAGAAACCTACTGTGCTGCAAAAAAAAGCACCGTGTTACCTGGTGCTTTGCTCCCCGGTGATTGCAATAGTTGAGTCCAACAACAACACAGCAAAACTCCTCGCTGCACTTAGATGTTCTGGCTGGAGCTGACTGGCCTGACAGGGACCAAATGCTGTGGCCAGCAGCTGAGTTGCTCAGGAGAAAAAGGAAATTTAAAAGAAACAGACATGTGCTCAGAAATACCTTTTTCTGTTCTTCCAAACAATCATCTCAACCCTCTTCCTATGAGAATTTTTGTCTCACTGTGTATTATCAGACTAAATGGAAACTCTGACTAGGTGACTTCCACATTTACAAAGGTAAGAAACCAAAGGTCTCTAATTGTGAAGTATTTTCAGCTAAAATCTTTCCCTGACCCCTCCTGTGCTTCTCTGTGATAAACATCTTGAGGCCTGGGGAGAAAGAGCTCTTCACAACTGCCAGGAAGGAGAATTCCAATGATTTATCTGGTGTCTGTGTGGAGAGCTCAGCTGGGGGAATAACCAAAGCTGGTATCTCACCACTTCCCTGAGCAGTTACACAGCCACATAGGCTGCCTGGAGGGAAGGCATGTGGACCAATAGCTGCAATATTTACACAGCTTTTCCCCCGGTGGCAATGAAAATAATCCTGCTCCAGGGATCTTGTGATCCAAATAGGTGAGACGGGGCAGAAGGGAAACAGGTGAAGGGAAGTGAAATAGCCTGTTCTGCCCCAGGATATGAAACAGGATTTGTGTATTTGGAGTGGTGCAAGGCTGCAGTCTCCCTTTCGGGTTACTGCTCCTGGGGTGTTTTGCCTGGATACAAGGAGACCTGGTGTGTGGTGGCAGAGCTGAGGTCTGGGGATGATCAGCATCCTTGCCTTTGTGCACAGAGCAGGATACATCTCTGCACTGCACCTCTAGGGAATGGCAGGAGCCCAAATGAAGATTTATTGAAGGAGGCTAGTCAGAGAGACTTTTCCTTTTAATAAAATGTGTTCCCCTATATCCATAAGCCCTGTTCCTGCTTCCTCTCCGCACTGGAGGAATCAATCACTTTTTAAGTAAATTGATTTGGCTCTCAGGTTTTCCATGACCCAGCTCCCTTGCCTTAGGAGCATTTATTTTCTTGTGTAAGCAAGGACAGTGCTGAGCTGTCCCCTTGGCCACACCCCTTTGTGGCATGACTGTCTCTGAGTCCCAGGCCTGAGGACAAGGAGGGGGAACTTCAGGTACTTAGAGCTGTGGCAGCTGGTTCCAATCTGTGCTGAATTCATTGTATTGTCAGAAACAAATCTGCATTGACCATGACACACAAATGGTTCTTGTTTTTAATTGGAGATATTTGCATTTTCCAAATGTCCAGATCATAAATTAAGGAATGTGGGACAGACTCCAGATTAGATCAGCTCCCAGATTTAGTTTCCCAAGCCCCTCAACAAATCCCAAGAGTGGATTCTGGACAAGTGAATCCCCTTCCCCGCCTCCTCCTCACAGAGGGAGAAATCAAAGGGGCTTTACAACAACTCTTCTGCACTGTCCTGGTGTTACAGGAGATGCTGGAACTGCTCTGATTTGCACTCTGCTGCAGGACCCCAGAAATGGAGCAGACTGGAAAAACCAGAGCAGGAGATGCACAAGGGTCCAGTCTTTATAGGCCTGGCTCTGCCTGGGCTTGGCTGAGGGCTCTGCCTAAAGGAGGTAAGAGGGCCAGGTATGGTTCCTTAGGTGATGAGAATTTCCATCCAGAGAAAAGACAGGCCATATTCTCCTTCAGCCAGGTGCTCTCCACAAGAATTTCCCCTGAGGTGCTCGTGGTTTGGCACTTGGTGGTTACAGAGCTGCAGCTCTTCCTCTCTGAGGCTAACCAGGGAATTCCTGTGCCTCCACGCCTACGCTGGAGGTGCAGCCCAGGAGGTGAGGGCTGCTCTCCTGCCCCCTTGCTGGGGGGCAGCAGAGCCTTGACCACCAACCTTGGCAAGGGAACTTTTCCAGGGTGAAATGCCTGTCTCCAGATTGGCCAGTGTCACAGACAGAAACACCAGCCTCTAAGCCAGTGTTACTGAAAGCTTTTTCTGTCTAAGAAGGGCCCGGCAGCTGCTTCCCCTCTCCCCCCTGCCAAACAAAGGCTGCCACAAGCAAAATGCTCCAGCCCCGCACAGAAGGGTGGGCCTGCACTGACATCCTATCGCATTTCCAGGCGGCCTTTCTGAAGAGTTGAAAGGGATGAAATAAATTCTCCGCCGACTCTCTGTCATGCTCTGGGATCAGCTCTGAGCTGCGCCGGGTTTCCCAGAGACCTGGGAATAACTGCAATTACCGTGTCAGTGGCCCAGTCTCCCGTGTTGCTTATTGTTGTGCCTAATCTTGAGATTCATTAGAGCCTGGCTCCTGGGAAAAAAAAAAAAAGCTGTCTGGGAAGAGAGACCACAAACATGCCTCTCCAGTTCCCTTAATAGAGGAGCTGGGGGGAGGCTCTCTGCTGCAGCCTGGTATGCCCTGGGGGCTGGCCCACCACTGAAGGGCACAGTAGCTGTTGTAAAATGTTCTGCTCAACCCTGTCTGAGCCCGTAAGACAACTAGAAACAGCAGCCGAAAATGAAATAAATTCTTCCCAGACCTTTTCTGAGGCCATTAACTGCATGTCCTCTACCAAAAATTTCCACGATCCCTTTACTTAAGGGCTTCTCTCTACAGCAAACCACACTACTTACTGAAATACTAAGTAGCTTCAGATGTCTGAATGCCTGGAATGAATGGCAGATTATTATCTGGGAATGAATGACCGTGTTCAACGCCCCTGGTTGGGTTCCTCCTCTCATTCTCTGACTAAAGCTGCGGTGATAGTCTCTACCGCAGCCATGAGAAAAAAACAATAGCGTTTGCAATTATGCCCTGATGTTTTACAAAAGAGTTGGTGTTTGTGCAAAGCTATTTCTCTTCCTGTTACTGCTTTATCCTATTTGGGCAGACTAGATAGTTTGTGTGTGAGACTCAGTGTTGGAAGCAGACAGAAACTCAAATTTTCCTTAGGAAAGCTGAAACAAGGTATTTGAGGAGTTTTTCACAGCGGAGGGTATCCTGAGGTAAAACAAGCAATGCAGAATAATCGTTAAGGGAGAAGGAAGAACAGTAATCTGTGGGAAAATGGCAGCTTGTTAACGATGTGAAATTGCAGCAGATAAGTAACAGAAATCTGGACATATAATGAGGCACAGATGAGAAGCAAATCAGAAAAGCAGTGAACAGAAGCCAGTGGAGAACTACCAAGTTCTGTTCATAATCCTGCCATGACAGAAAGTTCACAGGCAAGTGCTGCACGTCATTACGAAATACTTGATCCAAGTCAGTTAGGTCATTCCCTGCAAGTGGGACAACGCACTTATTCTGGGGCAAGCTGGTAGAAAGGATGGAAAACTGCGAAGGGGGAGAAGGGAATAACAGGCAGTGTGCATGAGACATGTCTATCATCAGGCTTTTCAGAGGCATTGAATGCAGTTAGGAAGGAATTTGCTTGCCCAAACTGTGGATTGGGGCTTTCTGATACTCTTTGTGTAATCATGTTTTATAACAAAACGGGAGAGCAAGAAGAGCCTCAGGTTAATACCACAACCAGGACAACTTGCACCGTGTAATCTGTGATCAGATTGCTCTGTGGGGATCTCCTGGAGCAAGGAAGTCCTTGGGGAAGACTTTGCAAAAGTACCAGTGTGTGTTTGTCCCGGAGAGAGCTGAGGAGCCCTCCTTCCACCCCGGGATACCCTCCTCTTAGGTGCTGTACGAACACAGCTGCTGGGGGCAGGGAGAACCACGAGCAGCCGAGGCTTGTGCACACATGTTGATGGAGGAGTTCATCCAGGTCAGTCCCAAATGAAGGACTTCACATCTGTTTATCTTCGACCCGGCTTGCTCTGCTTGAAGTTTCTGCCTTAGCCCTGCAGTTCAGGGGTAAACAGAACAGGCAGCGGATGCGTGTGAAGGGAAAAACACGATGGAAACGAGACACTTGAGCTTTAACGTTAAGACAAACACCAGAACAGGAGACGCCGCTGCTCCTCAAACCTGGGTTATCCACAGAAAAGCTGCAGTGTCTGGTCTTCCCTGAGATTGCTTTTTGCCCCAGCCATGAGTCTGGGGGTCGGAAAAACAACCCCAAAGCCTCTTCCTTTAGCAGAGCAGAATTCCTTCGGCAGCAAAGCAAACTGGATGGGTTCCCCTCGGGGGCACAATGCACGCAGTGACCCGTGAGGGCAGGGGCACGGTCGGCGCCCCGCAAAGCCGGGATTTCTGCCTGCTGTGCCACAGTAACAGGGGGATTCTCCCAGGCTGGGCCTGGGGAAGGAGAGGGGGGCTGGCACAGGGGGTTTGGCGCTGCTGTGAAACAAGTGCCACGAGGGGTGCCACGCTGAGGGTGTGCTCTGTGGAGGAGAGTAGGGATGAGGGGACTGTGGAGCTCTGATGCCTGGACACGATCCCCGTGGTTAGCATCGAAAGCGGCTGCCCAAACCCATGCTGGGGTGGCAGGAGGGATGGGGAAAATACGTTTGATTCCAGTGCTAAACCGGAGCCAACCCTCTGCTAGAGAGGAACGTGAAGGGATGACCGCGGAGGGCAGCTTTGGGCGACCCCCCGATTAGGGAATGGCGCTTCTCCCCCGTGGTGCTGATGATGCTGGGACCCTCCTCCGGATCCCCGCACCCTTTTGTTAGTGCCAGGCACGGCGGGCGGGCACAGCCCGCTCCTCGGGGTCACTCTGGGGGAGAGGCAACAACCCCCCTTCCCAAGCAGCTCGGGCGTGAGGGAGGGACGCGGGGGGGGATCCCGGAGCGCAGGAACCCGAAACCCGCGGGGAAGGGCGAGGGGCCGCGGGTCGGACCCCCCACTCCCTCCCTGCCCCGCCGCGGCTCCCCGACGGGAGGGAAGGAGGGAAGGGAGACGGGAGGGAAAGAAGGAAGGCGGGAATGGAGC